>OX454270.1:14982007-15582007 GCA_949715065.1 Periphyllus acericola | reverse complement strand
TGATGAGGGAAAAGTTGATATCAACAGTTGAAAAGAAATACTTTAATTGATTCTTTGCTAGGAGAGTGATGGACAATTAAGTACGCGTAGTATGTGTTGAAAAGTGCAGTAAGGCCCACCAAAGTTGGATTAGGTGCAATACATGCTGTTGTTGAGTTCCAATTTGAATGAGTGGTGCGTTAAGAGGTTATGACCAATGCGTAATCTGGTGTATTTAATTATAACGGCGTGAGTCGTTTTAAGTGACTGGAACCATGGTCGTGTGGGAATGATCTTGGATATTGATTTATATCCAGAACAGTAAGAATCTGGGGGATTTCCCATTCCAGCGTCTACAGTTTCTGGATAATTTTGCGGTGCAAGGGGACTAAGTCGGTGTAAGGACATAACTATGACAATATTATTATTAAATATTTATTTTTCTTTGTTCGCAATTCAACAAATCATTATAATTGCAGATATGTGGGAATATTTAAATGAATATTGTAACAGGATTTAAGATATGTCAAACGTGTGATCAGTATTATGCCTACTTCGGAAATTACAAAAGTCAGTACATTGAGTATTTTGAATTTAATTCATACACGTACATAATATGTATTATACTGTACGCAACTTTTTTTTTTATAAACCTAATATATTATGATATTTCAATAAAAAAAAACGGGCAGAACAAAAAAAATAGAATTAACTTTAGAGTATGATTACGAGCTATATGAATATCGTCGATCCTTATTGATATACGTATAGATACAAGGGAAATGTAAAAAACATAGTTTAAATTATTTTTTATATTAAATTCTTAAGCTTTGCGCATTATTATATCTTTATGTCTTAAACATCTACGCGTTTTAACGGTTAAGATTAAATGTAATGGTGGTACAATTATGTATTCGGTGTAGGCATAGGTACACTATCATATTATACCAATGCACCGTGATGTTTTGAGCGTCAACAAAACGCTGCGCAGCCTAGGCACTGTATAATATATACACACCGAAACGGCGACAATAAACAAAAATGTGACCGTGTCAAAATACTGACGACAAAACGCGGTTTTCATCTTACAGTAAAGATTCGTGAAGCAGATTAATGGAATGCGGTGTAATTTGTAATTCAGTACAACAGACACATTTTAAGAGGCGTTTGGGAATACTTCCATCTTATGTTATTGTGTTTTTTTCCGCGTTCGGTAAATTGATTATTTATGTTCCGCCGAGAATATATGTGTGACGATAAAGGTTTTTCGTACGCTATACGTTTCTTTCATTTTCGTTTCATGTAATAAAATACGACATATCTATATATAATTAAACTTGACTTAATATACATAATTTTTATTTCGTCTAAAACAATAACATATAATAATTATGAGCACTTCGGTACAAAATGTAACGAGATTAATTAATTCTCGAAGTTCGGGTCACACTATCTAAAATCGTTTTCACAACATCGCGTTGTGACCATTAATACATAACAAAATACATACTATACAGGCATAATGTACACCATTGTGTTAGCGACGGTGAATGATATTGTATATAATCAACTGTTGTAAATATATATAAAAAAAAACTACTTTTATTTAAAATGAATTTTTAGAATAATTGTTTCGCGAGTATTCCAAAGAAGGTCGTTATTCGTGATAATTATATAAATTAAAAAAATGTTATAACAAATTATTATTATTAATTTTCGACTAAATGCAGATTGCAGACCGGCAAACAGAATTTGCTACACTGAAACAACGTGATTAAATTTATTAATGGTATAAAATTAAATTGGAATTACATTGGTTTATTAAAAACATTAATAATGTCGTATTATACAGAAACTGAGGGGAAAAAATGAAATACAAAATAATACAACTTTATTAAGACATTTTTTTTAATAATATCCGAGCTTTTGGTCTCAAATAACATTTTGATTAAATTGTATAACATTTTTTTTTAATTCTCGATTCATTCGATTCACCCCGCAGGTATGCATACAATATTGCATATCTATTGCACATCTAACATACGTATTTGACCGACATTAAGTATAAATAGTAATTTATTTATTTATTTTATAACAATACGGGACATGCCCAAATTACAATATTGTAAATTTATATATTAGGTACAAACAGTTAATAATATAGTAGTGCTGGTGGATCCTTATTGGCCATATCATGCGATATAGTGGTTGGTTTTTTGCATAGTTGCATTTGGGTAAGGAAAAATAATTAATTGACGAGAATGAAAAGATGGAACTTTGAAGTTAATTTGGGCTAATAGTTCAGGAGAGTCTACGAGGCCATCAATAAGACGTCTGAGGAAAATCAAATTAGCTTCCAGTCTTCGGTCAGATAATGTATTCGTACCATAATGGTAACAAATAACAATAATATTACTTATGATCGTACTTATAATACGATCGAATTAACCGTTGCGTATTTTTCCGTAAAATTTAGCGTTTAATCATTAATCGTTTATCGCCTACACAATATATATCACTACTTCGATGCGGTTTTGGGTTATAACTCGTGTGTTTTCTTCCGAGTTCTGACCTCTCTGACTCATTACACTGACATATAAACATCGGTATCATGTGTACACATGCATAGGTATTACACAGGTGATGTGTGAGTCATATCTCGGAAGAAAAACCACGTCGAGTGTAAGTATTGAGGTGTGCGGCCAAGTGCAGGCCCAGTGTGTTTTTTGCTTTCTTCGGAAAATGGTCAATTGTTAAACGATAAAAATAGAAGAGCCATGGAGGTAGGAGTAAAGTGGGGTTACGGACTAAAAAACTTGACCACACCGTCGATATCATTTCACTTTGATTGGCTGACTTTTTTGGGAGGTGGTCTAGAACTTCGCCTTTTTTCGCCGTAGGTTTTTGTTGGGATAAAACAAATATATCCACTTCATGAAAAAATCGAAACATTTTCCATATTGTTTAGGGTAGAACACTGATTCCCAACCTCTTTGTGTTCATAGTACATTTTTTTACAATACACCCATTTTGACCACGGAACAGTGTAATATAGAATGTAAATAATTACAATGTTCGTTTTAAAACTAAAATATATTTATTTTTATAATTCGTAGTGAATATATTATTATTACAGACTCGTATTTAAAAATATAATGTGATATTTGGTTTCGCTTGTTTTTTGTAACTTGACTGGACACTAAAACGAATCAATGACTGAGGTGTAACTCTAATTTCTTCTTCCGGCCCTAGGTGTTTTTCTCCTTTTTTTTGGTTTTAATGTCTGTAATGTTAACTACTTTACGGCTTGAGGACTGGAAAATCTGAATTTTTTAAAATAATACAATACGCGTGCTGTCGCGACACCCTAGTGTTTCACGGAACACTGGTTTAGAACCACTGGTATAGAACACCATTATTTTCACTAAATGGATATATTTAATGACAGATACAAAAGTCCTGGACGCCGGGGGGAGGGATAAGAAGATAATAAGCATTGTCTTATCATTAATCGACATAAAAATGAGTTGAGTACAACAAGTAATACTGTCATACTGTCGACAGAAATACCTGTGATGGGTATTATTGTTTCAGAATGAACCAAATTTTAACTATGAGTGTACATTTTATTAAAATTGAAATCAATACTTATTTAACCTTATAAAAAAAAGCATTTTTATCAACTTTTAAATCACTTTTTTTGTGACCGGGGGGAAAATTTCCCCTATTATCCACCCTTATTTATGAAGTGGATGTCCACCTAATCAAATAAGTGATTTTGATAAATGGATCCAACATAAACACAGTTTCCACGCATACTGTATGGTTTAAATTTTACTTTTTTTTTTTTATTAAACAATTTAAATTATTATCACCATTGGAATTGATTTTGAATTACACGCGCTTGAAACTTAAAAATTCAATTTGCATTTGTTAAATGTTCGAACAAAACCGGTGACCCACATTAAACGCGACAAATGCAATTTGAAAGCTGTCACGTCAGTACTTTCTATGTAGTGAAAACTGTCCAAGACGGAAGTACTTATATACCGTTACAGGTTTTATTTCTCTCGGCAAGTAAAGCAATGCAAAGCGTCGGTATGTATTTTAGTCGAAAAATAAACTAAGTATTGATGTTACCATATAATATACTTTTGTCTATTCATATTATTAAACATTTAAATACAACTACGGTATTGCATTGAAGAATTTTGTTAAAACTAAAATGTAATTTTAACCCATAAGTATATATTATAATGTACACCTTTTTATATATAGGGGCGATTATCTGAAATAAAAATCCAGAACGTATAAGAACAAACTTAAAGTAATAATATTGGAGACGATGATAATTGTATTCATATAATATTTTAATCGTGCCCGCCCCTTTTTGTGGCCGTAAAATTGATTAAATTTTATTTTTATTTTTTCACTGTTCAAGCTTTCTAGTATTCAGTCCGATATTCAAAAACTTATGTCTCAAATTCAACACCGTCCATCGCATTAAGTAAATACAAATTAAAAATTAAATATTACATTTTTATAAAAAAATAGGGGTAATAAGTTATATGGAAAACAGTATAAGGGTAGATTTCGCCCCTATTTTGGAAGTTGGAACTTTATGTGCAGGGGTTAGTCTACAAGACTTTTAGTATATTCATGTGGACAGTATACTTGTACACTCTAAGTGTTTACGAAAATTCACAATTGAGTCAATTTTTCCGATTTTTGTTGATTTTTTATCTAATTTGACGCCCGTCAAATTATTAAATGACAAACCTAACTAGGTATATAATAACCAATAGCAACGACGCGTCACGACGGACCGTTTAATTTTTAAAATAAAACCGATAAAAAAATGTTGTGTTATCAGTGTTACCCGCACATTATTTAAATCGTTGTTTTAATAATGTATGCTGGCTGAAAGGAAAGCTACGATATTATAATTGTTATTGCACTATGGGAAACGGTTTGAAAATTTCCGACTGAGCAAATTTGCCGAGTGAATTTCTTCAGGGTCTGTTTGGAAGCGGACCGTAAACCATCTCCAGTCTAAATAATTTTCTTAAATTACAACGACAATCGTAATCTAGTGCATATTATATACTAATTCTTATATTTATACTTTTATAATTTACCATTTATAATTCTTGTACACTGTTTTGAAACAATACTATTAAAACGAACTTTAAGATTTCACCATGACGCTCACCGATATTGACCGTGAGGTCAATGCTTCTTTCCAGCGGATTTTCAGTACTCCATCTAGCGATGAAGTGCTGAATATTTACAGAAAGTTTCATGCTTCTCCGGTGCCACGCCATAAGGTAAGAAATAATTTTGTTTTTTTTTTTATTGTTGAAGAGTTCTTCGGAATTGAGGGTCATGAATCCCCATGTTTGATGTGTTTCGTATGGTAGGGATATAGTAGGTTAGAAGGGGAAAAGTCTTGGAACTCATGGGGGGGGGGGTTCTTTTCAGATTAGGGTTCAGCCTAAAAGCGAAATTTTTGGCCATTGTGTTTTAGTACACAGCCAACTTATCCACTCGGCTACGATACCCCGTTGATAAATAATCATTAATACTTAAAGATAAAATGTTGATGCTTCATAATCTTAAAGTGAAAATCCTTGAAAAATATATTTTAATTGTAAAAAACATAACTCCTCAAAACTTGATGATTAAATTTTGAAAATAATTGATTTAAGTATGAATTTGAATATTAATCTAGAAAAAACGATTGTAAAGTACTTTCATATGAAAGTGTAAATAAAATTAGTAATCTAAGTAACCCTTAGATATACTGCTTAAATTGTCACAAATTATTAGTAGTAGTCCCTGATGTTATATTCGTTTTTCTAACTCAATGTATTTTTATTCGTGTAGGAAATTGTTTGTTGTATGTTAAAACATTTGATCAAGGAATTCCATTTATTCCAGTTTTATCCTAATAGTGACCTCTTCAAAATGGCCAAGTTCTTTGGCGGATTTTTAGAGCATGGACTTATATCGTAAGTAGTTTTTTTAAGTTGTACAAGTTAAACAGATTTATATTCGTACGATATAAATATAAACTAACAAAAATGTTTTTGTTTTATTTGTTTAGAGATAAGAATACATTGGATACATTCGTGGGGTACATCTTTTATGGTTTGAAAAGTAGCAATGCAAATACATTTAATTTTAGTTTCACTGCATTAAACCGGTTTAAAATACAGTTGAAACATTTCCCAAAACTGTGTGTTCAACTTCAAAGACTTAACGATTTCGAAAGATTTCCACAGGATGTTATAGAAGTAAGTTTGTAGAAAAAATAACTTAAAATCTTCGTTTACTTCATCGATACACCTAAGTTTTTAATAATTAAATTACGATACAGTATATGATAAAAATATAATGAGCGATACTAATAATTATAAATAATTTATTAATAATATTCTAACGTCCGAGTTTATCAGTGAATTAATATTTACATACAAATATTTTATTTTAACTCAACCACCCCACACCCCCCCTTCCAAAAATAAGTTTAAATATTAACGCCTTAATTTATACCGTTCACCGCATGACTTACTGCTACCTCTATAACTTACCGTTTGAACGCAAACAAAGATTTACCAAAATTAAATAAATATGTTTGAAAATGTTCATTCAAAAGACGATAATATTATCTTGTAATTTGTTCTAACCATAACTGTTTATGATTTGACTTCGCAGTATATATATTACGGTGCGGATGGACTTGAACCGCCGTCGGCTCGACCGATGTCTTCGGCTGACATGAACAAAGAATTAACAGGATCGCAGGACGCGATGGTCCACGACCAATCGCCAACACCGGAACCTCCGGCGGTGGCTGATGCTGTGGTGCAAACATCGGAACCCACCGCGATTACAGCGGCCGATGCTGTGTCACCAAGACCGAAAACTCCGGAGATTGGCCGGATCACCACCGCTCTGGACGATGCTGTGTTACTGCCAACACCGGAACCTCCAGCCACTACTCAGGCGCCGGTCTTCACATCGCCATCACCGATACCTCAGGCGACTATCCAGGTGCCGGCCGATATCCGGATAATCGAACCACCGAAAATAGTAAAGGACAAAATCCGTTCCATCCTCAACTGCATAAGTACACCGAATCTGCAAATCAAGGTGGGAGAGATGAAGGATCTGATCGCCGACAAACACCTGCCCTGGTTGGCTAGGTACATTGTCACGAGACGGGTGCGACACGAATTCAACTTCCACGATCTGTACTCAAGCGCCTTGGATTGTTTCGACAGCGAAGAGTTACACTCTCTGATACTAATGGAAACGCTGAAGAAAGTTAGAGTAAGTATACTGATTGCACATAAGAATATTTCCATCACGCCATGACGTATAATATAATATTACTTTACGCGTCGAATAAATAAACTTTTATCAATATGTTATAATTATGTTAACAGACCGTGTATTATTTTGATTTTATAGATCTTGCTAAGAAGAAACGAAGGAATTCCAAGTGTGTCGGACAAATGGCTGATAAAAAACCTAGGACACTGGTTGGGTGTTATCACTCTGGCGAGGAACAGACCGATACCACAGGAAGACATCGACTTGGAACACCTGTTGGCCGAAGCGTACGAGAAAGGCGACGAAGAACTGCTGTTCGTTGTACAGTTCGTGGCGAAAATACTCGAATCTTGCTTGGTGGGAAACTTCGGCCCGGAAAACCCCTGGACAACTTCTATGATCAAATGTCTGTCCGAAGTTTACGAAAAGCCCAATACGAAGCTACAAGTGAAAGTGGAAATCGAAAAAGTCTGTAAAGCGTTAAACATCAAGTTGAGGCATATTATACTTTGAATTTTATGCATAACTTTACATATAATGTATATAATACTGTAAATATATTAATATAAATAGTACTCTTAAAAAATGTCGTGCATATAATTGACCAGTATCACACACTGATATAATATATATGTACAAATCACTGATCATAAATTCGCTGCAAAACAGGAAAGTATACAGGATGATTTTTTCAGCATGCCGACCCCATTTTTATTTCATTTCATTTAATATTACTTAGAAATTAGAATTTAGATGTTTATTCCTATATCGCACAGTATGCTTTGACTTTATCAACTTTTGCGCTAATTATTTGTCAGTTAAATATTTTTCAATTGTTCATGTAACTTCCTCGTATAACGTTAATCATAATCAACATTTGGTACAGTAATTTAGGAATTATTCAAATTTCCAACTGAAAATTTTAAAATAGTTAGAAAATTGGTATACTTATCAACACTATTTGTATCTATAAGCATTATATCTATAACCTGTTCATTCACATACGCACTAAGTTACGCATTATATTATATTTGCGCAATCTTGACGCTGTACGCCTGTATGACGACAAAAGAAAACTAGTACACATAATATACATCTTACGAAAATCGCACGCCTAGAACAACACTGCCACAACTCAAAATTTGTTAGTTTTGAGATTTTACAGCTTTCGGATATGTATGGTTAACACTGAGCGTTATGTAATGCGAGAACGCTATATTAAATATAGTTTTTAATTTTGGCCACCAACAATATGTGTCGATATTGCATTTTAGAACTTTCAGCCAATTACGAAATTAATAGAGACATTAATGTATTTACTTGGTGGTAGTATTACGTGTTTGATCAAATTAATCACTATATCAAAATACAAGACTGCTCTATTTCGATTTGTGGCATTCTTACATTGCGTAAAACCTGATTTGCATGTTAAAGGTATGTTTTGTACGACATATGTAAAACAGCAACATTCTAGTTGTAACAGTATTACTTTTCATAATTTGAATTTAATACTGCTACATTTCAGTACATGCGGCATTCTTAAAAACTATATTATGTTTATGCTATATAGACAGAAAATCTTAAAATAAGATAGTCTTGCAGTCACTAGAACATTTTTAAAACGCCACAAGTATAAATTATTTAGTTATACTGGATATTTCACAATATTTGAAACTTTAAAAGTTCCCTGTTATAAACCGTGTTAGGAGTATTTAAGTTTTTAATTTCAACTACGTAGGTTCAAAACTCTTAATAGTTTCTTAGTTTTCAACTTCTAATTGGTTTTTCTCAATACTATACATTTTAAGTAGTTTTTCTAAGTGTGCGAAGTTAGAATTTTAAAAAATACATCATTTAAGCATAAAAGGAATGAGAATAATTAAAAAAATGCCCTATGAAGTACGCCCATCTTTAGTTATCGGTGTGTTCCGCGATATAATAAACTAGATCATTGAATCAATTCCTTAAATAATATTGTCGCATATCCATTTTTTTCAATAAAAGTATAGGAGGTACCCATGGCTTATATTAAAAACCAAAAATTAATTTTTTTACATTTGATATCAACCAGGTAAACAAATTTACATTTTTACATTAAATTGCCTAATACCAAATTCATTAAAGATTTTTAAAACTTATTGGTTCGATTTCTGGTCGAAAAAAGGGCTTGGTGGGAGGAACGGAGGAACATTCATATTTGATTCTGGTTGCCTCTATCTTGTCTAAATTCACGGACTATTCACCGCGAAACAATTCAAACTCGAAATACTCGATAGCTGAATAAATACAGTAATTAATTTTATTCAAAAAAGGTATATTAAGTTGTAAGTGGCTATTCGAATGTTTTTGAAGGATAATATTCATTATTCAGATTAGAGTTTCGAATTTAACTCAACAATATTTTACGTTTACTAAACGTTGATTAACGGTAAAATAATTAGAACATCAACAAGTTTTTCCATATAACAGCCATTATTTTTGTATACTGGATGCAGAGGATTTACCATTGATATAATGCAGATATTCAAATTATGTTTTTTTTTTTATATATATATATATATATATAAAACTCACAGAGGCAATGACTGCAAATATTTCATATTTCAATCGAATTTGATGTTTTGGTGAAAAATAATTTTTTATTTTACTTTTTTCGAAAATTAAATAAGATATTAGTTGTCCTAGTCCTTGCGAGTCTTTTTCTAAAAAAAAAAAATAGAAATTGAGTATCTTTGTTATCTTGGGAGATATCGAAAAAAGGTAAATCCTCGGTGGGACGCCCTGTATATAAAAAATTAATTGATAAACCGAGTGTAGGTATCTTTGTGATATTGCAATTTGTTGTAAATCGAAGAGAATAACATGAATAATTTTCACTTTTCTGAGATTACAAAGTTGTTAATTCAAAGTTGGTCTAAATTAAAAATCTAATCTCGTAATTTAGTTACGGCATACTCGTATATTTCGCTGATGCATTTCGCAGGGAATATCGATTACAGAATCATAATTATATTTCATAGACAATCTCCGATGAATGGTTTTTATTGCACCGTCACCATCGCTTTAATGAAAACCTCATAAAGTCAATCAAAAGGGCTTATTAGTTATTACTAAAGCACTTACGAGTTTTGTTTATTTGAATCAACTGCTTATTGCACACTGTCGATTGAACGATGTTAACCGATTACTTGCGCAGTATGTAAATTACTAAAACCGCAAACGTGAGAAATGCATTTAGTACAATAATAGCGCATACTGTACGGTGATTAAGTTCTTGAATTATTATTATAAGCTTATAACTTTGTGCATAACGTTCCATGCCTCAATATTCGCTTTGTTAAAATAGTATATAGGAATAAAATACTTTTTTTTTTATATCTGTACATGAAAAACTTAAAAAATAATTATGAACTCCTCATATTAGAAGTGATTAATAATACGTTTAATTGTACAAGCAAACTGTAAATGTGAATAATTATAACTAAAAAACATACCGAAACTATACACCGTCAAAAACGGAAGAAAAAAAATATATAATATAATAATAATAATAATAATAATAATAATAATAATAATAATAATAATAATAATAATAATAATAATAATAATAATAATAATAATAATAATAATAATAATAATAATAATAATAATAATAATAATAATAATTATAATAATAATAAGAGTAATAATTTTATAATATTTTGTTTAAATTTAAAATAATTCATTGACAACTATAACTAAAAATAGTCTGGAGTACCACCTTTTGATGGCTTGCAATAATGTACCAATAATAACTTCGATTTTTTTTTTCGATTCTCATCTCAAATTAAAAAAATATAATAATGATGAATAGTACTAAACTTATATTGTATTTGCATATATATCTTGACTTATCTCTTACTCTTTATTTTTAGACATGTATTATATACACATATATATTTATATATCTATATTCCCCTGTAAACATGATTACTGTATTTCATTATCCCTTTGGGGTCTTATATCTTTGAATAAAAAAAAAAATAATAATATTACATGAAAAATGTACAAAAAACCATACACATATATTATAAATGATGTAACGTATAATGAATATTCTTTTAATCTGCATTTTAAAAATATCGTTTATTTGTTGAAATTTCACGTTTAGAATAATGAGTTTTACTGAAACTTATAAATATTAAATGTATTAATTATTAATATTTATATATAATATGTAGTATTTTATAACCATATCGTACAGTTGTAGTTTTGGAAGAGTTAATAAGTCATATTAAATACGACATTTCCATCATACACAAAACTATTGTATCATGTATGCATTTTATAAGTGTACGATATTAAATAAAAAATAAAACTTAGGCTAAGTTTTATTTTTAAGTAGAATTTTAAAGTAATGATTAATTTAAACGTATTTATGATGATACCATATTCCTTGCCATCACACGCGTTAGGTGTGTGAAAAAATCGAATAATGAACGAGATTAGCATAATATCATAGTGCCCGTATGAAATATATAGAATTTATAAATAATAAGCGATTGCGAAAAAAAAATCATAAGACCTCGTAAATTTGTGCTTTTTATTATTGACATTTTATAAAGAACCTAGAAACAATAAAATATTATCAAGAAAAGTATCGAATTTTCCTAAAAAATGTATTGAATTATATGCTCGAAAATGACAGAAACAAAAATTTCATAAAACCACGTTACCATATCGTGTGCTCTTTTCATTACTATAGCACGTCATAAATAATCAAGAAACGTTGTGATATAACGTTTTAGTTTCTTTAATATTGACGATATATTGCCAGTACAATATGGACCGTAACAATTGTTTAGCATTTAACTATTATACGTACACATTATATTATATACCAGGGGTGGCCAACAGGTCGATCGCGATCGACTGGTCGATCGCGACATGCGTCTGAGTCGATCGCGACCCCCATTCGGATTTTTTTGAATTTTTAAATTTTTCAGAAAACAAGCAAAAGGTTTTTTTTTTTTTTTGTAAATTTGTGTATCTTATGTTGTCTTATGTATCCACGTTATTAATACTTACATATCAGGGGTGGCCTAACGGTCGATCGCGTATGATTTAAAAGTCGATCTTTGGCATCTTATTAGAATTTGTACATGCGGATACACTGATTGCCTCTGGTGGTTTAGACTTTCAAATTATTGTTATCATTGTTCATCATTAAAACTCTGGTCGGCGATCTCTGCTCAAGTTGACCGTCTTAAGAAAAATGTTTTCTTAGTCGACATCTACTTGAAATAGTCTGGCCACGCATTTACATTTTTGTTTATTGACTACCTTTTTTTTTTGTCGATCGCGATAGCCTGAGCAAACTAAGAAGTCGATCTTAAGTCTATTAAAGTTGGCCGCCCCTGTTATATACCATAACATTTTGTTTATACGACATTTTCGATTAATTGAACACATCTTTTGAACATTGCGACCACGGCGGCGATAGCCGAACTTCAATAATACACTATTATATGTGATACATATCGTTACACAAGCCGCACACCAGATTAATTGACGAAAAGGTTCAAAGTAGATTCCTAAGTTACGCCGGTTATACCCTAAATATAGTACACCCTGCCCAAGATTATGGTCCAATTAATCAAATTCTCAAGCTTGAGTCTTTAGACCATAGACAATTAAAATTCGGTAACAATTTTATTGATAAATTATTAGGTGGTGATATTGATGCCCCCCGATTACTCGAGCGACTCGATATTCTTATACCCTCCAACACTAGGTTTCAGAGCCAATTTTATCTACCCATAAGTACCTCAAATTTTGCTAGGAATGCACCTTTAATCAGACTTATGCGTCAATACAATTGTAACCCCTAGATTGTACGGAGACGTTTTTATGGACTTTTATTTTTATTATTTTTATTATTATTCCTACTACTACTGCTATTATTATTATTATTGTATTTTCAAAAAGCCGTTAGGCGTTAACAAATAAACAAACAAACAAAAATTATAAATCCCCGTACGCATTACCTACAGTGGCATTTGCATACCTACGCGCTCGATGTACCCGGGCCCGTGATTTAAGCGCGTTTAAGAAATACTCGGGCAGTACAATGTGTTCACTTCGAAAATAAAGAACGGAATGAAGTCTGCTGCAGCGACTTGTATATATAGGTACAACATACGTTTATTGTATACAATACTCTGCAGCTCGTAGATATTAATTAATTCCATGACGGATTTATAACTTGCAGGTACAAATGAAAATATCCGTCTAACTTTATTTTCGAATTTATACGGCGCACGGTATTTATGTAGTAATATTATAATATTGAATTATTATCCGACGCGTTCCGAAATGCGCGTCTCTTGAATTTCCGCGCTATCCATTGTCATGCACAGTATTTGTTCTCACAACGAAAATCCTTTGATAAAAGGCCCCCAGACATTTGGTTACTGATTAACTTGCGTAGCTACCACAAAGACTATACATGGCTTTAATTATCATAAACAAATAGACCGAAGCTCTTTGATAAAAAAAGAAGAAAAAAAAGTGTCTTGTTCAAATTTTATATCGGCATCGCGCGCATGCTGCATAATAGGTTTTATTGATTATGTTTGGTAGAGCTGGTATAACAGTAATCAGCAGTAGTTATGTGTGTATGTGTGTGTGTGTGTGAGTGTACTAAATTAATTCCAGCAGATTTATCTAGGTGTTGTTCGTCAGATGAACGTTTATAAATCCGATAGTAAACATTTATTTGCGTACTTAGTATTCAAAATAACGAAATTCTCACCATAATAATATAATCGTATAGCGTGACACAATAAACTAATACTGATAATAATATTGATCTTTACATTTTTATTTCGAGTGTTTGTTGCAAATTGTATTTTATTTAAATGAAATTGAACTTAACCAGCAGAATTATTGTTAACTGAAAATACTATAATACAATGTAGATATCTGCAGTGTGATTTTTTTTGTTTTCTAATAAATTAATAAATATATTAAATAAAAATCCAATTTTATTTTAATTAGAGATCTTAGATACATGCAATGTATAATATTCCGATTATAAATTATAAAAATACCTAAATTTTAGATACAATCTAGATTTTCAAGAATTTGTTCAAATAATCATAAAAAACTTGTACATTTAGTAAAATGTAAATGAAGGAATACAGTAAGTAACTTCAGATAACTGTTTTTAACAATTAAATTAAATTAAATTATTTCTTGCATTTAAAAATAAAAACATTTTGTATAAAACAATACCAATTGTATCACAATTTAATTAATATTAACTGTGTAAGGGAAAATCATAAATATGAAATATTTTATAAAATATAAGAATTTAAAATGTATAATAGCTTTAACTTTTTAACAATAGATACAGTATTTGAGTGTAATTCATTTTAATTCACTGGCTAATAAAATTAATTTGTATTTAGACCTTAAACGATTTCAAACTTCTTTCATCATTAATGCTAAAGACTACTATCGTTGTACAACCATAAATTATAAACTATGCATCATATCATAAAATAAAAGGTTTTAATTCATGAAAAAGAATAAAACATTCTTGGAAGATAATATATAGATTTTGAATTTATAATTTCTGAATGTATTACCCAGATATTTTCTATAATACACATATTATTTAACTATCTGAAATACCTACATATACATATAAATATAAAATTATATCGTTTGAAATATTATTTTATCTTAAATGTTTGAAAATATAAAATACCAACAAAGCAGATTTTATAATATAACTTATATGAGAATAAAAATAAATGTTGTTGGCGTTTACAATTATTATTTTCACTCCTATTAATTAGAGGCGAGTACAATAATGCTCACATTGTGATATTAATTTATTCAAATTCTTATTTTTCAAATCAAATATAATAGGTGAAGATTATAGCCGATACAAGATTTGAAACGTAATTTCTAATAATATTGAACCACATAAATATTTTAATTCAATATTCAAAACAATAACGATAAAAGTGTACCTTAAACGATACGGTTAAAAAAGGTGATGTACAAAAGCACAACTGTGTACTTAACAACCTCGAGATAATATATATTATATTAAACGCAACCTTATACGACCGTTGATAACACTTACGTTTTATTCGCCGATGATAATAGTAAATAATAATATTGCATTATACTGAAAGTAAAAATAAAAACCTTAGCGTATCAGTATGGTTATTATTAAATCGTGTCGCGTGGGTTAGAAAATGATGTTTGTTTTAAACGAAAAAAAATAATTGACCATAATATAAACTGTATGACCAACCGTTAGTTAGTCACGTTTGTGTTTATTCGACAATTTCGATAAACAGTTAACAATCAATCGTACTTGTATTTGCGACGTTTCGGCCTTAATCGATCACCACGTGATGGACCTGCAGAGGGAGTGCCGCCAGCCCGTGGCCGACGCACTGGCAGGAGTACACGGGATTTGTTTTTAACCACACGAAAAGCAGAAATATAGTATTTAAAATAAAAGAAAATACATAAAGGAGTAGAAATGAAAAATAACTAATAATATTATATTTAATGAAATATGTTTTTTTTTTATTAATCTGTATTCGTTGAAAATTGGGTGCCGAGAAAGCCATACGGCATAAGACTCGGACGTACAAATACGATTAAGATAATATAAATATAACAATAATAGTACAATTATAAAAAAAACGAGGGTGGGATGAACCTCGGCTTTCACAGTATTTAAAATGTTTAATAAAACCTCATCCAAGGGGGTCACTGAGGCTCGGGCACCACGGCGATCAACTATCACAATAATTACCCAGCGACTGTTCAATAAAAAATAAGGGCATAACTCCTAGGTCAAATGAGACTTCACAGCCGGGCGAGGTACAGGGATGGGTTACTTGCTGTATTTGAAATTTAAACTTGAAACCAATGTATCATTGCTTTCGAAAAATAATATGTGCATAACACCATGTACGTGAAGTTGGCCCCCGATTTTGATTTTGATTTCCAAAGTCTTCAGATGATTTACAAATTCTGAAATTGCATTTACAATTAATTTGCAATTGTTTTCAATTTATTGGACAAAGTCAGACTAAGTTGAGGGGGCCAACTTCACGTACGTCATAACATCGTATAATATTATTATTACATTACGCGCGATAATAACGTAAATAACTATTTGTGAATAATCTTACCACTCTCGTGCGGATATTGTTTTTAAACGAAAGGAAAACTAAATCGAACCATGTTAATAAAAATTTATCAAATCACGTGTGCACGGTATATAAAACGGCCCATGGTAGGAGTATTGTGTAGGGACTGCATGTGTTTCCACGTACTCGAATAAAGCTTAAATGTCCAAATATCAACTTTTCTAGGAATACTTAATTTGATTTGCTTCTCGTTACATTGTATACTAAGAAAAACAAACAGTACGCAGTTGAAAAATGTGGAATCAAATTAAATGAATTTTAATTTTTTTTATTTATTGATTTTCGTGAGCATAATCCGATGAAATTAATAGGTCGTAATATTCGTAATATTCTGGTTCATAATAAAACGCTTTATACTTTGGCACTGTGCTATTAAAAATCCAATCACGATATCTCGAATCATATAATAACTAATAAGTAAATTGTAAGGGTCAACGGATCAATGCGTGAACCGACAATCTTAAAATTGTTCAGGAAACGTCATTTATGTAACTAAATCTTAAGTTACAATAATAACACGGATAAATGTGTTAAAATCTATTATCACTCTGTAATATTGAATGTTTACATAAAATACCTCCATTACCCACTATACAATGAATGGTAAATTCAACTTTTAACACCTTTATACATTTATTACTATGGTAGGCATGAATCAAAACGTTTTCGGACTTTGATATAATGTGTGTTGCACTATAACAATTTTATTTATTATTTTTAATTTTTTTTCCAAAAAAATGTTAGTTTACACTGTATTATCCACTGATCACTTCAATATTATATTATGCACTTGGATAGGTAATACGTAAATTGTTGATGGAAATAAGAGGCGGTTTTAAACTATAATACTTCCATTGTCCAACGTATGTATCTGAAAACACGTAAATATAAACAGGCAGTTTTACGAGAATTTGTTCGTTACGTTTCTTTTTATGTGACTGAAAAATGGTATTTAATTCTCTTTTTTTTCCTGAAAATTATACGACCAAAATCATTTGTATTGGGGAAACGAGACATTCGAAGGAAGCATAATTAAACTATACATTTTCACGATCACAAGAGAATATATTTAAGTCCCCGTGAGATGACCGTGTATATAAAATAACTATCACCAACTGAATCTTTCGGATACGCGGCTAACGCGATAAATCGGTCGATCGAAGTATAAGCGCCTGCGTGTGCGTGTATGTGTTGGATTAGAGGTTTAACGGAATTTGACACCGGATTCGCGAAGAAAGATATGTGAAAGTTTATAAAATGTAAGCGAAATAATTGGTTCAAACAATTCGCAAGTTCAAAAACTTAATTCAAAAGTTGGATTTTGCGATTGGTAAGTCAATCGCCTCGTCTCTCGGACGTGTTTTGAAAAATAACTCTTGTCCCACCTCCTCTTCCTGCGACGCTGGAATTGACCAAGACGGATGTTCGTAAATTATAGATCGCGATTTGCAAGTGTATTTGTAATCGTTAGAGGTCCATAAATGTTTAAGCAGACATTATAAATATGTCAAAACGTTCGTCGATTCTGCAGCTACTCCGTAGCTCTTCATCTGATGCGGGAGACTGAATCACTTTAAAACTCACTCCGGGATCACCGGAAAAATGTTATAGCGTATACACAAAATAATAGTGAATAATGTTAGTATATAGCGATTTCTTTACCCGGTAGACTAATTTTTTATCTTAAAACAGTTTTAGATGAACATCCGCATACCATCCGGGGTGGTACATTTATCTAACGTTATACGTACTAAAAATAATTACCTGCATTTATTCTAACATGGGTATTTGTTTTTGCTGCAGGTACAACCGATGATTTTCCGATTTTTCTGACCAACTTTGCGTTACCTATTCGCGTTAACATCTTTAATTAAGTAGTAACCATAATATCATAACCGCCAAAAACATATCCATGATTCGAAGTTTCTCTTTGAAGCGGAAACATTTTTAGTCAGCCATTTATATCCGCGAGCCGTTAAATTATGAAAAACATTACCTATAGTGTACACATAAATATAATAAATAAATGAGAAAAATATATTTATTGTACTTATTCGGTGAACAGATGAAAAAGTGCTTACATCGTTGTCTCATAAGTCATAATTTAATATTAAAAATAAAAAATGCAATGTTATACCTATAAATATTTCGATTCATTGCGTGCACTCGACGTTTTTTTGCGTGCCAACTCGAGCACGCGTGCACCGGATCCCAGATCCATACAGTGGTCGAGTAAATAATAATACTATTATACGACTATAATTATGTGAAAACTACGAAACAGATAAACTCAATTATATTCATTTTTTCGGACACGTATATTGCTGGCGTACCCTTGTTACCAGTGTTGTTATTTCGCGTTGTTGCGAATAAAGACAAATTTATAAAATGCCACAGCACACAGAAATTTGTTTACATCAGTGCGGGGATCCAACGTGTTTTATTTGACAAGCCAATTTTTACACACGTATTAATATGATGAGTTGAAAAAAAAATAAGAATAATAAATAAAATATATTCTAATATTAGGATGTCTAAAAGAAAACAAATACCTAACGTATTTTTGAATACTAATTATTGCAACGAGCTCTGCGGATCATTAATGTATTATTACAAATTACAATAATATCCTTATGGGATATTTTTCAGAGTGCGAGTACATTTTCCAAATTACATGATATCATCGATTATCATTTTTGGATTATTAAATATTTCCTAGGGCTAAATCATTGTTATCGGTTGATACGTACTGACATAGATTTATATATAGTTTTCTCTCGTCGCCTAGTGGATTTCTAGGGTCTACCACTCGGAGACTCGATTGGAAATTTAATTTTAGGACTCCTCTCGACCATTGCGTGCGTCCGGCTTGAGGTCAAAAGGGATAGCGAGAGCCGTCTGAAAAAAGGACATAACGGGATACCGTGCATCCCGTTGGGTCCTATACTGATGGTCTCACGAGTATTTACTTATTGTGATATCTACTAAGTTATATGATAAAGATGATTAAAGTATAGTTTATATTTACTTGGTCAAAGGCCTATAATCATTATATGGTTTTAAGAAATAAACTTTTGAAATGAAAATAAAAGACAAAACGATTTTTTTTATAAGTTATTACGTCAAGCAAATTTAAAGATATGCGAGAATAATAAATTTAGACTACATACAAGATAATACTTTAAAAAAAAAAACAGACGAAACAGAATTATAATAATAATGATGTGAAAAATATTTTTGATTAAAAAAATTGAGTTTTTATATTTTATTTTATTTAATTATTTTAATTTTGATTTAAATTATTTTATTAAAAAAATACAATAAGAAAAAAACAAGGACAGGGAAAAACAATTCTCGGACGACAGTAAAAGCCGCCTTCTCGTGGTGTCCTCCAGATAATGCTAAGTAGTTATCATCAAAATAATATTACTTAAAAAACACATCAGGCGCAATACACTACTTAGGAACTTACACCATAAACATGTAGGCTGCAATTTACTACGTAGAAATTGTACCCCTAAACGTGTTGGGCCATGGGCGCCTGGAGGGAACAAGACGTCAAGAGGTGCGTCTCCCCTCCCCCTTGAACTTAAAAGGTAATATATAATTTCGAAAACTTGAACTGATATTATTTATTATTTTATTATTTATTTATTATTTATTTATGAACGGGCTAAGAGCCCAATAGTACAATACAATTTGTAGTTATGAAAATGAATAAACGCCAAACAATACACGGCGATTATATACAAGTAAAAATAAAACAATAATTAAACAAAGGTAAAAACAGTAATAAGTTATAACAGATTAAGTATCAAAATTAAAATCAACAACAAAATAGAACTTACTAAGAGAAGCATAGGTGCTCATTACAAATGCGCATCATACGATGGATTGGATTATTTCTACCATAGTTGGTGCTGTGGAAAGGAACAGCAAAAGGAGAATTAGACCTTATTAAGCGAGGGGGAACTTTAAAATTAATTTGAGAAAGGAGAGAGGGAGCATCCACACGTCCGTCAATCAGCTTATGCAAAAATACCATGTTAGCATCAACTCTTCTATCTGCCAGGGACAAAAGTCCAAGTTTATTCATCACTGGCCAATAATCATGTGGTGGATGTGGAATTTGTAGAATAAATGACGCTGAAGAACAAAAACGCCTCTGGACCCTCTCAATGCAAGAAGAGTCAGCTGCCGTAAAAGGGTCCCACAAAATGGAAGATTATTATTGTTTAAGTAAATATTTAATTGATATTTTTATTAAATTAGTATAGATTTAAAAAATTGAAATTGATGAAGAAAAAAACGATACATTAGTCATGTACTAATGGAGAACTTCAAAAAGATATGATGTGAACTTTTTTTTGATGTAATTCTCTGTATTCGATGTCATAATGTTCCTCCTTGGTAAAATTTCTACGGGCGCCCATGTTAAATTGGACGAAATTTACAATTTTTCACCTTCTCGGGCGCAATTTACGTCTGCCCTGGGATTGAGGTTGGCAACCTTTTTTACTTCGCGTGCCGTATTATTTTATAGTTTTTCACTGAGGGCCGCGATAAAAAATTTAAATAAATGTTATTAAAAATACAACCTTAACGCATAAATGTACAATATAAAAACGTTTATCTACAAAGGAATTGCAGCGAACCGCGCTACAAACACTTTAAATATCTACAATCTGAAACGCATTTGTCGTACAATGCAGTGACCATATTTTTATACTAAATCAGTGTGGTTCCCAACCGGGAGGGAATTCCCTTCTAGGGTTGAATATAGTGATGATAAAATAACGAGAAATTTGTTGTTAAAATAATTATTGATTTTTTCAGTAAAATTGAAAACATGAATTAACTTTTGGATGATTGTCCATCAATAAATTTATAAAATTATATTCAAAATTGTAAAAATTAAAACAATTAACTTTGGAGTAAGTTTATATTCTATTTTTTTAAAAACTTAAAAAATTAAAAAATTCATTAGTTGTATAATATGTAGTTATTTTGTAAAATACGGCTTGCTAAAAAAAAATGATCACCTTAAGTTCATACTCTATAATCTAATTTAAGGAGGGGTGGAGGTGAGATTTTAAAAAATTATTAGGGGGACGTATAATAAAAAGGTTGGGAATGACTGTACTAAGTATATTGTAGATTAGGAGTTTGAAATCAGTTATTGAAATGAGTTGGTGCTATAAATGGCAAAAATGTTGTAGCTACGAATCGAACACATGAAATGAAAGCTTCACGTTTGCAAACACCGAGACGTGTAGTAAAAAACATTTGTAAACACTACCAGGGCCGCAAAAGAAAAAAAAAAATAAAAACTGTTCGTGGGCCACGTGCGGATCGCAGGGCCCGAGGGTTGCCATGTTCTGCCCCGGACGCGTACAAGACGACAACATACCCCTGCCGACGCTCCCCTCGCGGTGCGCTCACCCCTAGCCCTAGCCCGGGGGTGGCTTGCGGTGGCGGCGGCGGCGGCGGTGGTGGGCGTGCCCCGAACACGCCGCCGGCCAGACGTGCGACCGCGGCGCGCCGGCGAAACGCGTGTGCCCGCGTATCGCGCGCGCCCCGGCGAGGACGTACCTGTAAACGCAGCCGGTGTGTCGGCACGCGGTCGACGGCAGTATCGCGCGCGCCGACGACCATGGACCACCGCGTCACGTGCATCGCGTTCGTCGCCGCCGCCGTCACGATCGTCTCGCAAATGTCGTCAGGTAATTATGCGATGCGCACACGATAGTAACAATGACAAATCGTCGGGACCGCGCGACGCGCCCCGTCGTCACGGGGTAGTTTTTAATAATCTTCTCCCCTTCCCGACCCCCGCCGCACCACACTCCGCGGTCACGTCGAAGGCATTCGCAGCTTTCGGCTGTTCCGGGGGAACCGCGGGATCTGCCCGAGCTCGGGCCTTTTTGAACTTGAAACAATATTAATGTTCCCATACCGCAGCGTTATGGTGATCTCGAAAAAACGATTCTCAGCGAAAGTGGTCGGGTAAAATGGTGTAATCAAAGTTCGTCGGAACACCTGATTTTGTCAAAATGTCTAACGCTCATCATATGTTGTTTGCGATGTCCTTTATTTTTTTATTGACTAAATCTTATGAAAAACCTTGTTTCTATGAAATATAAATAAGGAAAAGCCAACTTTCAATATCAGTTGAACATTTTTGTGAATTTTTCTCTGTTTTTCGCAATTTTTCGGAAAACTGTTGGGAAATTTGAAAAATTATCTCCTCAAAGAACCAACTAGATCAAATTCCCTATCAGAAAAGTACCATGTTCGTGTATAGCAGAGCGCTCCTTGTGGACCCAAAAAAGAAAACAACTAAACACACATCGCGATGAAACTAATACATTCCTCGTTTTATTCAGAATAAAAAACTAAAATATTTAGTTATGTGGTCATGTCATCAACACACATACATTAAAATTTTGAACAGTATTTTATCGTCGTTTAAGGTTCCGATCCACGATCTGACTACGATTTATCCTCGGACGGACTTTCGGTTTTGGCCACGGTATATCGAACAAAAAGTTTTAGAAATTCCGCAAAACATATTTATAAATGTATTGGGGCACTAATGGTAGGTACTCCGTACAAGTTATTATGTGATTTTATTAAAATCGTTTTTCTAATGTGGAGGAAAAACGAAGAAAGTAAAATAAAATGAAAACAGTTAACAATTATGTCCTGAGAATGTGTTATAACTTATTATATAGAATATTATATTAAGATGAGTAATTTGAGTTTAGAACTTTCAAGCTCGATTAAACTCTAAGATATGTGATCAAGTACTAAACATTGTTATATAGTGAATATAAAAACTTGTTTTAATTAGAATTTTAAATTTTGAAAATATTTGAACCGTTCGTTTTCACGAACGTGGATTACAATTTATAATTTATTTTCTACAATTTATTGGGGTTAGTTCACAACGCTTTTTTAATATTTATCAACCGGAGCCGTCTTTCATAAACTTTTCGTAAAACTAATATTGGAAATAAAAACCGAATCTAAAATTTGGTTATTATAATATTATTTGCTGCACATTTTTTGGTTCACACAGTATAACTGGATTTGGTCCGACGTTGTCACGAACAAATTTCTGGCCGGAATAACTTTGACAATGTAGGTATAAGCATTATCATTCTATTTCAGTTACATTTTTTTTTTTTTTTTTGTTTTTGATTAAAATTATGAGCATAAATCTTTTAGGATAGGATTACATCATGCTTTGAATTATATAATCACGGTGGAACATAATTGGTTGGTGTTTTTCAAACAGTATACGTTAACCAGGATAATAAATAACATATTATGTTTCTATAAATTTAACTGTCTTCTGTCGAGGTACTTAATGGTTTTTTGGCGGTAAAGAATTCCATTAAAACATTATTAAAAATAAAAACAATCTCTGGGGGCAAGATATCGCTTTTAGGGGGACAATATGAATCTAATAAGCCAAATGTACTAAAATATACTACTGTACAACTCGTTGATTCCAATTGTTACAGTCTCTCTTCACTCCCAACGAATTGCAGAAAGAAAATAGTGCGATATAAAATATATCAACAGGTGGCTTATTAAAGAGTATAAATCGTAATTTATTATTGCTTACTGCATAAACCTAGGAGTTTCTGAAGTCCATTTATTTTCTGGCGTTCAACTGATTTTAAAGTATTGAAAAAACAACGTGATTCTTAACGTAAAATATATCAACTCTTCTTATTTGTATATGTCAATAATATAGTTAGAAAACATCATGACGTATGTAATCTCGTTTAACTTGGTCACTTGTATTTTTGAAAATTTCGACAATATACTATTATTTATATTTTAAATTATGTTATATGTGTACTGCTTTTAAAATCGAATAAAAAGTGCAATGAAGGAATATTATTGACGTGCCACCACAAAAGTTTTTTATATTTATTAAAAATGTAGATATTGAAATATTAATTAGAACTGTTACAAGTAGAACTTGATATTATTTTAAATTGCATTCAGCCACAGTAAGTAGCTCCATTGGGAGCATTCCTAAACTTGTCACTGTTCATTTAATGTATAAATCCACTTTATCATTATTACTCAAAGTGCTTAATATTGTATAGATGTATATTTCGTTATTAAAATAAACTCTTAAAGAATTGTATACCACGTCAAAAAATAACATTGATGTCTTTATCCTGTTATCGTTTATTCATAATTCTATCCATCCGAATTCTTGTCGAAACAGTTTAAATATCACACAACACGAAATTAACATGCACCCAAAATATAAGTGATTCACCGAGTGGTTCTAATTTTGTTCCATATGCTCGCGACAACTCGGTATTATAATGTAAAGAACAATGCTATTAAAAAAAATTAACGTGCATTGATGTACGATATTTGCAGATCGAGTGGTATAGATACTAAAAAAAATCATATATATATAATATATATGGAATGAATATTTAAGTATGACAGTAAAAGGAACATAAATCGTACAAAGATTAACCGTAGATAACCATGTCGATTGTCAATCTGAATGAAAACCATTAAAAAAGCTGGCCGTAATAATAACTATGCGGTAATGTTAAGTGCTGTGCGTTAAAAATTCATACTCTGTAGTGCATACAATTTTGTGAAGGGTTATTTATGTGGTTTGCTACAATGATCGTTGTAATTATATATAAGAGTCGTATAACGTAAGACTTTATGTTGCACTTGCAACATACAGCTGAAATGTTTCAGCGTGTACATTTGTTTGTTTTTGCATGTCATTATCGCTTTTTCAAGTTTAACGGTCGGAAACGAGTGCGCATAATTAATATAATACGAATCAATCATTTCAACGATTTCACCCGATCAATTGGCATGTTTGATTTTTCTAAAAATAATTCAAGTTTTTCAGAAGAAAAGATATTAATTGAGTACTAAGTAATGAAAATTTTCAAACATTTTTATATCGTTTAGATATTAGGTACATAGGCATAGAGTATAAAATTATGAATGGTTATATCGTCATTTCAAAATCTCAAAAAAAACTAAATTATTCTCGGTAAATAGTATTATGAAATCACTGAATATATTGACATTATAAATATTTACATTCAAATTATATACAACACACTACATCATTAAACGTTATTATACCATTAACACTTTAACTTTTATACAAATAAATTATTATTAATATTACCTCGGTTGTTTTAAAACGAGTAAATAAGAGTGTAGAATATTCTATTTGTCAAAATCAACTTTGATAAACTCTTTTCTAAAGATAAACTATGAAATGTTAAATTTACTTCACTTAATACAAATTGTTAAAATAAAAGTTTCGAATGACAGAAAATTAGAAATTTATGGTTTTTCTACTTGTTTCTTTTTTTATTATTTGAAAGCTTTTAAAAGAAAATTGAATTAAATGATTCAATACGTTTTTCCTAAGTATTTAAAAATTGATGGAATGTGATGTGGTAGCATACACATAATATGTTTCTCGAGAAAAATTAGTTTTTTTTATTTATTTTCATTTATTTATATTTTTTAAGTAAAATGTGTCCGTTTTGCTATAAAAACAAAACAATGATTGCCTTTTTTAACACATAAATATACGCCACGAATAATATTATTTAAATTGCGATTTAAATGAACATAGATTTTTTATTAATATACTGTAGAAATTATAAATGTGAATGTACATTTTAAAACCATCAGGTGATTTTAAGACTCAGGGCGAAAACATTAACAGATGTAAATCGTGTGAAACATTGCAGTGGTTTCCGATATTTATGTGGAAATCCCTTGAAGAAAAAATTAAAATAAAACATATAAAAACGTAGAACAATTAAGTAATAACTAATAACTACTAATATTTAAAAATATTATATTCATAATTTCAACTTTTTTTTGATAACAAGTCTAATTTTATGTGGGTTTCTATTTAAAAAACTTTAGTTGATAATTTTGAATATTATAAAAGTATAAATTATTTCCCTCCCCCCCTAATTAACGTCAAAAATGTATATAACTACATCGTTCATTACATTAATAACAAAAATAAAAAAAAAAGAAAATTGTACGCAGTTTACACGGAATGTGTTTTGGGGAAGTAATTTCTTGTTGTCTAGTATTATGGTGTTATAAGATTTAAATAAAAAAATTATATTCTTCTGTACTGGGAATATTTTGACAATCAACTATGGACGTGATTAAAGCGCGGAAAAACTTTTCTTTTTCTCCTTTATTAAATGTTCGATACAAATACAATTGTTTGTTTGCGCGCACCCTATCTTCCATGTGTGTGTGTGTGTGTCACTGTGACTGTGTGTACGTATACATTAAGTATATTGCGCACGTATAGGTTAATATATGGTGACAGAAGCGCATAAAAATGGCAATTTCAAAGTGCGGTCGCAGACGCAGGCAATAACCGGCCTATTATAGGTGTAGCTCGAGTCGTTAAAATATTAGCATTTTATCTTCCGCACACGCATAATTGTTTTTGACCTACGACTGTAACAATTGGAAAAACAAAACCGTTTTCCTCGACTCTGTCCCGGCTGCCACTCGCGCCCCCTATCCCCCCCCCCCGGTCCTGGGAGACTGAGCGTCGCGCCGGCGGGTTTACGATCGAAAAACAACCAGCCCGTAAAAAACCGAACGCTAACGAAAAACATTAAAAGTTCACTTTAACGGTCGACACTTACGGTGCTATTATTTGTGCCATTTTCTATCTGGGAGAGCTCCGCAGGACCGGCGAGAGTTGTCTCCGGAAGAGGAAGAAAAAAAAGTAGAATATAAGATGGTGTCAGAGGAGAAGAAGGAGGGGGAGGAGACGACGAAAAAAAACCAGCGATAAAAGATTTTCGATTTTGAGTTTTGACGTGTGAGTTTATTACCGACTGAACAATAATAATTATTGTTTCTTCTTTTAATAATATTCGCCGTAAAGCTGTATCGCTCAAGGGACACTATATTTTCAGTCGTTCGGTAGTTCAATTTTTAAGCATCGAGAAATGTAATACTGTTTATTTTTTTTTCTCTACTCTGCGGGATTATCCCCTCTTAAGTTTAAGTACATTACAGTTTCTTTCCTTTGCCCGGCATTGTGTACCATTTATCCTTCGATTGTATTCAATGAAATATAAAGTAAACTGTTGTTATGTGCACGGAGAAAGCACAATAATATATATTATGGGATATAGGAAAACATTTTAATATTAAATTCTTTTGTGTGTAGGAAAAATGTGTACAATAATTATGTCTCTATGAGCATCTCGTTTGCGGACGAAGGTAAAACGAACGCCATAAACAAAACGGAATA
Organism: Periphyllus acericola; assembly: GCA_949715065.1. Taxonomy (NCBI): domain Eukaryota; kingdom Metazoa; phylum Arthropoda; class Insecta; order Hemiptera; family Aphididae; genus Periphyllus; species Periphyllus acericola. The sequence continues at coordinate 15,554,140 of OX454270.1, read as the reverse complement.
CGTATAGTACAGAATATCATTTTTTAATTTACCGGCGTTAACCGAAGCGAACGTTTTACAAGAAACATAAATAATATTATATAAAACGATTCACGTGATCGAATAATATACTTATATTATGTTTACGACGATGATGATATTTTGAATAAACTACGAGGTATTTACTTATTTGTCGGACGGTCCTAACTACACAATAGAATTGGAGTATGTTTCTTTTTTCGAATAACTACGAGAATATTCTACTCGTATTTCTCTACGGAACAATATTATGTTTTTCTCGGTAAGGAGAATACTTTTGACTATTTGTTATGGAAACGTAGTGCTTTCAGCGAAATCTCGGTAGCCGCTGTTTTTTTCTTTTTTTTATAAGTAATTGTAAAATAAAACATACATATATATATTATATATATATATATATGTATAGAACATTTAAATATTTGAGCTCGTGGAATTTACTAATTAAGTACTACAGGGTACCCGCGTTTCAAATATTTGTAATTCAACTACTGACGGTTTGAAATGGTCGTTAAGTAAAACATTCAAACCGTGTACTACTACTACCTCCGCTACTACTACACGCAGCTATCACGGTCTGTTGACAAACATCTTGAAACTTTTGTCAAGAGGGTTAAAGGAAGGTCATTTTAATTTACCTTTTGAACCCGTGTTTGACCGTAAAATTACCGTGACAGACATCTAAAATCTCGATTACAATAAGTTCATAAGACGCCTGAAATAGTTTTGAGTCATATCATTTTTCAGTTAACCGTCCCGGTCTCAATGGAAATAAATGATCTACACATAGTTTTATGACCGAGTGTTAGTACGACACTATTATAGTTGGTAGATATGAAACGTAAGTTCCAGTTTAAGACCAAAATTGCTCTCTTATTTCCTTTTGTCAACCGCCGTACATATTATTTCCCGTTAGTGAACAAACAAAAAATTGTAGATTCCTGTATTATTTTCTTAACGCATAAATTATAAGAGTTATAATATAGAACCCATAACACTTTTTTTTTTTGAACAAAAATAATTGATTATTAACCGATTTGTTGCTTCAACTCAAATCCATTGTAATTTTGTCTTCATACTCTAAAAGCGAATGCCACTAATTAATCAAATAAAACAATTTCAATTTTCGATTAAGGCCCTTCAATTTTGGTTAATATGCAATGCACGTATTCTAGGCGCTCTATTATTATGATGCGGTATTTTATTCAACTGTTATATTGTACATATTATATTTATTTCATAAAATGAAAAGCGGAACTTTTCTTTATATCAAAATTAATACAAAAATCTCTACTATGTTTAATCAAGAATTTGAATGACAATTAAAGTTAACCAAAAACCAATATTGGTATTAATTTATTTTAAGTCAAAATGGTAAGACCGTTTTTTCTTATAGAAAAATGTGTTAAAAATTCGTTTGGTGGTTAGTTTGATTTTTTCTTATATTTATAATTACAAAATGAGTTTGCAGTTCAGCACAGACTGATTATGATTTTTATTTGATTACCAAGTATTCAATTGTGAAGTACTGCATTTTCAGATCACTCAAACACTAAACAATTAAACCAATACATATACAAAAAAAAAAAATAAAATTATGAAATCAATATTTCATTTGCTTGACTACAGGTGCAAAAGCTTAATAAGAAACACGTTAAAAATAGAAAAAGGTCAGTGTGAACCTATTGAGAATAAATTATGAAAAAAAATTTAATTTTAAAAATATAATCGGATTCATGTAATCTGGTTAAATTAAATTGAACGTTCTATAAATTGTAGTTTCTCTATAATTTTATCCGACGCCTATCAAATTAAATGTCGCGTTTGGATAAAGGTGTAGGTATGTAATCTTTAAATCTAATAAAAATAAATTGCGCTATAAAATATTATTAATGTTTAAGTTATACTTTTTTTTTAATTAAGAACATAGTTTAAATACGAAGGCGACGGGATAAGTTAATGGATTAACATAACAAAACGAACATTTAGGATTCTTTGATGAAGATGGGTGATAATTTTCATAATTTCTTAGTGGATAAAATTAAAAAAAATTAAAAAAAAAAACACGGTAGAAGAATATGAAAAAGTCTGTTAACCTTTAAGTAGGACAAAAAAAGCTTTTAAAAATACTTATAAAACTTCAAAGGATGAACATTTTTTTCTTATGGGTACACGGTTCAACGGTAAATCACCAATATAATAGGGTCTTTTAAAATTTTAAAACGATGAAATTGGAAGTTTATTTTATGTTTTTTTTATCAACATACTTCATTAATTTTTTCTGAAAGATAAACGTCTCATTATAAGTTATCACTCATGTAAATTAAAAAATAGTCTATTTCTACTTATCTATTTTATTGATTTGACTAGGCATCGACTACCGATGACCATAAGTTGATGTTGGGATGTAACATAGAATATAAACTTAACATTATGATTGAATATTTATTTTTTAAATGTTCATAATTTATATGCGTTTTACATAAAATATTACATGCCAAAAATATCTATCACGTCCGGATAATAATGTAAATGTTATATTTACCAGTTGTGTAATTATTAATTTGTACGTCTAATACTATGCTATATTTGACGGTATTGTTATAGTATTATTTACACACATGAGAAATGTTGTGTTTTAATATCACAGCCACCATACAATTGGAATGGACTTTGGTTTTATTTGAAATTGTGTTCTAACATGTCTTATAAAGGTTTTAAAATACGAGGTCATAATATGGTACATCCTATTCATGCTTAATGCCTGTTATTCATAAAATGTAACGAAATAATAGTTTCTGTTATTAATATAACGATCATTTGTAAAATTGATAATAAAATTATAAATAAACTTCTTTATTTTTTTAAAATAAATGTAATTTTATAAGGCTGTTTTATTAAAAAAAAAAAAACACATTTCGTAAGTATTTTAGTAGATTTTAGTGAATAAATTAATACAGGTATAAATTATTATTTTAAAAATGTATCATTTATTGTTGAAATAATACTCGATAAACGATATAGTGTATTACAGTTACAAACTTGAGCTATATTTTTATTATCCATAACTATATGGATATAAATATTCAATGTTAAAATTTAACTATAAAATAAATCGAGTCCATTTATATTTTCTATGGTAGTTAAATGTAAAAAAAAATTCGATTTAAGTCTGAAATATATCAAATAATATTTTCCAGAAAGAAATTGTATATTACGTTAAAAAAAATTAAGTTCCTTTAAAATGCATAAACAAACCACCGCGGTTATTTTCTCAATCGTACAACTACTTAAATGAAATTTGTTGTACCTCGTGTTTACTATTTACCCAATTATGGCTGGTTTATCAACAATTCGAATCAAGTAAATTCGATATTTGTAAACATAAGAAACTACATTTCGTATTTCTAAAAAGGATAATAGATGTAGACTCTAATTTGTTAGGAAAGCGCTGGTGTCACATACAATTTTCTTTATTAACATACAAGAGAAGTCGTTGTACAAGGATAACAATAGTAAACGCTCTGTGAGTGTAATTAAATGTATTTTGAGATTGTTAAGATCAATATCCAAGAGGATTACGACTAAGTTCATTATTTATCTTCAAACCTTTGAATAATTTTGGTATATTTCATTATATTATGCTCTTATGTAATATACATATTTAGCCATATTATGTTTCGAGAATATTTGAGAAAGCAAATTGTTACTGTTTTAACTTTTTTTTATTCATACTTCAAGCTATTATTGTTCCGTGGCTGTTTGTAGTGTAGAGTTATAGTAACTGTATAATGCCAACAGAATTTTAAAAACAATTATGAACGAATCCTATTTAAAAGATGTTTATTGTAATTACGAGTCCTAGAGTATTCAAATCATACTATATAAACAAGCGAAATGTTAAAAAAGGGAGTTTTTTTTCGTTTGATCCTTTTGCTGGTAACAAGACAAAAGCAAGAATTTCGTGCGGCAACTTTTTTAATCGGAAATTAGACCCACATATTATGTTAGTTTATGGCGTTTTTCTATTATATCATCGATGATTCTATATAAGCTTTCAAATAACTACAACATTTATATTATTATCTTAAAAGATTTTTCGAGGATAAGTTAACATGTTCCCGGAAGATAGAACCAAAACTTTTGCCGGTTTAGAACGTGCGTATAAGTACATTTTTCTGCAAAGTATCGCAGTGGTTCCCAAACATTTTTCAACCGTGGCTAATTATTATTAGTCATTATAAGTCACTTCACATTTTGGACAAACATTGTCTGAAGAATGAGTTTTTTGGGATCTTTAAACACGTACGTGATTAAGCAGTACAGTTTTATAGGTTCATGGATATGGGATTTTTCTTTATAAATATTATACCGAGTCATTTTATTAGCATTTAATAAAAATGTTATAATGTTATAATATGAAACTAATATTTTTTTTTTTAATTAATTAAAACATTAATAGTTCAGCCTATTTATGATGATATTTGGTTTTACTACTACATCGATCATATTACGAAATATAAACTGATCCACCCGACCTGTTTCACGCAGAATCTTTGTTTTGAGAGCAATTGTATATTACTACATTATATTGGTTCGAGTTTAAAAGAATATTCCTGTATTTCACCCGAACGTGAAGTCTTTAAATTAGAATACACAAACAGTTGATTTTATTTATATCATATTCATATGTTAGAGCTACATATAATACTTGAAATGTAAAAATAATTATAGTCATATTCCACCCTTTTTTATTTTGTTATATCACTCATTTCCAACAGGTATATTCAAAGTGTTATATTAACTACTGATAATTTATATTGATTTAATTTGAACTAATTATTATTTGTTAATGTTTAATACATTCATATCTATCGCATTTCAAAAATGTCGAGAGAAAAGTTGAGTGCTATAATTCCATAGCTACAAAAAAATAAGCATATATGACGCAAATATATATATAAAAATAAAAAAAAAAACAGAAAAACTGTAAACATTTATAAAAGGATTTGGTTTAACAGAGTTTGAAAATTTTTTTTAATACTTTTGCAGTAGACGAGACTACACTTTTATGCGGTTGGTCGACTATTCAATTTTAAATGACTTAAATAAAGATAAACATTGTTGTACCCATTTATCATTATGGCTAGAATATTAATAATTTCGCGTCAAATACTGTATTTACATATAACTTATAAACATTTCAACGAACTAAAGGTTCATGCTTCAAAAGTTATTAAATTAAAACAAACAATAATAATCAAAACGCCTCGTTGTGAGCTTATTACATTGTTGTGATGGCAATACGAGTCTATAGAAACGCAATAGCATTATACTTTTTTATAGAATATTGCAAGGAAATAATAGTTTGTAAAACCGCAACATTATCGTGTAATAGTAGCACAATTTTATTGGCGACATTTCGAAACGTGTTGATATTATTTTAAAAATTGAATACATTATTATGAAAGTACCTGTTAGAAATTCTGCAGCAATACCACCGCGAAAAGGAAAGCGGCCGAAGTGTCGGCACTGAACGCATATAGCTGGTCGGCTTACCGTTTTATTATATATGATTTATTATTTTCTGTTCATTATTATTTATGGGCTTTGAACACCGTGTTTATAAAAGTTTTACAAACTTACCAACAAATTACTAATTTATGCATTTATCTTGACGTTGAAGTATTAGCTTTTTGGGAACTAATTTTTCGAAGGTCAATTTGAAGTCGCATCGTAAACATTGATTTTAATTTTTAATTTCGTTCTCTTATTTTAAAACGCATATTATAATTTGATCATGTTTATTTGTAAGGGTAAACACTCAAACAGGTGGCGGGTGTAGGTGGGTAGGTAGATACCGCGTACTATGAAAGTGCTTATTAAAATAAACAGTATAAAAATGTCAATTATTTTTCGTATATTTACTGTATTTACTGGAACCATCAAACACAACAGTTTTTTTTCTAGCCAATCACATTTCCGAGTTAAACTAAATTGGAAATGCGTTCACAGTGCGCCGTAACGATATTATGTCTGTGCGACGTTAAAAGAAATAATATGATAGTGTATATACAATATACATAATATAATATTTAATAATATTTAAAGTTTTAGGTATATTATATATGGTACATAAAATACATAAACGGATATCAAAGACACGAGCGAATAAATAATAAACAGATAAAAAGTACATGAAATTCGAAGTTTTTTGTCACATCATATATAACTCGTTTTTATATCTCCTGGGAAAAATACACTAAATTTTCCTATTTTATTCATTCGTGTGCATTGTTATTCGTCCAGATAAGTTCTATTCCTATACATAGATAACAAAACGAAAACTATACATTACTTGTGACTTTTAGACCGTACAACATTGCTAGTGGATCGAACCCCTAACAAGGCCGCAATAAAAATAAATCCATATAGATAGATAGGTGGGTATACAGCGCGCGGAATAACAGAATCTATGGGCAGGAGAGGGGACCAAAAAAAAAAAACATTCACAAAAATAAAGACACAGTTTATAACGATAAGGACAAAACTCTTGGGATACGTCACATATTGCAGAGCGGCGCAGTAGGTATAAAATCACGCATACACGATGAAAATGCACCTTCTTTTTGTCAAACGTATTGCTAATTTCAATTATTTTCACGCTGATCGATTGCAAAGCTTACCGCACGTTTGAAAGTGTCAAGAACCGTTTGTGTTTTAACCATTTTTATGTTGTTGGTAAAAATACAAATGGTGAATTATATAATTGTTGTCACATAATATGGCAATGAGAAATTCTCGCGAAAAACGTACCTCATGACTATTCGTGATCGTCATAGAACACGTATAGTAATTAGTAAATAAAATAATAATTGCACAGGTTCGTGGTAAGGTGATACGGTTTATCCTGTATTCTGAAAATAAGTGTCTGAATTTTAGTGTTCACCTAAAGTAATTCGTTTTTCTACACGTAATCAATCATCTCTTAATTTTATTTTATTTTGATGGATACCGATATAATTATCGTAACAAAATTAATGTTTCATCAGTTTTATATCCATCTCTAGGAAACTTAAAATCATAATTTATGTTTACATATTTCCCCAAATTCTACGAATACAATATTATAAGCTGCACGAATAAATACATTCCTAAAATAAGCACCTATTTTATTTTTATTTTTTTAATTAACAATTATTTCGTAGTACGAACGTTTTAGTTTTATTTATTATTATTTTTTTTTCGTTCACTCGGAGAAGAAAAATTGAAAATGAAGAAACTGAATGATTCTTACTATCTAGATTCGTAATTATTAGCAGTTAAAAAGTTTATGTTGGTTTTTTTCTTAGAAAATAACAAGCATTTTTTTCATACAAACTATGATCCTTTTTTTACACATCAGTTCACATCGATATGACGACATCACGATCAGTTTCGTATGATCTGCGAAAAAGTAATTGAACACAATATATTATGTCATTCCATATTTTATGTCTTATATTTTATTTATGTCAATACCTATTTAACATGATTTAACGATTTGTTGTTGAAATGTTAATTTATTACAAAAAAATTGATAAAGTTTATAATACTAGGCAATGCGTTAACATCAATTGTCATTATTAATAAGACACGTTTTATACCACTCAATTTATTTGATTATTTCAGTGTTTACACTTTTTCCCAGCAAATTGATAGTTGACATAATTTGTGTATTATTGTATAGTTTATTATTTGATTGGGGAAAAAAATTTTCCAGGCGGATAAACCTATTTCAGAGCTAATTCGATGATCTTATTTCACCGTTCAATGACGAATCAACGGTTTACAAATGGTGTATTATGTTTTGAATATACACGCCGCAACACGTCGTATATTATTAGTCATTCAATATTGTAATACAGAGTGCGGCATAACGGACTCCCGCATTTCCTAAGTGAATTTAAAAAAAACTATACAAGATAAAGAAACAAATTTTTTATTTTTAAAAACTATATTATATAAGGTTTTTTTAAATTATTTTTTAAAAATTATATCGTCTAAATGATTGCCTTGACGAGCAACGCACATATGGAGCCGTTCTCGAAAGTTCTCCATCACTTTCGCCAGCATATCGAGTGGAATCGTGGAGATTTCTTCACGGATGGCCTCACTACTGATGTTCTTACTGCGGCAATGTTTTCCGGTGTTCTCTCGGACTTGGGACGTCCTACCGGTTTTTTAGGCATTGCAGATCCCGTTGCTCTTAAATTTTGTACCCAATTCAAAATCGTTTTCCGATCAGGAACACTTTCGTTTGGATTCAAACTGAACTGAGTGCGAAATGCTCTCTGTGTCGCAATCACACATTCAGCGTTTTTGAAAAATGCCTCAATAACGAAACCACGTTGTTCACCAGACCACGGCATGGTGACGACTAAAAACCTTATTAATAATCTAATCCAGCGAAATAAAACACTTTAATCTAATCAGTTTAATTACGCGCTAATAATTATTTGAAATATGGGAGTCCATTACGCCGCACCCTGTAGGTTTCCGAAAAACTTACGGTCACCGTTGCTCCGTTGTGCAAAAGGCGTGCAACCCCGACAACGAACAGCGACGTTTGTTGCAATGGGTATAACACGATATGGCGGTGATGACGTTAAGTTTTCGAAATGTTTATTCTTATAGCGGTCATCATTTTACTCGTAACGAACCCCAGATCGCACCGTTGAAACTAGTCGGGTCGTGGGGATACGATACGTAGTAATTTGACGAGAAAAAAAAACACAAGAAAAATACAATTAAATAAAATAAACAAAAACGAAAAACTGAAGGCTACCGGGAATGACAGTAGTTGTGGCTGTGTGTATACCGCGGTTGCAGAAAGTTTCATTACCTAATGCACGACGCTGGAAGCGCCGGAAATTTTCCAGTTAAAAACAATAATGCGTTTAGCGAAAGTATTTATACCGCGGTGGTGGTCTCGCCTGACGTCGTTGTCGCAATCATTTACAGTACGATTTCCACCACTTGAGCGTACACGTTCCGCGGCAAGCGTCGAAAGTTCGTGAAAACCGATTGCGTACGCAATCAAACCCGTACGCGAGCATCGAAAATTGAAAATCGTATTCATCTCTCGGAGAACAATATTTTAATAATATTGTAATAAATATCGAGGTGAAATACTGCGAGGTGAACATTTTAATTTTAGATAAATTTCGTTACTTATGACTCTTAATCGGAGTTGCCGAAGTACCTACTGCAGTTTGCTCAATTTACCATTTGCAAGTTAACCCGTGCGTTTTAATCACGTACGGTCTCTACTGCAGTCACGGTTGTTAGATAACAGGTTTTTAATTAAATAATTGTTCAAAACCAGTTTTTATTTATATAAATATATATATATATATATATATTTAAAAATGCAGCTCAATTCATTATGTTCAAAACGTTTTAAAAATATTGTATGTATTTCTCAACACTCAATAGTCAATTACCTAATATATTATAATCATAACTCATAATGGGCTATAGAGCTATGAATCTGTTACGTAAAACAAGGCTGCTAGATATAACGATGACACATGGAGTAACCGATCTAGTGCTTAATCTGGGGGGGGGGGGTAAAAGTTCAAGACAATTTAAAACAACTATATAATAGGTTCAGTACCCAGTATCCTGTCTATAATATTTAATAATGATTAAAAACAATAATAATCATAATTGAAGCTCAATAACTCCACTATACCCATTAGGTAAATTAACTATAACAATTCATCATTATTATGGTAAATTATAAGACCATACTATAACATAAAACCTGGTGCTCATTTTTGAATAAACACCATTTTCAGCGCAAACTTAAATTTTTTTTATATATTTGAGCTATGAAACTCTACGAAAAACGAAAATACGGATATCCGGCAAATACTGTAATTTTTGGGGGAGGAAATGTTCTCTTTGACTTCTCCTTCACCACCCTTTGGATCCGTCACTGCAAGTGTGTTTTACCGGTTCGCTGCGAGAACACTGCCCCGGTGGAAGCACCGCACTGCAGCACGGGCATGGACATATTATACCTACCTATATTATATTCAAAGGAAATCCTTAGTCCGTTATCACTTTTCACTATCAGGTTGTAAATAGCTAGCTCGGAACGGTCGTCTAGGGTAGGTTACTAATGCATTCGTTTTATTTACTTTTCCATTTCTTGGACCGCCGTCAATTCACCGTTTCACATATATATATATATATATACACACCTGTGCAGCAGCTATATATTGTTATACACTCTCTTATTTTTCACGTCTCTGAAATTAATACGTTTTTTCCTTATCGGTGTCGTTACAAAAATCGACGGGGCGTATGTGCGCGACAATGAAACGGTCTTTTAATCCAATAAAGAGAGAAAGAATACAGTAGACGGAGAGAGGAAATCGGACGGGCGGGCGCGGCGCATTCGGGCAGCATTATCGCGGGCATCAGGAAAAACGGAGCTCGTTATTTAATACGATTGAAAACCAAGGGGTGCGGGGGTCGCGCGAGAGGGAGGCTGCCGCCGCAGCACGCGCGGCACAATATGGACTGCCCAAGAGATAATGGGAAAACGAATGGTCAACACAATATTATTTCGTTAAGCGGCGGTATTATTTGTAGAAATTCGCCGTCACGCGGGTCACGCGACAATATAATGATGATGATGATGATGATGATGATAATAATAATAATATTTCACCGACGTTTGTTCTCGCCCGACAGTTATAATAATATCAACAGTAACGATAGTAATAATAATAGTAATAATTTAAACGTTTACTAGTTTCGACTTCGATTAATATTTATCCCGATTGCGATCGGCCGACGACACGTGCAGTGTTCTATCGGTGCTGTTGTTGCGTTTCTCGGCGTGCACGTCGCGTGAGCGTTTTCATTTCGATTTCGGAAACGTGTCGATTTTGGCACAACCGTGTACGTTGTGCTGCGTATACTTAAATCGTCGAACCACTGACCGCGAACGGCAGTCAATAGTAAAGTGTGACTGCTATACAAATTGAACGACGAAAAATAACGCGTGCGTACGCGTTGATGATCACGTCACGTCAGCGTCATCAGCGTCGCTTTCAAGTGTAAATTACGAAAAAAAGTCGAAATTGTGCGCGAATCGTCTTCCGAGCGTTTTATGAATATTAATTATTATTGATTCGTTATCATCCAGTTGTATTTTAATTGATTACTCGCCCGATACAATTGCTAAAACCCGATGTGTTGTAGATCAATTCGAATCGATCGAAATCTCTGGTTCACGCACGTGTCATTTGAAAGAAAACGTATCCCAGTAGCACAATATAACGCTATTACGCAGCGCAACAAAAATTAGGAGATGAAATACACAGCTCAAACTATAAAAAAAAACACAATCATCAACGTAAGGCTAGTCGCTGACGGACAATTTTCAGTTCCGCGATGGTTCCGCAACAGTTTAATCATATGTGTGACTTCCACAGTGATATATGACAATCACCTCACATGCAACTAATTAGTTTGTGTTTTCGTCACAAATCGTTCGATTACGCGATAACATTGTTTTTGTGCCATTTACGTTTCAACGGGTGAAAGGACGTAACAAATTTAGAAGATCATCAAAACTTTTAACGCTCATACGATAAAAATTAAAGAATATATCCGGGTAAGACCGTAATTCACTGTGAAGTTTATAAAACTCTTCTTTCTTTAATCGCTGTAAAGTTATCGGATGCACCCAATATTTCTTCTTCTTTTTTATCATCTTCCTTCTTTTTAACTCGAGAGCACACACTGCAGCTATATCGACTAAATCCATGTTGCGATTGAACAATTGTTGTACCATGTGCGCGCGCCTAGTATGACACGACAGTTTAGTTGCATTTGTGAGCGCGATTATGATCAAACGGTTACGCAACTATCGTGCAACCGAAAATTACCCGTCAGCGACTAGCCTAAGACTTGTGGTGAGCTAGTTGTGAATTAAAATTTATGTAATTATATATTATCGGCATACTAGGCTTTTATATACCACACTTTTAATTGTAAAGTTTCTACGGAATTTAAAACTTTTGATCACTGATTGCTCAATGTTTTCCGTGTAATCATTAAAAATCTTAGTAGCTTTGAAAAATTATGAGGGATTGTATGTACAGTTTAATAATCACTCGAAAAATCATTCGAGCCAAACATCATATTTTATCTGTGACACTAAATATATTTATCTTTGTAAACACTGCAGCGAGCTAGTTTACTTAAACTTATTATTCCCATTTACAAGACGTAAAATTCAGCATAAGAATTTCAAAATATATACAGTACCTATAAACATTTGCAAATAACATATCCAAGTATGGGTCAAGAGAGGAGGCACTGGGGTTAAGTGTCATATACCTGTATCCAAAAAAAAATGTATTTACCTTGGATTTATGATTATTATTTATTATAAGTTAAGTAGTAGAATGGTTTTTTCATAGGTAAATTATTCTATTCGAATTACTCATAGGCACGACCAAAGTTGAAAGTTTAGCAGAGCTATAAGTTATAAGCTATGTAGAAGTAATCATGGTTTTAGAAATTGCCGAGCACCTAGTATAGCCTCCTAATTACGCCATTAGTAAGTGTCCTGACTGTTAATAAATGCTAGATCCACCCTTGTGGATACACCTTAAATATTTTCAATATTTTAACCGCCGAATATAAGACATTATAAAAAATAAATGGTAACGAATACTCTCAATATAAATGTTCGCTCATTAATGATAACAATTGTTAACATTAGTTATACATGGGAAATTTTATAAAAACGACAACGAAGACGAAAATCCATCAAAATTAGTTGATACTTGATTATAATATAATATGTAGTCAAAGCGTCAAGAACAGAATATATAGAGGTTTACATCAAAGCTAAAACATAATAAAATGCCACTAGGTATACTCGTATATTGTGTATAATATTAAACACTAATGAGCTGAAATCTGATGTTCACTGAATAAATATGATTAGAATAATGTAATTTATTCACGGTACACGTAATATTGATTTAAACAGATACCAAAGACTCATGATATACTCATTCAGATTTTTAATATCTTAACGTTAAATGTATATTTATGGTTCTTTTTATTGATCGAATTGTTACTCGTAAAAAACGTAACTGTGATCTGGTGTTTACATTTCTGTTCATTCTGCTTTACTGCGGAAAATATAAAGAAACATTTGAACACGTATTTGATATGTTTACGAAAAATATAGACAGTGATTTTTAAATCAGGCTCACCCCAATTTTTGGCCGTAAAAATTCTTAAATTTGGAATTTTTTTTTAAATTTCAAGTTACCAGAAGACTTATTATGTATGTATATATATGTATGTATTAAATAACTTTTTTTCATGCCAGCTTAAGGGTGTCTTGTGGCTACACAAACTTTTTTTTTTAAAATGGGAACACCATACATACACCATCATACAATACCATTTTATACATAAAAATATATTATTCAGTTAATTGTTCTGGAATTTTTGATGTACGTAGTTAAATTTCGGACAAATATTTTCAGAATTATTTCAATTTAAAATTGCGTATGGAAAGAATAAAATTCGCGGTATCTCGAATAAGTAGGAATTTGACGATACAAATATAATAACAAACTATATCATCAATTATGATCATAATTAGTCACTATGATACTATTTTTACATACTTCAATAAGTATAATTCAAAAACTACTCGTTTGAATTTTGATTTCGACGCATAAAAATTCACAGAATAATGCCCTCTGTAAAATACCGCAGTGAAAAAACGGTGTTTCCACTTGAAAAATATAAGTTTGTATCGCCACAGGATACCCCTTAAGTTGGTATGAAAAAAAAAGTCATGAAAAACATAGGTTGCATGGTATCTTGTATATTTTAAAAAAAAAAATCAAATCAAATTTAATCGTTTTTACCGCCAAAAAAAGCGGCGAGTACGGTTTTTAAAAGTCAACCTGTATACCGCTATCACGTAGTACTGATACACGTCGGTGAAAAAGTCGTTTATTGGTGGTGTAAGGGCATTTCAAAGAGGAGAACCACGACGTATACCATAGTAATATCGCGGACAGCGTTTAAAGTGAATTCTTCCAAAAAAGCTCGGAACACATTATGGCTACGTGAATAAGAAATATCAGCGGGCACGCCACCGCGTCGGCATTCCGTTACATTTTAATTTCAGTTGGACAACCCCGTGTCAAATGAAAATCGATATTTTGTGATAATGCGGACGAATATTGTACGCGTACATAATGTTAACACGACTCCGGTCATGTGGAACTGAGGGATAACGATGGACACGGCAATATTTCGGATTAACGAATAACGGTACAAATGAAGGGCGTGTGCTCGTACGCGTGCAACACCCTCCCGTTAAGGCACCACGGTACCTGTTTATATACGTGCAAGTCATCGTATGTAATTCGAAAACTGACGAAAACATTTTTTCTCCGACGCGGTACTGGTCGTCACATTATAATTGTCTCGACTATTTATCACGTTGACTACGTTCTATTATTGTTATTATTTCGAAGTGGGCCGCGTTTCTCGTAAATCTGCAACGAGTAATGTGATATCGGAATGCCGGACCTACGGTTAGGTACACTCGACTTGCTTTTAAAAAATATTTTGTTTTACTGCAGCCACCGTTAAAAGCTTATCTTTTATTAACAATCCGTGCGCTATCATAAACGATTTAATAATAGTATGTGTGTCAAAGTGCTAAAAGAAGCGTGTATCCAACAGGTTAGAGGACATCGGTAACCTGCGTGTTGGTATTAACTACAGTCATAATTTAGTTCATTATTGCAATCAGAATAATATTATTTTCTGTTTGATTTTTATCGAAAGAAAAAATATAAAATATACAATGGCAATCACGGTTTAGAAACAATAGGTGTATAGGTCCATGTCACTGTTATATAGTCATTTGTATACATACGACTTGGTTCGAAGATTTTCCAACTTTTGTCCACCGATGTAATATTGTTATAATTAATCGACGAGCGTATTCGAGCACTGCTCGGTACAGTTGTATCATTGAACGTGTTCTGAGAAACGTTCGCACCATTCATTCAACTGGATCAACAACCGTACAATTTCACCTCTGCAGTTATTCAACAGTTGTAACTATTGCATTACGCCGCAGCCGATAGAAGAAGGAAAATCGCATAAATCTCGACAAGTTGTAGCAATGAAAAATTGACAGTCTAATGTGATCCTAATTTGAGTTAAACATTTTTCATTTTTCAAAAGTTCCCTCTTTAACTCCGTTTAAGATATTATATATAATATAACTGTTTTCCGTGCTGTCTATGCATCTCAAGACGCTTAGAAAACAGCCACTTATAATATATGGAATAACACGGGTCACCGATGTGAGTCCATAATACGAGTATTATGTTTATAAAATGTCAGCATAAAAACATTACTGTATTTGAGTTATTTCCTTCTCTGCTTTGAACGATTTAGTTTTAATATGCTCGTTTTGATTTTTTATGGATAAATAAATATGATTATCGTTATTATGCGACCATCGAGTTCAAAAATTCATTGGGCTAACTGTCCGAGTTTTTAATAAATAAAAATTGTATCTTGAATGTTATGTATACAATT
This sequence comes from Periphyllus acericola, assembly GCA_949715065.1. Classification (NCBI taxonomy): domain Eukaryota; kingdom Metazoa; phylum Arthropoda; class Insecta; order Hemiptera; family Aphididae; genus Periphyllus; species Periphyllus acericola. The sequence goes on along the minus strand of OX454270.1, from coordinate 15,538,465 downwards.
TTTTATTAGGTTTATACAATGTTCAAAGGATATTTTTGAAGATTTATCGTTTTGTAACTTACCGAGTAAATTTAATATAACCTTCGTATGTGCACATTTTATCATTATTGGTTTCTTTTATTCCTCAATATGGCTTAAATAAAAAAAATAAATAAGAAATTTTACAAAACCAGATAACGATGGTAAAAGAACACTTTTAAAGTTAATTGAAATCCTAAGCAATTTTCTCATAAGAGGCTAGAAAAACAAATTATTCTGTTTTAATTTAAGATAATATTATTATATACTCGTATTGTTATAAAATATGATGTATTCTTTAATTTTATGATCCCGATCAAACAAATATTAACGATAATATTAATCATCTATTTGAATGAAATGAATTCATGTTATATACTATGTATTTTGTCGGGTCTAAAGGATTTTTATAAGTATTTTGAGCGAAGCAATGTTATATATTATTTTTACAGTGACGAGCTTAATAAACGTTTACCTCACATTAAAATTATGTAAATGCGTGAAAGATTTACAGAACAAAAATGTACCAATTACGGGGTGGATATGAAATGTTTAAGGTTTAATGTTTTTCTGGTTCTTATTCAATTTTTGATTTTAATTTTTTAAAAACATTTTTTAATATTTTAAATTTCTTATGATCCTGTTTATATTCTAATGGGTAGGTCAAAAGTTTGAATTTTGGATTATGGTTAAAACATTGTTGCCATGAAAAGCGACGGTTTTATTCTAAGCCCAACTTAACAACTTTTGAAATGTAACCTTTAAAGAATTGACAAGACAACTTATTAGAGTAACAAATAATATTCGATGTACTTTAAACCTTTGTGGACATTCGGACTATTTTTTATTTTTTTTACAAACTGAAATTGATAAATACGATTAAGCTTAAGTTCTACATAGAACCAACTACACAATTATAATCCAACTAAGCGAATCGTATTTCGAATTTGATAGTTTCACCATTAATTTCAGCTTTCCACCCGACTGAAACTCCTTCACTCGTAATCTGGAAACACGACGTACTTCACGTGTCATAGGTACATTTCTAAAAATTAAAAAAAAAAAAAAACCAATACAAATAGTGATCATCTAGTCTGATGGTTTTTATAACTCGACCGATGAATCGCATCTGTACGCGAACGGGGTTGTTGCTTCCAAATCACGCATAAACCACATACGGTCAATGTTTGTTTTCAGACGCAACTCGGCGCGACATAACTGCATAAGGCCTACGGAAATGGCTCACGGATGCTAGCGGTGCAGCATGATATGTAGCCCCATATGGGACGGTCTGGCGTATTACTGTTGTTATAAGCATGATTTTCGTCAATTAATAATCACTTGAAAACAAAACGGGCCGGTATGGATGACAGGGATCCGTCGATGACGCCAATCTGAGCGTCAAAACGTTAACGGTACAATAACCATAGTGATGAGACATAATAATAGTAATAATAATGATAATAATAATTATAGTAATAATAACGCTGATGACAGTAATAACAACATAACGTTATACGAAGGCCTCGTGCACGCAAAACCGATACACGGATTATACCAACTCATTGCCGTAAACCCTTTTCATTATTGGGTTTCGTATCGTTTCACATCGATTGTGGGGTCCGGCCCATCCGACGAGCGTACAAACCACGTCCATTGTGTTGATTGAAACCTTTTGTTTCTGTTTTGTCGGGGCATGTTTTTTCAGATCCGTCCCTCTCTAGCGTTTACCTATTATCGGCTCTCGACACTATGCGTACACAATGCACAATATATTATTATAATACGCGTACGGGTGCGCACACGTGGGTCATAGTACGCACGAACGCTAGTCGAAAGACGCGACTCTCGGGCGGGGGTGAACGAATTTTATTCAATTCATTGTCGTCCCTAAAAAAAAGGAGAAAAAAAATTAATACATAAATAATCGTCCGGCCAACATATTATCATAATAATGGTGTGAGATCACGAGCACGCGCGTACAAACGACGGAACCTGGCCGACACGTTCTCTCATATAGCAGATCGAATAACTTTTATTATTATTATTATGACAATTTTTTTTTTGTTGTTCATTTTGAAAAATGATTAATTACAACGTGCAGTGGACGCATGGACGTCGATCGGTATCCTCCGAATAAAGGAGCGCGAATACGCGATAAAAATCCACCGTCACCAAGGGGTATAATAATAATTAATAACTATTCGATAATATTTAAGTTCCTTCCTAGAGTTCTACGTTCGCACGAAGATGTAATATTACGTGATTTAAGTACGTATAGGAAATTCAAGCACCCTTATCTAAGTACGGCGGAAACAGTTTATTTTATTCGATTTTTTTTTTTATCGCACACGAACTCGTACCGTTTAGCTTTAGACTGTGGATCATATTCTCCGATATTAACTATACGTTCATCGACTTTAATATTCGTTTAAATCAAGTAACTGGTTTTCAAAAATAACCATGAATTAAAAAACAAACGATTATTTAATTAACGACTTAATCCAATAAAGTATTCATTATATTGCTTTTGAAATAGTATAATATTTTCTGACCAACTATATTATACTGAACATTGTAAATATATTAATTATTTTAAAACGCTACGTTTTATGTCTAGTATCGGAATCATATTTTGTTTGAATTAGAATACCGTTTAGATACTTCAGTTAAATATTTTAGTTCGATTCCTTTTTTTCAATTATGATGATTTTAAAATTGGAATCTAAAACCAACACTATACGTACTATATTGATTACTATATACATTACATTCTACTTTATCTGCATATAGGCATTACTGTTGCTAAATATTCAAACACAATTGTTCAATTAAAAAAAAAAATATAAAAAACGAATAATGTTTTACACCAAAATCACTTCAGAATAAACTCCCGTTTTAAATCCATGTTGTTTTAATATATCCTCACCGGTAAAAACACTTTAATGGACACATTATTGTATTTTTTTCATTTCAATTAATTATTTATTTCATTTCCTGTACGCAACGTAACGTTTAAAAAATAAATGATCGTAAGGGAAGTTCAAAGTTGTACTTGGCTCATCATATCATTTCCCGAATATTTAGTATACATCCACACTACCGTAAACGTAGGTATTCAATATGTATGCAACAGGTAAAGCAGAAACTTACATTTTAAAACGTTTGTTTGTGGTAATTAATTTGTATCGTATTTTATTCTTACTGCGATATCAGTGTGGAACAGTTCAACACTCTATATTTTATTCTACACCACCGTATTTGAAATACTTTAAGTTCATAGTAATAATTCAGGATGGGATTTCGTTGCACTTTGCATTTTGTGCAAAGCTTCGATGCTCGTAATGTTATAGATTCGTTACATGTATGTGCATATATTGTATTGATTTTGCATTTTTTTATAAGTTTTGATCTTGAAGTCATTTTGTTAATTTTTTAGGACATTTTAGGATTTTTAGTAAATTTTCTATATCAATAATTCAAGCTTGAAATTATTTTTTAAGATTTTTCACCATAACGTTTTACATAAACAAATTTATAAATTTTTTTTTTCCACGAAAAACTATAAAGTAGGTACCGTGTTGTACTATCGGACATAAAGTTGTTATACAAAAGCTTGTGATGACGTGGCGAGGATATTTAGAATCACTGTGTATTAATCCGTCTTACACACTGTTATAGCAGTACAATCGATTATACTGACCACTAATGATATCGTTGTGTTCAAGTTTTCTGTCGTATGTTGTAACACGTGTGCATTGATTTACAGTTATTTCATTTGAAATGCCAAAAATAAGATTTCTAACTGCATGTTTAAGTGCATAAATTAGAATTCTTAGGGTATAAAAGCATTTGTTTAAAGGCATTTTTTGGGGTTTTATATGGCATTACATTTCCAGCCTTACTTATGATATTGTAGGTTGAAAAAAACCGATTGGACCAAAACTGAGAAAGACCGTAACGTAGCTATACGGATACGATATAGTTTCAGTGATTCGACTTATTAACATTGTACATAGCCTTAAATAACCTTAAATTGTAAAACCTATTAAATCGTCGTATAAATTATAATGTTTGTACATCGTGCAGAGTTATTTTTGTTTGTAATTAACGGATAGATTTGAACTATTTCGATTCCCAAACACGCGTTTACGTGTGGCCGGTACTTCACGGTTTCTCGGCGAAGAACTTTTGGGTATTGGAGTATATGAAATGGAACGTTGTGAAATGGTCGTTACACGTGTCGCGTATAATTTGACGATGATCAAGATCGATGCGAAACGACCGTTATTTTTATTTATACATAGCACACATATATTTCGAATGTCACCTAAATATAGAGCAGATATCAAAGTATGCTTGCGGTTTAGGTAATTTTATTTAATTTTGGCAATGAATAATATTATTTTCCGTAGAATCCATATAGGTACACAAGTTCAATTATAAAAATAAATGTAATGTGTTGTTCATACTGCGTTAAATTTTGGTTTCCAATGTGTATGGCAATAGGTATTATATTATTGTATCGAATAATAATGTGTAAGTAACACAATTTTTTAAAAATAAAATCAGTTTTTATCTTACTTATTTTTTTATCGACTTACATTTTTTACGATTTTCGCAACTTTTGCATTAGTTAACATACGAACGCGAAGAATATGAAGAATGGTAGGGTACCACTTATGGATATGTCATAATATTTTGTGGTCAAACGAGTGAACATTCAGCTGTTATACAGAGGAAAATTAAAAAAAAAAAATATGTAAATGAAAGTACATTTACCAAATTAATGCTATAGTATTTTATAGTTTAAATGCGATTATTTTACTTATCTTTTATCTCTTTATGGACCAACTAGTATCCGATAAAATCGAAAAACCAGTGATACTAGTTCGTTCTATAGTACTTACATCATGTTTTTATTGTTTACCTAAGATTAAATATCAGTCAAATTATCGTTCAGTTATAAGAACCTAATCGACGTGTTAAAGGAATTCGTATTTTATAATGAATTACAGTAATCAAAGTAAAATTGGCGTTCAATTCATAAAACGCATAATATTTCGATATAATTCAGTTATGCGATAAAAACCCAAAATTAAAATCCAGGATAAAAAAGTGTCTCGAGTCTTGCAAGTTGGAATACCGCGATCCTGTCAACTGTTTTCATCACCCGACTAACGTAATAATATACAGGTAAACCTACTACAGATTTATGCAATTTAATCATTAAGAAATGCCACACTCACCTGTTGGTGCATACTCATCATTTATATAATTTGTATCAAAATTGGGCGCACAAGACAAATTTTTACAAATTGTAAAAAATATGTTTTAATTTTTAATTTTTTATCGATAATCTATTTTTTAAGAAATGTTCAGCAACTCATATTTTTATAATCTGGATATGTTTCGGGTCTTATGTGTGATTTACACTTTAAATGAGTCTAAATTTGAAACCGTCATGAATCATGGTAATATATAAATTATTGCCTTCATATCAAACTCGACAAAGCGACGCGTCTAAAAACGTCTAAAAACGTCTAAACAACAACTGTCAATTAATAAACAGTGAACTTTATTAATTGAACAGTCGAAGGAATTTTTAATATTACGTCAACGAAATAATACATAAATGTGATATGCCTATCATGGGAGTTGGAGCAAAAGTATAATATATCGTCAAATAGTATTTTATATTAAACCAACTATATTTTATTGGCGACTGTGGTAACGTGCGTCTAGCGAGCGGATGGACACATAAACTTTACAAGATTATTCATACTCGGGCAATGGAGAGCTACGTAACGAAAAGTAATCAAATTTTTTGAAATTTCAAGTTTTATACTTAAACATCGGTAGGATCGGACAAAACAATAAAGAAACAACTTTGAACGGCACTCAGGTTACCTTTGCAATAAAAAAAAAAGATTTGTTCATGGTTTAAGGAGTACTAGCTGAAATAATGTAATTGAAACAAGTTTAAATGAAAGATAACTACTAAACGTTTTCGCCGTTATTACGTTGAACTTTTTTTTTTTTCAAATTCGATCGTTGAGGACTAAGAACTTTAAAAGTATTTTTATGAACAGACAGTTAGTTAATTAAACTGTATTAACAGATCATAATATTCAATTTCCTTGAGCTTCTTTACTCCCTCATTATTATAATATTTTATAACTTATACAAAATACAAATACTAAAAATCATTTTATAATACACTATGTTTTATCCAAAAAGTATAGAAAAAACCCGCAGTCACAAACTTATTAAAATAAAATTGCTATAATTTTATACTTTTTAGACATGAAATTAAAATGAACGTGACATAACTGTTTTTGAGTTTATTGTTTTTGTTCAACACTAGGCTATTGGACGAATAGGAGAACTGTAATACGTTTTTTTTTCTTTCTTCGATAAATCGTAACACGAAAAACAGGATCGCAGTTGATGTATTCTCTGGTGGTCACCTGTCCAGGAACTATAATATTATTTTAATTACTGTAGGTAGCACTAAAAAGCCACTCCCCCTTATCACCATGTCCGACAACATTTGTACTTGCAAACGAACGATGAGTTTTAAAATTATGTTAAAAAATCGTTAGAATTTTATCTCTAATCATTTTATCAGTGCACTATAATGCAATCCGTAGAACTGCACTACCGTTAAAAACATTTCAAATATTTTAGTGAGTACAAATATTGATCAAACAAACGGGGTATTGTTTCATAATTGTACATAAATTGTTTCGTTGCTTATTTTGGAAACTTGAACAGAATATTTTCATGCCCACAAACTAATATCTGTTCAACCATCTTAGTGGAATATCCATTTGAAATTATTGATGCTGTAAACTTCAAAACGTTTGATTTACAATGAATAGCAATCTAATCATAGCTGAATATCTGACAATAACGAGAAATAGTGTGGTGGGGAAATTTATAAGTTTTCGCTACATAGTTGGGCGTCGTAAATACTATGATTTATAATGTTATAAAATATTTATTTAGTTTTTTAAGTCTTGTCAACTTGTTGATTGAAAAGTCGCATAGACAAGTATATAAAAACCATTTTGTCAACATTTGAGAAATTGTTTTAAAAAATTAGAAGAAAAAAATCGTATTCTGGATGAAATAAAATTCATTTTTTTTTTAATTTCCCAACGGAGCCAATACATTTATTAATGGACAAGTATTTGAAACTAGTTGCACACGATATCATATTAAAATGCCATATGATTTTCTCCAGATCTCTCTTTTGTTACTAAGAAGATTGTTATGATACACGTCTTATAATAGGACAGTGAAAAAACAGAAAGTTATATTAATTATAATGTTTAAAAAATTGTTATTGCAACGAGAGCATTTTTTATAATATAAATTAAACACATGATTGAAACGTTTTTCACTTGTGTTCCGTAACGTAACATACAGCGATTAACGTGAAAAGTTGGAGAATGTTTAATTTATTTTACTTGCATATCCTTTCATTCGCAGCATCACGTGAATCGTAATAAACTAATTTCACCATTCCTTTTAGAATTGATCACATGAAGTAATTTTTTTCATTACATATGCAACTATTTTTTTCAATTTCCTTTTTTATTTATTTTTTTTCATTCTCTTGCACAATTCTCGTAAATTAAAAATAGTATCACTGAAGCAGAAGGGTTATACTGGAACAAAGAAACTCATTTTAACTGAATTCATTCATGATATAGAAGCTTTTTTATTGTATTTAGGATAAGTATAGTATTACGACCGCATTAATCTGTTTAATATTATATAATTATCAATAAAAACGCTTTTCCAGATAGTGTTATTTCAAACAATGTAAGGACGAAACGAATGAATATTTTTAATGCGGCAAATAAGTTGACGATTTAGTTGTTCCGTTCATTATTATACATAAAATTGTTTTATACAGCATTAAAATATATTTGTGTACATTTTATATAAATTTGACTACAAATTGTATATTTTATTTCACCCACGTACATCAATGATTTCAAAACATTAAAATAACTGTAGTTAACTGTTAGTTATTCATAAACCTATTTATAAAGAACATTATGTGCAATATCTTACAAAATTTAATATTTCGGATTTAAACGTACAGTGGCGAAGTCTAATACTCCGTTTCATTTGCTTTTATAGTATTTAAATTGTTATAATATAGATAAGAAATGAACAAATTTTGTTAGAGTTAAATTGAAGGGTGAATGAGGAAAAAAAGTTCATGCCACAATCCTGTGGTGCTCATTCCATACCTATTCAAAAATTAGAGTCAGAAGAAAAGGTATACGAAAGGGGTTAAATCCCGCTGAGAGTAGGAACAAGGGTGCCCGAAGAGGAAGCGGATATTAAATAATTCTGAATTTGTGTAAATTTGTTTCTTTTGTAAGTTTCCGATTGGCTATGCGGTTGAGCTGCGTCAGGATTCTGCAAAGCTAGTGTGATGGGTGACCATCTGGGTTTTTATCACCGAAGTTTTTCCATCGCGAAAAAAAAACCACGAGTGTCAACGCACTGAAAACTTTATCTTAACCTTCACGGTCTTGTCTGCCGCAGACAGATTAGACAACTAGCAAATACAAAATAACACAAAGACTTTAATAGAAAAACAAATTTTCTCGTATGGAAACTGTAAACGGAGACTTGCGATGTTCACCTGGAACAATTGTTACGCGTAGTAATCGTTTATGATCGACTGATGTTTGTCAGTATATGGCGTATTGGTACTATGATACATAATAGAATAAGAATACATTGGAACGAGTTCACATCGAGAAATTTCAAAAGGTATAAAAATAAAATAAAAATACGTTCGGTAGACGGCGTAGAAGTACATTTATAATATGGTTCGCCCTACTTGTAGAAATTATGTATGAGCTTTGAGATTGTGATATGGGGCTACGGTTTGTTTAAAAGTTTAACACGTCTTGCAGGTTGACGAATTCAGGGCAAAACCGTAGTGGGGAAAAAAAAAAAACGTTTCCACGTACGACTGTCGGCGCTGTAAAAAATGAATTCCGTCTCGACACGATGAAATATTACGGACTGAAACCAAACTGAAATCGAACACGTGTATATTATTATCACGATATTATTACGATTATTATTATACGGTTATGCGGTCCGAACGTGTAAACTGTTCGGCAATACAATTTATATCGTACCGAAATCTCGAACGAAATCACCTTAAATGTCTTACGGTTCTCGGTGTCTAGTTTGTTTTTGCGTTCGGACCCGGCCGAGCGTATTTCACAAAATATTGTACTTTTAATGCGCCCGCGAATTTTTCCCACCGGTGCACCGTCTTCTCGCGATAACTCACGCGGCTTATTGGAATATAATATTGTTCGTTGTCACATTCATCAGCGGTCGAATTAGTCCAGATAAACATGGGCGCGCACCGTGTAGCAATAATAACGCCGTGGACCATTATCATCGGGGGGGGGGGGGGGGGCAGTATAGTATAATTATTTACCGGCAAATTACACCGGCAGTGACGTACGTTCGCGAAACCTTAGAGCCGCGAGTTTTGAACGCGTCGCCGTCGAACAGTACACGCGTACCGTTTGAGCGGGGAAAAAACGAAATTTTCCAGACCATATAATAGCGCGGGTGTACCGGTAAAATATCGCCTTCGTCCGCGGTCGCTTATTTTAAAGGGGCGTATATAGGGGTTGGTGAGGGGGTTAGGGTTTCAACCCCCCCCCTGAAATTTTTAGTTGATAGGGCACTCATACGAATTTATTTTATCAATGTATCAACTAAAACCCAACAGCGCAGCACGGGATAAAACAAAAATGAAAATTGCAGGCGAGATTATATTTTATACGAGGCGTATAAATAATAATAGAAATATCTTCTTCAGAAGAAGGAATTAATTATTTTGCAAACCAGAATCGAAAATTGGATTTTTTGTTTTAATTTAATTAATATAATATTCTAGTTTTTATAATTTATTATTAAAATACAGTTAATTTATAAATTTATAATAATAAATGTCGTACTCCGGATTGTCGAATAGAAGTATAGTGTATATAGCTGGCTATTTTCTGCATTGTAATAATTGTGTACAATTTTACATTTTTCGATATTTTTAGTCATTTTATTTTTATAATTTATTGTATACTTGGTTGATAACTATTTTATTATAATATGTTCTATGTTCATATCTGCACACGTGAATTTAAAATTTTAACCAATTATTTTTTTATTTTTTTCCCCTGATATTTCAATATTTAATAAGCTAAATATTATAAAAAAACTCTCTACTCCAACATGATTTACGGCGTCCATCAGCAGATATCATTTTATTCACGTATTATATTATGTGTATTTTATATAAATCAATATTAGTCAGTCATATTTTACATGTACAGTATATACACTGATTTACAATGGAATATATCGTTTGTATTTTGTATCGTACCGTTCGTCCGTAGAAAATGCTATACGTGAACGGATATTTTCTCACGTGAACCTAATAATATCAAACTATGGATCGCTATTCGCTATCCGGTGACGATTATCTGAATGCACTTTTTATAATGGGTACGACGAAAATCGAGCCTTCAGACTTCGCATCATTTCCCAAAAAAGTTCAACCACAAATTTCACGTTAATTGTGTATTGTTGAAATTATTTCAATATTTTTTAAATTACCAAATCATCTTCAGAACTTATCTATGAATTGATTAGTATATCTTACACAAAATAAAAAATAAAAAAAAAGTTTAATACTAAAACTGGCCGCGTGCCACTTCTAAGGCTATGGTGGTTGGGGTGGGGGGAGGTTAAAACACGACTTGAGAGTCCTAAGTTTGTAAGAATGAGAGTGGAAATTTTTGAAGGACAGCAAATAAACTTCATGAAGAGCAATCGTGCTGCATCTTTTTTATGTAAAAAAGATAAAACGAGCGCAAACACCGACTGTGGGCAGCGGGTTGGGTATCTCTGGTATATACCATATTTACATGTCCTGTCATGGACACCTGAAGGAATTTTAAAAAGAAAAAAAAGTGGCGTTTTGAAATGAAATACCAAAAATTACATTAAAATAAAGTTCACATCATATCATTACAAATGTATGCATAAGTACATGACCAATGTTTGGTTTCTTTCTTCGTCAATTCTAACTTTTTAAATTTATTCCAACATCTGTTTTTAATATATTTTCCGTTCTTATCGTTCCTGGTCCATAAAAATCACTCAGACTGTTATACGTGAGCTTACCACCATGGTTACCTACCTAAGTTACTACTAATCAACTATCAAATATGGCGTATTTAGTGTATTTTATTTTTTATAACTTCATTATTTATAGATCTTGCGCCGTACGTATTCATTGATAGCGGAGTTATTCTAATCTAATTGCATATCTTACTACAATGTCTTTATCATAATTTATCATTAATTGTCATATCATTTAAAATGTTTGTATTTTGCACTAAAATCGCCTTCATTATAAATTTACTTATTGGAACTGTTGAGTTGAATTGCTTGACGCAGCAGCTATTTAATTGAACAAAAAAAAAATTATTTTGGTCTCCCAAAAGTCGAATGATTGTCGATAGAATATATTATTGGTAATCGTTAACTTACATACTCGTTATCTGAACCGTAATAGCTTATGATCTAGATCAGTGGTACCCATTACGCGGCCTTTTGATAAATTATGTACGGCCCATACTAAAACAAAATTTACATTCTAAAATTCAAAATTAAATAGAGAAAAAAAATTCGTATTTTTTGGTTTTGGTGTTATATATATATATGTATTCATATTTTATAACTTTTATGTATCTTATCTTATTATTCTTATTTATTATATCGTTTCTACTTTTATTGAAATATAATTCCCACATTGATTACTTATTTCCACCACGCGTAATGTTGCGTAATGTTGCCGCGTAGTGTTGTACCTATGTATTGTAGTTCGTCCTTATTGTTCAACTATAAACTATTAAGTTATAATTAATTGATACATAATATATACATTTTTTAATCATTACCATTCAAAATGTATGTGGCCCACAAGTAATTTTCAAAGTTTTTATTTGGCCCTTTCTAAAATCCTAGTGGGGACCGCTGATCTAGATTCTATAGATATTATATTTATCATGCGTCATTATAGTCTATAATTATATGCAGTGTAGACTTTTGACATTTGAATCCGGAACCATTCAATAAACCATATCAGATAAAAGTTGATTTACGTTTGTGTGATTCAGTTTTTACTGCTTCCAAAATCTACTTACCCATCTGTGTACATAACGACGTGATAATACGTTTGTATACGGTTTATAGCCATTTTCAAATTTTAATAAGAAGTGCACTTCACTAATTGCAAAACAAAATTATATTCCAAAGCTCAAAAGTAAAAATGGCCTACACCTTTTTTTTATATAAATTTAATAAATTAGACGCGTATTCCCATATTATGTGGGTAATTTGCAGCTAGTTGAGATTTAATGGGTTTTAAACTAATATTAACATGTTTTTCGGTTTTATAGTCAATTAAATTGCTACTTGTATATTTTATGGACGCACGAAGTATTAATAGCTAACTAATATTCTCGTAACATACTAACGAAAAAATGTTATTTTTAAAATACAACTCGACCGATAAGTGTATATATATAATGTAAATTACTGACGTGAAAATTAAAACTTATTACCTTAAATATTTGACCGAAAAATATCAGATAAACCGTATGCAGATTTCAGTCAAAATGATTATCTACGTGTGTATCAAATAGATGCCTACTCATATCATTTTATTCCGATAAATAATAATAAAACTTGCCCGAGTCGAAGTATAATAATGAATATATACAGTATGCACTAAATTTACATTATATGATAAGAGTAGGGAAATTAATTAGTTCAAAACTTGATAAGACGAATCGCCGGTGCATCCTTAACGCGAAAAGAATGTTTATCTTCGTTATAGCTATCGATGTGGTCCTAAAAACAACTTCTGTTTCGATCAAAATCAAAGTGTTATCATAAACTTATTATTTATTTTTAATAAACGGATATTACTGTTGCTGTTCAAATGATACGTGATCAGCGAGTTTAAGTTATATATGGTTTTATATTTGAAACAACGCGCCTAGTCGACACGGGAGAGACACGAGTTTGCTTGAGGTGTAAAATGTCGCGGCCTTGATTATAATCGTTTCGGGGCAACTTCTGCCATGCGAGCCATTACGGCACGATGTTTTGGAAGAAATAAGGAAGCGAGAGGAGGAAAAAAGAATCCAGTGGAACCAGATGGTTTTTATACGTCGGACCGTTTATTCTCATTACAAGCAGCCATTTCGTTGATCAACCATCTCTCTCTCTCTCTTTCATTCCGTCTCCCCCTCTCCCTTCCCCCTCACTTTCACTCTCTCTCTCTCTCTCTCTCACTCCACCCTTTTTCCCTCTTAATATCCTGCTCTCTTTCTCTCCATTTCGTATTTCTTCCTTCAGTCTTCGCCGCTCTTACTCTACGTCTCTCCACATCTCTGTCCATACCTCCGTCGTAACCGCCGCATCCTTCGTGCCCCACCGTCATTGCCTCACGCCGTTATATCTCCACGAATACTCCGTCCTTATCGTTCACCGCGCAACACGGGGTGATGGTGCCCACACACTGTGTCCGCAGTGTAACGCTGCTATGCAGACCCGGCGGACCGTCGTGGGTGTGTTTGAAAATGAAAAAAGAAAAGAGAGAGAGAGAGAGAGAGAGAGAAGGAGAGTGCGCGGGCTGCGAGATAGGGTGAAGTATAGTCACCCTCACCCTTACCGGCCTCCCCTGAATAATAGTCATACGGAAACTTATTTACGGCGCCCATAAAAACTGCATTAACCAAAGAGCTACGGGCAGACGGTACACGGCGGTGGCCGGCTGCGGCGGCGTTAATCTCGGGATGAACGAGATACCGACGAAATTCTCTCTACGCGGTTCCCGCGCACCGCGGACGATAATCATAAACATGTCTTCGCGTGTTACACATTATACCGTTGTACGGCCGTCGTGCGCAGCTGCGGCGAATGCTACACTTGATACTCGAATGTAACAATGATTATTATAATACTAATAACGATACGTCGTGTCGAGTAATGCCCGACCTCGTGGAACTGGTAAATTCAAAACGCCCATCCGAGCGGCAATCTGCTGGAATCCGTTTAAGTCTCACGTGGCCCGAGTGAAAGTAACTAGACGTGCGCGGAAGACCGGAGAAAATGAAAATTTTAAAAAATAATAAATTATCACACGTCCATAATCTTTTGACTAACGCTTAAGAGTCTATCGGTTTAGTCGTATTGTAACACGTGCAATTGCTGATGAGTACGGTGCGCTACATGTAGTAGGTGTTATTGTTAGGTATAAATCGAATAATAATGATAAAACTTATTACCTAGCTCTGTTAGAGATCGAATGGCTATGAGTTCGCTCGATTCAATGCGGATTCGCTGTTTATTTTTGTTCGACGACCGTAGACCGCAATACTACTGCTCAGCACGCTTAGAGAAACCGCACATTTCGTCGAGAAACATTTGGTGACATTTTCGCTGTACAGGTTAGAGTGGTTAGACCTATGAGAGTTTGAATCGTTTCATCAGTAGTGGAAAAAGTGCGATCGCCGAGAAGTTCAAACTTCATGTCTTCCCCGTCAGAGTTTTCATTTTTATCGTAATACCATACACCCAAACACCTAATGTGCATTTAAATAGATTAATGTCACCGGAAATAATTCTTATCCCCCAACGATATTACTATTATATCAATACGTTATTATACTCGTGTGTCCTGAGATGGTTGTCCGCGTATCACGTTTGAGATTTAAACTATTCGTAATCCGCCACCGTTCCAAGTGTCTAAACACGTTTCTTAAGACCTCGCATGGGCAACACAATAATAATACAAAAAAAAAAAAAACCAAAAAAAAATAAATAAATAACTTTGTTTCGATCCTGTATACTCTACGTCCCTTGAGAAATCCGAATCGAGTGTATAGTGTGCGGCTGCTTCACCAACGACTCCGTGGGAATAAATCTCCATGACATTTTTCTGTTCGAGATTACATTAAAAAGGTCTTAGATTTTTAGATTTTTTTCTTTCGCCCTCGCCCCCCCCCACCCCTCGAATAATGTCTTTTCGAACAGCTATACATTGTACGGTTTTCGCTCGGTCCAATGAAATCGCTCTCGTCGTTTGCTGCGGTGCCTCCATGACTTGTATATGATGTATAATCAAACATTTTTTTCGTAACATTCTTTCGATTCGAACGCGGCTTATAAATTGTAAAAGTGTATATACTCCACGCATACGATTCAATAAAACAAGTTATCGAAATTGTTCTTCGTCTTCGCGTCTAAATATTTTATTTCAAGCAAAACATGTATAAATTGTGTACCTAGGTGTGTAATTATTAATTGTATACACATTTTATAAAGTTGATTGACAAAGCTATGAATTATTCAAAAGTTCGAAATTTGTTTTCGTTCTCGTTTGTCGGCATCCATTTTAAATTCAGAATTGTTTTGAAAACTTTTTTTATTTCACATGTTTCTATATATATATATATATATATATATATATACATACAGGCACGATGTATATAGCAATTAAAACTGCTCAACAATTGTCTAGGTTTTTATCGTTGAAACTTGAATTGAAAAATAAATTCCATCGACTCCTTCAGAATATTTTATTGCAAACAAAATAAACGTAGGTGGATGCTTCGGCATGTACATTTCCCAAACAAGTTGGTGAAAGTCTCAACCACGTATATTTTTTATAATTGAAATTAAATTCTATATAAAATACGGGTCGGACTTTTGAATGATAAATATTCTGCTGAATATTTTCAATTGTAGCAATAACAATACGTTACTTAAATTCCACGTTAGTATTGACGAGAGGAATTGTTTTAAAATTTGATTGAAAAATTGGAGGACTACCGATGATTATTCTTATATTTTGTCATCCAAAATAAAATTTTAATAAATTCTGATTGTAGTAACGATAATACTATGGATTAACACATCCATTTATTCACATTATGGTCCATGTTACACAATGAGCTGACTTGAAAAACTTTTAACACAACTTCAGACGATAATACAGCGTTAGTCTTTTTAAACGTAATTATTACGAAAAATTTATCGGGCATTGGTGTATTATTATATCTATATCCTCTCTACTTATTTTCCTGATCTAGTTTTTTTCATTAATTTATCCTCTCCCTTTTCTCCTTATAGCACTAAATTACAGAAACTAAATTTACCACAGGGTATTTTTGTACACACACCATTATGTAATCATACTAATACTCTTAGAGTATTCTGTTCACTATGTATTAATACTTAAATTGTATACCTGTTTAATAAATTCATTATGTCAATGCAACGCGAAAGAGTTATCTATTATTATTATTATTATTATTATATAAGGACCAAGCATTTGACCCATACTCATTGTATTTTAATCATCGCAATCAACTTATATTACTCAATCCAACCATCTCCCAGAATATCATTATAATATTTATATTTGTATAACTTTAATTGTTGAGCCTAACGGCATTACTGTAGTTTTAAAAAAAATCAATAACTAATTTAATTATGAACATCATTAGCGATATTCAATCGTTCATTATAACCGATGCACTCATGCAATGCACTTAAAATTTACAAACATCAAGTACTTATGGACAGAATACCTATTTTTCTTCGGAATTTCTAGAACATTTCGGTCCGGGCTATCGGTTCAATAAATTATTTTAACATGTGTTAAGTTAACAAGCATTCCAATCCATCGCTCTCCGGATTATCTCTTCTGCACCATGGTATGTATCCAATTTCATACTTTAAAACGACTTTAAAATAGAACCCGTAAATCAATTAGCTACAAAGCACTATAAAAAATTTCACTCTAAATTACAAATTCCGACACGGTGGCTCACTTTCTTCCTACTATCATATAACTGCTGGTGTCCTACAGGGAAGCGATATCTCCCCCGATCTTTTTATTATTTTCACTTCTGATATCCCAAATTCAAATCTCACTATGTTAGCCACATATGCAGATGATACAGTGATACTAGCGTCCGACGATGATCCCATCATAACTGTTAATTTAATACAAAATCATTTAAATTAAATCGACCATTGGGCATCTAAATGGAAAAAAAAATAAAAAAAAAAGGTCACTTTACGTTACGCAAAAAAAATAAAACCATTCAGAATAAATCAAGACGACGCGAACACGATCTCCGTTCAAATCACGCGCGTCGTGCGTCGGCCATGCTGTTTATCATTATATTATTTTTATTATTATTTCACCGGTGCGGTCGTGGTGTCGCCAATCTTTACCATCAGAAGATGTAATTGAAAGTGCCCATAAAGAATACAAGACATTAAGACAATATTACTCGAGAAAAACTTCTAGGATCAATACAAATTGCAAATACAGACTTATTTAGCTAATATCATCGGAACCTGTCGTGACAAACACTCGAAAAAAACCCAAAAAGAACCAAACAACATTTAATGAAGTAGTATTATGTATGCTCGGACTACCTTCATTTTGTGCTGGTGATGACGATGTTGGTGGCGATGATGGTGATAATGAGATGATCGATAATGATGATGAGAACATGGATGTAGATGAATACCTGAATTTTGGCGTCGTAATATTGCTAATTGGCCTTATGTGCGCCGCTGTGCGTTCTCGCCACCACAGTTTCTCGTGTTTCCCGTTACGTACGTGCGCTCGCACATACCGCGAGTTCGGCAGTCTTATGTTTATGAAAATGGTATGTCGTGCAACCGAGCGGTCAGCGGTTGACCACGGTACGTGCCGGATAGGGGGGCGTATTGATAATGTTTTAGTGTTATCATTTTTTTTGTTATTATTATTCCGACATTGTAAGTGTGTAGCAGTGTCGAAGGGACACCCACGAAGTATTCTTTTGGTATAACGATTTATTATTATTATATGTGTGGTGTGTTTAATACAGGTCCAACTTTTATATTTATTTTGAATAATTTTGTTAATTCCTACAACTAAATCCTTTCTTCACATTCTTACAATCTTGGAAGCCACAAACTTGAGCTCATGGAACTAAAAAAAAACAAGAAAATCCTTATTTCGACCAATTTTTTTATTGTACGTTAATTTTATATCATCGGCACATAATGTTTGTGTGCAAGACCAGGAAGACCACGATAGCGTCGTGAACCCTTAATCTTCATGACATCCTAAGGATAAATACAGTGCTAGATTTAGCTAATTGGCTCGCATAGGCTTATGAATAACAAGCGCACATACTTCTTGAAACATAGATGAACTTAGAGCTGAGAAGAACTCCTATTCCAGTTTATTGACCAATCTTTTATGTATTCATAAAAAAGTATTGTGGATTAGTTAAAAAGTATTTTAGATTAAACTAAAAAAATGAAGCAATTAAATGTTTTAGCATCTTACTAGCAGGCTCAGAAAAAAGATATTTTATCAGGATGATAGAAAAAATGTTATATATTTTATAGGTATATTAAAAAATAATATTGCGGTATAGTATCTGTAGAATGCTTGTATACGTATTTATATTAAAAGTTTAGAGTAGGTACGATTAATACTTAAAGAATAACTTAAAAACAACAATATCGTCTAATCAAAATCGTTGAAATTCCCAGTTACGGAAAACTGTAACTTTCTTACGCTCATTGCGTTTGTTCCGAACGCGGAAAGTCAAGAGTCTTGCCGACCGTTGCGCCCCTAGGCCATAGGTAGCCTAGTCCTAAATCAGCCCCCCCGGGCAAATATGATTATTCGTCGCGCCGAGAAGAAGATATTATTATAATACAACGTTATGCGCGCGTAACTACCGCGGGTGAAACTACGGTCGATTTCTTCTTTCGGACTGGGCGTGGAATCATTCGTCTTGTCCGTCCGACGTTTAGCGAGACATTTTTTTGTCGCCGCTGCCGACCCCGCGGTGGAATATAGTTTTCGGGTGTTTGTGCTCGCAGATCCGTCGACATCATTTGTGGTACGTTTACACAGGACCTTTGGAGCTAAGAAACGCCATAACAATATTTCACCACACATTTTATCGTTTAAAACACTTTGTGAGCCCGAAACTTAACAAAGTTTGCGCGCCTGTGCCCTTACTTGGGCGAGGGTGTGTGTGTAAATTTGTGAAAACGAGTCTGTACAGCCCACCCGCATGCTCGACAATCATTAAGACAGAAAAGGATATCGTGCGAATCACGGTACATGTAGAGACATGATCCTTTATTCGTATAATATACCGTCTACAGCTCCCACGGATTATATTTTATCCGAGTAATTGTATTGTATTCGTTTTTAATCTTAGATTTTCACTAGTATTTTTCGTATCCGTAACAATAGAGTACACTCGATTCTCGACTGGTATATGGTTATAAGCTGTATCAATTAGCGGGGATCACAGTAACCAATACAACACGTAATAATATCTCTACTACGAATTATCATATTATCAACATGAAAAGCTATTCGCCGCCGTCGCTACTCCCAACGTTTTATCGTAGTTATTGTTATTTTCTCCGCTTACCATATCGTACCACGTCCATGATGCACGGCCAAGCTCATTGGCCACGGGTAAGACGAAACCGTAAGTAATACGCTTAAATTCTAAAACCATGTCATTACGTTCTTCACGAGAAGTCAACGGTAAATTACGTGTACCCCGTGTTTCGTGCTCCAGGGGGATATTTGATACTTCTTACAATACATAAATGTGCATGGTAAAGATAATCTGAATTATTGGTTTTAATTGTTCCTTTGGTGAATGGGGATAACTCAGGGATTTTCTAGAAAGTTGTTTGAAGTGTCCGCGTTTTGAATGTAAAATTAATTTAAAATGTCATATTAAATTAACAGCTTATGATTTTTTTGAATACGTCTTTTTTTTTTAATCAACGAAGCATACAAATGCATATAAAAATAATATTCAATTGTCTTATTACAAAGATTGGCAATTGCTGTAACTATACTTATGGAATAAAGTACTATAATTGCGGCTGTTGTTCATATAATAAATATATGAAAATTTATGAAATATTGAATAATAATTTAAAAAATAAAAAATAAAAAAAGTGGACCACCAATATAGTTGTAATCAATACCGGAGATTTATTAATGAAAATGTATATAGTTCTTAATTTAACTCTATACATACGGCAAATATAGAGTACATATTATATTCATGTATTATTGAGTAAAAGTGTTTAAATGTTAAAAAAAATGAAAATGTTGTCAAAGCTTTTATGTTGGGATTTCAATTCAGTGAAATTAACATTGTTATACTACATTAAGTCTTTATAATTAAAACTTTCAATTCTTAGAAAACGAATTACAAAAAAATAATCATTTTAAAAACGAACGGAATTTACGGATCCTGTTTTTTAAATAATTATAAAATCAAAATTTTTTTAGCTTTTCTTGGAAACGTGAATAATGTGAAAAAATATTATGTGACCCGTGGATAGAAATTAACCGATATTCAATTCCATAGGAGTTATTCCTGCGTTAAATGTGTAAAAAAAGATAATTGAAAACAAATTAAAACAAATAAAAGATAGCTATTAATAAATACAAATCAATGATGAATGCCTTCTATTCGACATCGATTTTATAACTGGATAGAAGATATTTTATTAAAACTGAACAAATTTTTTAGAAAAAAATAAAATAAAAAACCGCTGTCTGTTGCACTTTTTATTATTTATGATCGTTTATTTATTTACAATTGTTGCACAAATAAATAACTTCAGAACCCACGTTTGTATGCGTGCAAGCAAATTTATGTAATTTTTTTATTTTTTATGTTACAGTTTTATCGGTGTTGGAACCCCAGTTCGCCGAGCCTATTCCAAACGTTACGATACCCGTGGGAAGAGATGTCTCGCTGCCTTGTGTCGTCAGCAATTTGGGAAATTACAAAGTATTTGAATCTTATTTGCAATTGATTTTTATCTCTCCTACATGTGTTTAGTTCGCATTTCATTTGACACGACAACAGCAGCTTTAACTGCTGGTTTTTAGTTCGGTTTTTAACAAGTAAAAGGAGCCAAAAGGTTTTTATTGTTGGCTCAAGTGTCACGAGAGACACTGACATAAAAAAACTGCAAGGGAAAATAAGAAAAAAAAAAAAGGAAAAGAAAGAAAGAGAATCAAATAAAGTAGTATAAAATACAATTTTTGTGGCGTGAAATGCGATCCGTAAGGACTTTACTCCTCTTTAATTCACATCTGGATGAATGTCACCGAAAGCTTACGTGCAAATCCAATAAACCGAAAATAAGATAGTTCAACCGCTTATTCAAAGGATAAAAAATGTTGGCGGTTACTGCTTATGATCAATAGCATATTATTTCAAACATATATATATATATATATATATATATATATATATATATATATATATATATATATATGGTATTTGAATTCAGACGTATTATTTCGGAGACGTTGTATTATAACGGATATATTTTTTATATTGTTACGTTTTCAGAATTACTACCACAACGGTTTCACAACCGAATTTAATAATAATAAGAGTATTATGAATTATTGTGTTTGAAGTAGGTATAGTATATTATAACTACACACGGGGTGTCTCACCGAGGACTTACCCATTTCAATATCTCCTGGTATAATGAATATATTTTTCAAATTCTGTCAATTTTAAAGACTCAAAGGAGCCAAAGGCTATAGTTATTTAATATTTGGAGAAAGGGTTAGTAAAAAAATTAATTTTTTATTTTATGATTTTTGAAAAATCGTTCAAGTTCAGATGACTAATACGGCAATATCATTCACCCTTCCCTATATCTCACCCGACCTAGGAGTTTCACCCGTGTTCTTACTCACTTGGTCGTTTAACGTTTTCAAAGTTTATAACTATTAATATTGTATTTCATTGTTGAGCTACAATTGTACTAAAACAGGAACAGAATACGAAAAAAAGTTGTAGATTTTTTTAACTTCATTTAGCAACGTTCGAAACTTGTGAAAACATGAGTTCTGAATTAAAACAAAACCATCTCGAAATCGATATTTACAAAAACTGATGAATTAATAATACATTTCACCGTTTTCACAATTTATCGGATACATTTTAGTTTTTACTCTTGAACCTTTTTATGGAACCGCACCTGCGTTCAATTTACAATTTATAAATAGAACTACGTGAATCTTTTGGATCACTTATTTACTGTCCCAAATAGTGATTGCCGTAAAAAACTGAAAACGCACACAGCGCTAAAACCAATCGGGGTCGTTCCTCTAAAAACCTAAAATAGAGAAAATAACTTTCCTATGGCGAATTCGCTAAATAATGGACGGCGGACATTACAAATCGAATATAATTTACCATTGACCAAGCAATATGGCCAACAGTTAAATGCGAATGTGTAACTTTGCTACGCGAGAGTGTATACCACCTGCAACCACGTACATGTAGCTTTTATGTTGCTTATAAAGCGTTTATTTACGAATAAGCAATGTTATACCGTTTTGGTAAAACACAAATTTGAAAATCACTCTCAAATATTACATTACGCACGAATAAACCAAATTTTTATTTCTGAAAATTTTAATTCTAACTATCATGTGTTTTGGTAATATCATATAAAATCGTATTTCTATTTATAACGGATGTCGGTCGTTCGAGTGCTTTTTAACGTTTCGTATAATCAAAAATAATGCAATAACCCTAATTGTTTCCCTAATGCTTATTTTTCCAGAACAATATGGATGACAATATTTCTATATTATGTTGTAAATCAATGGTTTTCTTCTTCTCGATTCAGAACTTTACCACTGCAACTATAATAATTTGCAAGGTTATCAGTTTTAAGATACCGTAATAATGCATGAAGCAATGTATGCACTTAATTGCAGGCGCTAACCCTCCCCCAACCCACCTAAAGTGAGAAAGAAATTTCGCGCGTTTTTTAATTAACTGTGCAGATGTTTTCCCCTTCATTGGCTTCAGCATATTATTCCTTTTATACAAGTTGCATATTAATATTAATCTTATACAGTTTTCTTGCAATTATCTATACCATTTCAAAATAACCGAGTATAATAACTCAATCAATTTTAAAGCAATCCGTGTATTGTATTATTTGTCCGTTAAATTACTAAGGAATTACTTCTTAATTAACGTTCTGCGCGCACAATGCTGATTTATTGGTATATTTGGTTCATCTAGGTAGTATAAATTAGTCGAACGATCCCATAAGTGCCCCCGGGGTTCTTTAGTTAAAACTGTTCATAAATTTACAATGATTGCCTGGTTTCCAATTCCCAGGTTAAAATCATTCATTCGTTCATTGACTTTATCATACATTTAGACGTAATCTATGTCGTCCAATTTTGTTTTCATATAATGTGCTCGTGAAATCAAATCGGCCCAGTTCACACGTTAAAAGACGTTACATTCTATGCGAATATACAAGCTTTAAAACCTACAAGAATAATAAATGAAATTTATGACGCTTTTTAATTATTTGATCGTATCTTTGAAAGGTTGAATCTTTTAACATAATATACATTTTTAACGTGTATTCTACTTTTGATAAATTACGTTATATTATAGTACACTGTGTACCCAAACGTAAATGTTTAATGTTATTTTAAGCAATTTTATTTTTGAATTTTAAAAATAATCAATAACCAACTGAAAAACACATAGCAATCATTTTACTATTGAATAATATTACTTTGCAACATTCTAATGTACTTCGGGTTAACACATATCGAGAAAACCTCTTTAACAGAAATAACGTATTAAATTGATTTCAAAACAATTTCTAGTAATCGTGTAGTAGTTTTATTGTATTAGAAAAAAAATATCATATAATATATATTATACACGTGTAAGTAAACGCGGGACCGAGCAAGCTCCATTGGCCTAATTTCGTTTAAGGATAACCATGCGATATACTGATTTCCTTAACCAATTCGAGGGTTTTTTGAATTATTTATCAATCCGATATTACGCGCGAATACACACGAGCTACCAGCATATACGCGTATTACGCCTTACACATTGGTTATTGTGTGCGAGCGCGCGTTCAGTGCATTATACATGGTAGTCACTGTATAATATTATTGTACAATTCGGTGAAATATAACATGAATTCATAGCTACATCGCGCTATTATTATCCATAAGAGCCTTGTCAAAATGTAACTGTTCATCAAACCTTTGAACGATGCTCATAATAATAATTCTAATTATTGAATAATGGCTTTTGCGTTCCTATCTAATGGACGTTCGACAGCCGCAGGTATACTTACGCTCGTATTATCGTCGTTGGTCATCGTTGATTTGAAGTCTATCGAACCGCATTCGATAATAATTAATAACAATATTAAATCATCGCAATAATAATAATAATAATTAATAATATATCGATATTGATTTATGTTCGTTTTATCATAATATTATGTGTTTATGTACTTAAAAAAACTCCATCACGTCAACGGTCGTAAAGTGATGGAGTTTTTAAGAAAGTCTTTAAGAAAAGCAACAAAACGTCATTGTGACGACGACGAAGAACGATACTCGTGTATCGGTATACTATCCGTGTTGGAGTGTGAAATAATAGTCATCGTTGAATTATCGCGATAAAATATTATTTTTCAACGTCGTTGGTAGTACCCATGTGTGTGGTGTGAAGCCGTGATGATAGTGATCGTAAAGTTTTCGTTAAAATTTCTATTGCTCCGTAGGAACGTATCATTATCTGCCGCAGCAACAGAAGTTGCCTAGCGGAATGTTGAGAATGCCACATTGAGTTAAAACAAACGTGCATCCTTATTTTATAAAATGCTACAAGATTGTTTTACAAAATGCAAACGACATTTTCTACTCAAATTGGTATAAATTATGCGACGTATACATTTTGCAAATGGTGTCTGCGATTTTTTTTTTTTTAGGCACCATATACATGCGTAACCATTTTTTTTTTATCTTTTTTTATTCTTTCTAAATTCAGAAGAAAACGTGAGAAATGTATTGATTTTACATTTACGTTTCTTTTCTTATTTCTCAGTGATCGAACTTCCGGATAGTTATACTGCAAAAAAAAAAAAAGTAAAAAAGTCTCATATAGTGTCTCATCAAATCCATAGGTGTAACTTAAGGCTCGGCGGGGTTTAAGCTCAATATTTCCTAAAGCCACTCCAAAAGTGTTTACGTTTGACTCTTCGATACCTAGCACAAAAAAACGATCACTAGAAGCGTCACGTATTTTATATTTTCTTATTTTTTCGAAACTGTATTTTATTATGAGCTGAAAATAAACTCATTGACAGGAAACATCATCAACGATTCCATGGCTTTAGCCGTCAGTCCTCTTATCTATATGAATACGATAAAAAACGAAATCGCTGAAACAAATGAACACGGATGCTGAAATAATTAAATTCAAAGCCAAAAGGACTCGTAAAATATTGGCATAGTCTGAACATAAACACCTTAAAAATATAGTGTTACATTTCGTACGGTAGCTATAACAAGAGATTCATTACTTTTTTTTTTGATCATGTGTTTACAGCTTGAAATGTAACGAGCATAGCTAATCAACAATCATAGTTAATTTTACTGAATACAACCGAATCGGATGTATAATATAAAGTCTAAAATATGGTGAGCTAGTATTTTTTTTACGAAAATATTGATGACTCCTTTCGATTTCGACGAACAGAATGTTGTTGAGAGAAAAAATGAAATAAAACGATCAGCGAACAACTGTATTCCGAATCTAATAATTTTGATTTCGACGCAATTGAGCGGCGTGATGCAATGAATTTATTTGATATACGAGATGTATGCGCAGTAAAACTGCACAACATTGTACAGTGACAAATATGTTCAATATAGGTATATGTGGACTAGGAAAAATCCTTCACTTATGATGGCGAATTAAACGCGATGATTTGTTACGAATTTACAGTAATTGCACTCACATATTATGTTGATGTTATGGACACGGAGTACGACAAGCACGCGCGACGAGGGACAGACATCCTGCGGGAATACTCGCGGGTATCTCGCCCACACCTTTTTCCCCTTTTTAAAATGCGCATGCATTACTATCGATACGAACTTTGACGCGTGTCTTCATTCTTGAACCTTCCGGAATCCTGCGGAACGGCACCGAATAATTTCGTATCCAGACGTTTGGGTCCACGAGCTGTAGCAGTCTGCCGCAGTGTTCGGGCACAATAATATTATAAAATAGCTAGCAAATTCGCGTGCTACGCCGTCGTCAACGGGATTCCGTTCGCGGAGAAATCCTGCAAAGGTCTGCGGTAGTTATTTCCAGACGATTTCGCATATTTCTGCGCACCTACATGTTGTACGGACTTTTCAATCGATACGCGCGCTGCGGCGGATTGTCAACGATCGAAATAATGCCCTACCGCAATTAGCGTGATACAGACCAAAGGTGTTCACATTTTTCGTCGCCAAGCCCCAGGGGCGTAGTAAATGGTGACCGACAGACCTGTAGTGGCGTTCTAGAGAAAAATAAAATGGTATGCGACGACGATTATACTACGCGGTGTGTGTGACGCGCTACGTTAGCGAAAACGGATATCCGTAAAATTGCAGTTTTCTCTTTTTAGTCGCGTAAAAATCATGCCACACGCCCGAAAGTCCGTCTTACAAACGTACATCATAGCGTTCAATAATATTTAGTTGGTACGCCAAATTGTACGTATTAAAAAATCAAAACTAGCATACAAATTTAAATCTCGGGAAAAACCGACGAGCGTAAATACCGGATAATTTTTTACCTTCAAGTCTACTGCAGTATTAAAGCAAATCGTTGCTCGTTTGTAAAAATGAGACAGCACATGAGGGTGTGGCATCCTCTTCATAAAAATTTCGGAAACATCGAAATGTAAAGATTTACGAACAATTATATATACTCTTTTCGTATTGAATTTCTATCGAATGATTTCGGTATTTTCTTCGATCGTTTTATTCTTATCACCCACTCCAATACACAATGTCTGCTGCGAAATATAATTAAGAAATAATTAATTTAAAAAAAATAATACTATAGCTAATAAACCAGCTTTGTGTATGTTAAACATCTCCTGTTTGGTTTATCCGCGTAGATAATCGTCTAACGTTTTTAATTCCTTTTCGCAATACTGTTTAAAATAAGAAAAAACACTACTGCGATTGGTCGTGACAAACTCGAGGACGTTTGATCTGAAACTTATTGCTTTTTAATTCGATTAATTTGAACGCTAAACGTTTTCTATGCAAACGTTTCAAACGTTAACGCTGATGAAATCGATGGAAACTGCAGCAGCTGACCTTGGAAAGAGGTTTTCGTCCACTTAAACGTTTACGGATCATTATACACCCTCCGTGACGTTCCGCAAACAACTCTCACGTTACGAAGTTATTTTAATTTTTCCGTTTTTGCACTGAAAACGAGTGATGAAATATTTTAGCAGACTGGTTCAAACATTTTTAATTGCAACATAGATGGCCATTTTACTACTGCCTATTGTTGTTTAACACTGATTAGCATTCGGCAATACGCTCGTTTTTGTACTCGGTTGGTTTTGATTATAATATTATTCCGCCACTTATTAAGTGATGACGAGCTGTTGTGTAATAACTTTGTTCTATCACTATATTGCAGTATAACGTTTTTTTTGTTATAAGGTTGTATTGAAAATTTAACAAAAACACAAATAAAAAAAATAATTATACAACACAGCGCTCGTATAACGCTGACGAGTTCGGCCTCACACAGTCTAGTCAGACAGATAACTAAATCGACGATCGAGAACGTGAGTGGAAAGTATTGCGCTGAAGGGCATCTGAGATTAAACTTATCAAAACCGGTAGCAATAAAATTGTGGTATACATAATAATAATGGGATACAGTAGTGTAGTGACCCACGTGACTAACGCGAAGGATTAAAATAGAAAATATT
This sequence comes from Periphyllus acericola, assembly GCA_949715065.1. Taxonomy (NCBI): domain Eukaryota; kingdom Metazoa; phylum Arthropoda; class Insecta; order Hemiptera; family Aphididae; genus Periphyllus; species Periphyllus acericola. The sequence continues at coordinate 15,510,418 of OX454270.1, read as the reverse complement.
TTTATAGCTAAATGAGAAACTCTATGAATGCATACGGTGAAATATTTCGTATATACAAGCATAATATCATATCGATGTAGTAGTTCCAACAATGAAACCATGTTCATCGAACAATTATTTTCGTAAATAATGACTTGACATTTTGTGTCAAAATTAGTGCAGAGGTCAAAGTCAACAATATTCAACAGAATGTAAAATAATACTCGGGTTTCTTTTTATCAGAATCTCATACATTTTAACGTAAAGTCACGAAAAAAGTATTTCGATCAGATTTCGAGAAAATATTAATTTTTTCAAAAACTACTTTATTCGAATAAAAAAAAAAAAAAAACAAATACTTTTGAACCTTTACAGTTTAAGCACCATCACGTATGACGGAGACACACACGTACACGCACGCGGTAATGGGTCGGCTTCTATGAAATCGAGAATATAAATATCGCGTGTTGTTGCGGAATAACTTTTGATCGTTACGGGTTTGCAGACGGCCCCCCTCGGACCGATACTATTATCATACGTGTGCCGTTGCGACTGCTGCGGCGAAGTGTTATTCTTCTCTCGGTGGGCTTTCATCACGCCGCATTTTTACTCGTCGGCCTGTATTTTTTCATCGTTATCACGGTACCGTTGTGCGTACCCTCGGACCAGGCCTACACGAACATTACGCGCGCGTTCGATTTTAATATAATAACGCCCTGATTGACGAGCACCGTTTCCAAAGCTCCGTCGATGTCACCTCGAACGATGGTTAACTGAAGAACACCGAAGCTCGGATGAACGTAGAGTCACCGTTTTTCAATATACACAGAGTTGCGACAAGGGTTATAGCAAGAAACAAAAGCGTTCTTGGCAATGAACCAAATATGTGCACAACAAATTTGTTTTTTTTTTCCACTGCCATAAAGGTCATTATTAAAAATAAGCAAATGTGGCTTGAATGTGAGAGAAAGGTGTTGCGATGACATAAAAAAAAAAAACGTTAACATTTTCAGAAAAATAAGTTCCATAAAATGGCTATCTTCGAAATTTATGAAGGTTATAAAATAAAAAGTTAATTTCTTTACTTCTTTAATATTACACATATTTTCCAAACTATTGTCAACATAATTGCATTTGCCCAGGGATGCTCATACAAAATCATTGCAGAACCCGATCTCATTAATCCGAGGCAACTGAGGCCATTGGACATTACAGTGCATTACTTAATATTAAATATACAATTTCTCGTATTTGTTTCTAATGACAAAAACAATACGATTGTACAGTGAACAATAGAATATAATGCTTAATTGGATGATAAGAAAAATAAATTGTGAACATGCTGAATTTATAGTTTTAAATATTCTTCACACAATACTCGTATTTACCTAATTCATTGTATCACAACATCAAAATTATTAATATTTAATAAAATAATATAACACGAGCACTCATATATTATTACTGATTACATACCGCGGTGAATTAGAAAAATGAATATCTGGACGTGGATATTTGTTTATGTGTATCATATGAGCACGCATAAACCGGATATTTATTTAAATCATTTGAAATACAAAAATAGAGGACTAAAATCGCATTAGCTTTGACAAAACACGAGAAAGCCATTAGTCGTGTACCACACACACGTATTCGGAGTAAGTATAGGTACACATTATTGTGCATGTACATGCGATTCCTTTACACTCATTTCCCATCATTATTCTCCAACATTTCGTTAAGTTTTATAATTGCAACACACCTAAGAGTCAGTATGTTATTGTGTTTTAAGAACCGAGAACGCAAGCGAGAAACGCTTATACATTAGTCAGCATAATATCATGAATCTATGTGTGTGTGTAAAACTAAGTAAAATAAATTAAATGATTTATAATGAAAAAAACAGTGATACGTACATTTTATGAAATTTATAGCAATTTATATTGATGGAGTTTTGAGTATTTCAAACAATGTTTTGTATAATATTATTCCAATTTACAACTGCATAATATATACATATATGTGTTTATCGCAATTGAAATTAAATAAGTACGTTTAATAAATAACAACAATATTACATTACACTCTCTGCTAATGAAATTATACAAAATGTACACGTATTTTCTTATAAAACAAAATACAATTTAATATACACTGCGCAAAATTAAGAGCACTAATAATTTTATCAGAATTAAATTACCGACATTTATAACGAAAATAACGGAAATTATCTAGCAGCTTATTTATGACCTAAACACATAAAGAATATTAATACGTACACAGTTTTAAATATAATATACATCCGTTCGGATACAATCATTATTATCTCCCTGTATCCGTTTTGAAAAATTAACATTTTTTTATTTTTTTATTACTATTATTATTTCTATTATTATATCATGGTTGAATCTTTTTCGTTACTATAAAACGCTGTTTTTACTATGTGTCAATACAGTAACATGTAATTCTATTGCGAAATCATACTTCTATTTATATTATTTTTTTTACTCAATGCATCTGATTTATACGCGTATAGCCTATTCTGTATAACACGCGCATAGCGTTGCGATTTTTTTTTACACGGGTATTGCGACTTATAGTTTCCGATTCCTGATTTAAACGTGTTTTTTACTAAATACCGTACGGTCGTTTTTGTGGTCTGTCGTCATTTTGGGATGTTTATGAGTTTATGCACGTTTTGTTCACATGTAATAGCACGCAAACATTTTGTTAGCGAGGAATTACGTAATACGACATTTGAACTGTACAACGATCTAGACTTTCAGAGTCTAGACGGTTATCAAACTAATTTAGAAAAATAATAAAATATAAATATTCCATTTGTTGCAATTATTTTTATGTATTTTTTTTTAAAAAATTTAAATCGTTGTCGTCGAGTAAAATCCAGTAAATTCGATTTTCAAGTGGCTTAATCGGTTTTGCGAAAATTCACAAAAAAAAAAAAATCTTTGATTTGTCAATTTACGTTTAACAAACATATTATCTGTACGCCATGGATTCGTTCGTTCATTAGCGGGGAATCATAGTTGAAATAAGTTTGACCAACTAGTTTGAAAACCGCATAATACATTATGTATTTGTACCGGGTTCTCAAGACTTCGATTGGTTTTGTTAATATTAACTAAGAGCAAATATTAAATACAATTGACATCTAAATTATGTTGATGATTACGGTCTGCAGTTTACACAATTGGAAAAATCGTTTCCATCGGACGGTTTATTTGTGTATTGTTGAGAGGAAATCACCAAACCGTAATAAATTGTAAGAATAAGACAAATAACTTTCACAAAGGATTGGATTACAACTTACTTTACTCGCGGTATATTCGCCAACATCATAGAAACTCAGAGGCGTCGTTATTCTGAAATTGTATACATTAAAAGTAAAAATGAAACTATAATTTGAACAGTATTGTATGCTCGTCATTATTTTGGAATCGTAAGTTTTATCGGATTATATTCAATTATTAGCATGTTCGTCGTCGCGACGTGTACAATGATTTTTGAATAGCAGCTTTTTATTAATTATTTGTTCAGAAATTTCTGATAATACCATTCACAGTGTTTGCGTTTGTTTCTAAAACATAAACTAGCTCGGTAGTAACGCACGGGATCCATGCGAAACAAAAAATTAAAAAACTATTAATTTCAGTAAGATGCATTTTCTAAGACAATATTTTTCTCGAGAATTTCGAAATTAAAAACAACTGCGATATTCTTCACTTCGCCAAATGTAATTAACGTACAGCTGCTTTCCAAGAGTCATTTCGTTCCGCGAACGCAAATTGAAACAAGGTAATTTAACTTTTATATAATTACTTACGAAGTATATTAATACAACAACAATAACGAGAATAATGGCAATTTATTTTAAAACAAGTGTACCGTTTTGAATATCGAGCCGCGACCATTTTCCTCGCGTATATTTTTATCACGGGCATAAAAGAGCCGCAACGTATTACTCGGATATTATAAAATGTCCTCGTAGCACGCGCATAATTGCAATTTATGTTAAATAATGATGTACGGTTTTAATTAAATTCTCGAGTACGAGTACATCATTGTTTCTGAAACCATGTGAACATCGTGATCGTGCGCGATGCGCAAAATAAACAAACGATTTTGTTACGATTTTTCTGAAGTCATTTCACTGAATTGGTCTGGCTGTTTCACCGGTAGGACACTACTGTAACTATACCGTTATATTTCTACAAAGTGCAGCTATGGTATAACATTGGATTTTCGGTCGGATTTAGATTTTCCCGTTATATCACAATACTATACACACATTGGGCCAGTCCTAGGGTTTTTTTCACCCAAGGAAAATGTAATTTTTCCACCACTACTCAACAGTTACGCTGTTTGGTGAGAGGGTTATGGATAAATAAATATTAAAATAAACGAAATGAAAAAAAGGACAAGAAATATATATTTGATAAGCCACGTTATACGTTATATAGACCCCACGAATATTACCTTATTTCAACCAGAAATAAACATAACTATAGGTATATAAGTTTTGAAGACCGTATTTCGGAAAAAAATGTTAATTTATAGTTATATAAAAAAAAAGAAAAGATCTTAACGTTGAGACGTACCCCAAAGAGCCCCGCAGGTTGCCGACCATTGCACTGGATTACTAGAGTCCTTGAGTACCTGTTAGTTATAAAACAACTGTACGAAAAAGAAACATTTCACCCGGGACTAGTACAACCACTGCAACGCTCATGTTGTACCGAATGAAACGCATTCGAGCGAGCTTTTACTCGCACAAAGTCGAACAATATTGTGAAACCGATCGGTCGGTCGGTCGCGTTCCGCCACCCCTAAACCGTTGCCGCCCTGGACGGGGCTTCCCGTTTTGCCGTTGCGTAGGACCAGCAGCACCGCGGTCGGGGGTGAGATAAGACAAGAAGCCGCGCACGCCCGCGGAACAATTAAAATTAATTTAAAACAATCGAAGCCCGTGGAACGAACCATTAGATGCACGCGCGCGCGTAATCCAACACTCGCGAGTTCGACGTGTAGAAAATAAAGCGCCGATCACGTCTCGTATAATAATCGACAGGACGCGTGTGCACGTACACGCCTACGTATCGCGTTTCAAGCGTATATTATAATCATGTACTATTTATTATCCTTTCGCGTGTGTCTCGCTATACTGTTGCGCGTTGAGATTCCGACCGGTCCGATTATTATATTTCGCGCACAGTTCCAAGTACACTGGAACCTCGATAAGTCGAAAAATATTCCGTTCCCTTGCGAAAACCTCGATTACTCGAAAGAAAAACTATAGATAACTCGAACATTTTGTGCTCCGAATATACACGAACGATGACGGATAATTTTTATAAACATTTGTCTAATCGGCTTATTTCAGTTAATTATCTTATGTACATTAGTACATTCGTACATATCGTGCTATTCATTAATTGGTATCGGTACTGTCATATTGCTAAGAACATTCGCGAACAACTAAATAATGTGGACGATAAAGTGTACTATGCTCTAAATATATACTATTTAAAATACTGTTGATAATTGCATGTGTTCTCAAACTTTAAGTCAAAGTAAGATAATTATCTATTATAAATTTGCAACACTGTACACATTTATTATAATATTTTTTTGGTGATAGTTTTTTTTTAATTAAATAAGCTATTTAATCACATTTTTTTTTTATTGTACATACCTATATATAATAATTAAAAACTTTAATACATACATTTTAAAAACTCTTTAAGTCGAATTTTTTTTTCTAAAACCTTGGTAACTCGTATACCTTAGTAAGTCGAAATCATCGATAAGACGAAAAAATTAAATTTCTCTTGAATTTCGACTTATCGAGGTCCACTTAATCTACCCGCGAGTTCTGATCAGTATTCGCTCTCTCTCACCCTCTCTCTCTCTCTCCCTTATGTGGTCTCGATGACGGTTAATCCACGCTCGGCCAGTGATATGTGTTCACAACATATAACGTACCCTATATGAACGTGTTACTGTTATCCGACCTGCGTGTACGGTTAGCGGAAGGGATTAATGTTACGGGTACGCGCGTACCACGTTACACGGTCAAGCCTCGCCGATCAAAACGTTGCTTTCACTCGTTGTACGACTGCAGCGTCGGGACTTTTCAAATAAACAACGAGGAAAAAAGTTTATGTATCATGAGCACACCAATTAGTATGAAAAACACATGTGTTTCGTGTGTTATGAAGTATCTACTAGAGTCGATAAATGTTTTCAATGCGTTTAAAGATTCAACGTAACAAGTCCGTTGGACTCTAGTTTTTAATGAATCGTCGATTTATTTATGATTTATGTACAATTATTGTAATGGCTTCGGTAGAAATGAATACTTCGTATTTAGAAGAAAAAAAACATTTTCACATCAAACCTAACCATTTTTTTTTAATTTAATTGAAGTGTTTTGATTTTTCCATCGATATAATTACGCATTTTAGCTTTAAATTCATACGGTATTAATATATATAGATTATAGATACATGCTCGACTCGATAACTGTTTAGTTGTCTTGTAGCTGAAATACACTTAAATTGATTGAATTTTTTTGAAATTGTATCTTGCACATTATCTGCAATCAATGGCCTTTAGTATCTTATTCTTAACCAGCGAAGCGGAATACGTATGAAATGTTCGATATAAATAGAGGAACTGCTACGTTGTTCCAATACTGATAAAATTTTCAAAAACTGATTAGACCGTAATCGTACGAAGGAGGCAGCAAAAGGGTAAACGGTCCATGCTGGTCCAACTGCACTAGCTGTTTCTATAGAAAGCCTCGAAATTGTTCACTCTCCAAAGTCCCGTATACGTTGTTGCATTTCTATTTGACAATCTCATATCGGGCTTTTTACGATATCATTCAATCTGGTCCTCTGCAGGTCTCTATCAAGCGGTCGTTCCAACCACTCCATTCGCTTATGCATCTTGTATATATGAGTAAATATGTTGGGATCCCTGTACGGAAAATTCAGCTATTATTATGACGTCGTCTTTTTTTCGCATATCCTATTCGATCGTTATTATACGCGGCAGTTCGAGCGGTTCTCCTCTCCCGTACAGCAAACATTCCATTATGTTCTACTGTCGTGGACCCAGTCTACCGTGCAGCTGGTCTGAAACAGCTCTGTACACGTATAGTCAATGTAGAATTTTCTAGACAGCAGTTTCGATCCGAATAACTCGCTTATGCCGAAGAAACCCTTTGCCCAGACCTATAATCCCGTATAGTCGTGTATAACAGTTGTGTACGTGTTAGACGCGACTTAACGCCGTGTTTTATGCGCGGTGATCTTCTCGGAACGTGAGACAAACGCATATTTCTAAGCGCTCGACCACGAGGGTCGCGGTTTCACCAGTTTAACGAACGTTTTGTTCTTGGTAGTGGCAGAGTGCGAAACGCGCGTATATTATGTTTTGCCGAACGGAATTATAGCACACGGACGTTTCCCCCGCCCTCCGCCCATTCCACCGATAATGTGTAACGGTGATAAATCGTCGTTGTATATATTAATGTACGAGTGTGTGGGCGCGCTCGTGTGTGCGTCTGCGAGCGGCTGTGCACGTGTGCGTGCGTGTGGTGCATGTGTGCGTGTTTTTCACGAGTCAAATTATCGAGTTTCGCGTACTGGTATTATACGCACATAAGTGGGCGTGCGTGCGCGTGTGTGCGAGAGAAAGAGATAGATAGATGGAGTTTGCGCGTGTGCGTTTGCATATGTGTGTGTGTGTGTGTGTGTGTGTGTGTGTGCATATGTGTTTCCGGAGGAATAGTAATAATAATGTACGAGCGGTCGGGCTGGTGGCGGTGGAGTGCGGGGGAAGGGCTCACGCAAGGTGTTTCAACGGGTTAATGAGTATTTATGGATTATCGTCCGAATTAACCGCATCGTACAGTTTATGTTTTGCACAAATGCGAGCGCCCCCTAATGTCCGATAATCCCTGTACGAGGGTTACCTGCTGGTAACACGCGCGGAATTATTTCGAAACGGTGTCGGTGTGGCATTATACACGCGGCCGCGCGGCACCGGTCCGGAGGGACGAATCGGGCTAAGAATTTTTACCCTGCCGTTGTAAAACACTGCCATGGTTAGGCTGGTGTGGCATTCGCAGGAGTCGCAGGAAAATCGTCGCAAACCATTATGACATGCCCTAGGTGAGCAATGATCGTATCGGTGAAAAAAAGAGAGAAAAAATAAACTGGGAACGCTCGAGTTCCGCAAAAGATACAGCTAAATCTCCCGTGTCAACAGAGGTAGTAAAATTATGTTTTTGTATGAACATATTTGGGCTAAAAAAATTTTTTTGACAATAGTTTGGTATATATAAATGTTAGTTTCAAAATTTGTATTTTATTTCATAAGTCTTGTACAATTCAAAGATAGCCATTTTATAGGGCTTTTTTCTGAAATTTTTTTGACTTTCAACTTTCAGTTAATTTATGGGTTTTAATTATTTTTTTTTAGTTTGCGAAGAAATAATGTAAATTGTTATCATCTTGTTATTTTTCCAATAAGGTTTGCTGATACAATAATTATGATTTAAAATTGTGTAAATAGTACATTAATAACTTGAAAACCAGAAAAATTATTAAAAATCGAGAAGTTAATCAAAATTGAAAGTGGATCGGTCAAAAAGTTTATAAAACAAGTCATAAAAAGGCTATTTTCGAATTTTATAAAAGTTATTAAATACTTCAATTTTTTATCTTCTTTAACAATACACTTATATTTACCAAACAATTGTAAACAAAATTTTCTTTACCCAGGGATGCTCACAAAAAAAAACCAAATTTGATTATCTCTAATAACATGGGAGATATTTATCTGTCTGATATAACGGTCTGTCGTATTGTATTTCGACACTCAAATACATGTGTTGAATATAGTTTTTTCATTGTTGCACTACCATTGTTTGGTTTTGGTGTTCGGCTATCTTTTGAGTAAGACGTATTGAATAATTATTTCATAATTTGTCCATCAATTATCTACAGGTATGTTTCATTGTGTTCGTTCGTAAGTCACAAGTAGCGGCAATTTGGTATTCTTTCCATTCAAAGCATCAGTTAAACAATTATTCTAATACGAATATGTATACCGACGTGATTGTTTAGTACGGTATGAAGTACTCGTATATCATACTACGCTTCTATAGATTTTTTATATTATCGATAAAACAAAAAGTATATGTACAGCTCAAATGCTGTTAATGAGATTTAAAATGACTGTATACGATACGTTAATTAGCCTAATTATGTATATTTTTTATTCGCTTTACTCTAATAGCTTTAGCAGGTGCAAAGTATTATTGGCTCGGTTCCCTTGATGTCACAAAACTGAAACAAAAAATATTGAATCTACGAATCAAAAATTTAGATTGAAAAAAAAAAATACGTAAGCGTACACAACGGCAGTTCGACGATGTCATGGGTGTCGGGAACAACTGAATGTCTAATGTGCACTCTCAAATATGCCAAATTGTTTCCATGCGATAGTGTCATCGATCACATGAACGATGTGCACGCATTGTCTTATTGGGAAGACGATTTTTACGTAATACTACACCGTTAAACAGCGTGACAACGCATAGGAGCGCTACGTGTACGTTTTAAACGGAAATTATGCGATAATCACTGCACGCATTATCGGCTCGGGGTTCAAAAGAAAAACAGGAGAAAAAGGAAACACGTGCCGCTGCCCTGCTGGGCTTACCGTTGCGCTATAGCGGTGTTAATTCGAGAGTAGAAACGTTCGCGTTTCGGACGAGCTTAAAATGCAATTATGTCCCGAACGGCAGTTTTAAAGGCTCATCGACATGTGATGCACACTCCGGCACGTCACATTCATTTGCAATATCGCACGGTAATGTCCGGGAATATAGGTGCATTTTAATAACACGCCGATGCGTGCGCGACCCGTCTAATCCTGTACAAAACGATAAAACAACGGCCGCAGCTGCTGCGACTGGAGTGCTTACGCGATACGACCGATCGGCGCCGCCCGTCGACGAAAAATAATCCGATCGGACGGGAACACTGCACCGACCGGTCCGTTAGACCCGCGGTTACGATCGGTTCGCACGTAGCGCGAAACAGGTGATCGCATTATCGTTGTTGCACTCGCAGTGTTATAATATCATCGTTGCACGTGCTGCACTTTATCTCACCCCGCCGGCGAGAACTCCACGAATAATTACAATAATGTGCACCAACTCGATTACACGTTGCATAGTCAATACGTTTAAACTGTTTAAGGAAAATAGAGTGACCTGAAGCTGCTTCTCTGGTCTGTGACCGGAACTCATCTGATTATGATGTTATTTGGACCCTCTTTTACGTCGCTCCGTTAACGTCCTTATGCACTCGTTTACAGAAATACTCTTCGGAGTATTTCCCGTATAATTCTAGCCAGCATATTTGACTAGATCTCTGAATTAGGTGTGTGTGTTTTTATTAGCCTACGTTATATTATATTACGTTCCGTGTGGTAGGTCATAGGTCGGCAATTGTATGTTGTTTAACAGAACAGTTGTTGGCTTGTCTTAAAATAGATAATATAATGCTACATATTATATATAGGTATATGTGCCCATAACAACCGTCACGCACTGTAACGCACGCGCGCTGAATATTTATCAATTCTGCGATATTACTCTCGGTATTTTAAACTACGCGGTAAGAGAGCTTATCGACGAGTCTCGAGCACAATGACACGTGCTATACGAATGAATGTGCACTACCTGCGCATAATAATGTGGACGGCGTGTGCAACGTGGTAAATGCGGTAGTCCCGAGAAACGAATAGTGTACAATGTACATTATAACAACGCGTGTACTTGAAGAAAGTGCTTTTTCATGACGAACGTTCGTTTTCCACGACGAGCCGGTATAGTGCCGGGAACGCTACCTGGCGCATTAAACTCAAACATACCTATTATATTACATAGATTTATCGATTTCAATTTATAATTATTACAACACTAGGTATATTTGTTATTGTTATTGTTATTATTTTTATTACATCGTTGATTCCCCTCGTGACCCTTTGAATTGCACAGTTTAACACTTTTCTTGCAACATCAATTTTTCGCAGCGATTCTCTGTGCGTCTAATAATAATTGCGTTTCTCACCAATTTTTTTTGTGCTCGTCTTACTGGTCAAATGTTAATGCAAGATCTCACTGGTGCTGTTCAACCGATTATGTTCAAAACGTTTTATTATTCAATATTATCGTCTTCTAATGAATGGTTTCGTTGATCACGGTTAATCCTGTGAACGCATTTAAACTATTCACGGCATGAAATAAAAATACAAATAGTACAGTATAAGATGATTCTTTCTGGCGTACAAGATGCTGCGGAAATAAATAATACAAGTCGATACAAATTAATTCGGAAAATACCTACGTATGTTATATTGATACAAATAGGAAGCACGTCAAAAACAGTCCTGAGCGTGTTAAAATGGCAATGCAAAGGCTTATGCGAACGTATTAAAAGAGTATTCCTTAGCCCAAACGGGTCTTGGAAATCGGTCCAAACGGGTCGTGCCAAAATAACACTTTACAGCCGTAACCGTTTTACGGCCGAGGGCTTACATTCACCGCAGTCGCTTAACAACAACAACAATAGTGATGATAATAATAATAATAATAATAATAGTAATAGTAATTGTAATAGTTGTGGCGCACTACAGTGAGTCGTGTGACGTTGTACTACCTAAACCTTGCTGGCCACGAACGGCCGAATCGCGCGCGTAAGGTGGCTCGACACGTCTCGTCGTACGATATCGATTCAATTTCCGTTCCCGAGTAGAGCCGAGTATAATTGTACAATATATTATTACAATAAACGCGCACAGTCGATTTGTTTCGGGGCCTCGGGGTCTGCACCGCGTCGTCTTCGCCACGAGACCGAGCATAACGTTTGCCGAGTTCCGGTCGAAACACACGCACACACGCGCACACGTTTACTCGCATAACAGTGACCCTATACCCGTACCGTGGTATATTATATTATCATAATGTGATAATGGTCGTACCGGAGTGATATATCATAGGACCGCGAACCGCGTGCTATTATAACAACCGTCGTCGTCAGCAATCGTAACGGACGCCTGCGCTGCTGATACGAATCGGAGAACGGGCTTTGACCGCGACCGAGGTGTATCGCGACGGGCTCACGCACGGCGAGGCGACTGCCGAGGGAGGCACATCGTAGATCGTCGCCCGCCGAAAATTGAAATGTTTATCGTCGCGTGTCGCGGGTCGCGACTGCAGTATATTACAATATATCACGACGGTCGCGCGAGGCACGGTCCCTTTCGCCCGGCACGCGATCCTCGGGCGCCCTTCCACCGACGTGTTTAGCGACCCGGACAACATCCACCGCGGAACTATACACGTATCGTACCGGCTCAGACGTATATAATGACCTTAGATTGCGTTAGCCAAACATCACGTATTAAATTATTTGTCCTCGCCCAAACCGTCCCTTGTACGCGTGCGTATAAATATATATATGGGTGTATTACACAAGTCTCCGTGGCGAGTTACCCTGGCTCCCCGTCGTCTTATGACTGCACGTCCGCGCAGACGAAGGTCCTTATAATTAACCGTCCCGTGTCTTCGGCGAAACTAGGTCCGGCCCCGATCGATGGTCGGCAGTTTCCGAATATATATATCTACCAGTCACGACGAGAACTCTCAAAACGCTCTCGTTGACATTTATTTGACTTTCGCACGAAGAATGGATACTCGTATTCGTTTTTAAATCACGTTTCACGTGAAACACCAACCGAATGATTGACACCCACCGCATGGAAATAACACACAATATTTAAAATACCGTTCAATCATAATCATATTATAACGTCAGGAAGATTTACATAATCGTCGACAGAGATCAGTCAAATGAAATTCGATTATAGTTTACGTTATAAAAACGTTTGCTTTAGAAAAAAAAAGTAATAAATAAATAAACAAAGCGTATTCGACACAACAAAGCGCAGACGGAAAATAGTTTATAAAATGTTAACTGTTTAATGTTTGGTATTAATTAGTGAGCAAATCTAAAAGTTATGTTTTTAAAGCGTACACCACATTCATCCGGTGTTTGATCTAAATTGTTCCTTCTTGGAAATTTTGATGTACTATTCGAAAATATGTGTACGGACGAAAAAGAAAACCATTGTTGGAGCACCACAAATACGCGTCGTGCGTTTCGCTCGGAATATAAAATTACATTTATGAGGTACCCTCCAACAGGGATTTTTTTCTGAAATATTTATCCGCGAGCCATACCCCAGACTTCGATCGACCCGAAGACCTAGTTTCAACATCAGTGCGCCGCACATGTTTCCATCTCTTCCGTTTTACTAGAAACTAGAAAACATTCACAGCACCACGGCGACCGTCCGCGCATTCTGTCCCGCACCAGTGTACGTCCTACGCGTGTATTAATATTATTAATATTATAGCTTATTCCACGTAAAGGGCGAAAGGACACGAGCTCTTGATTCGACAGGGTCTTTGCGACCAGAGACGCGGTATCGATATAGAGATTAAACCATGACCGTGCGATACGCGCATTATTACGGTTCGCACAGTCGATGGAAATCGTAAATTATCCTTATAGCGTTTGTGCCTATTACACTTCCAGTCGGAAACTCCGGCGCGCGCGAGAATAAATATTTATGACGCAGTCGTGGGTTTGCAAACCTGATAGGCTTTAGCCGAAATGGCTGGACAAAATGTTAACGAATATTTACGAGCCCCGTGACGTAGCATGTGTGGTTTCGCAATGACCACGTTTCGCGTCTTTCGTTTGTTGCGTGCCAACCAGTCGTGCGACTTTGACAGCGTTGTAGCAGAATGGTGTTAAATAAAAGTAGACGAGAGTTGTCCCGACTCTCGTATGTTACAATACCCTTTCGTCCCAGCTCGATAATAGTATCTTCTAGTTTGACTTCTAAAAATATCCTTTTAACATATTGTATCGTCTGTTTTTGAGCTGTGCTTCGTGGAGCCCTGAGGCCCAACGAGAGAAATCTAGGGTATTCGTGTAGACACATCTGATTCAAATGGTGTTCGGATATTGTATAAGTCGAGTCGAATATAATTTATATAAATTTTATATTATTTGGACCGTCTTTCGGTCTGAAAATAACCTAGATCGTATGCTTAATATTGATGATATTATTTTAAGAGTCCATACATATTATAATTACATACTGATTTACAAACAAATAAATTAAATCGCGGTGTACCACGGGTTAGAAAGAAGTGGGGGCTTAAAATTGGCATTCCTAGTCTTAAGGGCACCGTGAACGTTGTTTAGCATCTCAAAGGCTTCGAGAACAAAAGGTTTTGAGAACCGCTTATATGTATACTAATTTCCGTCGCGTGTATTCCAATTTTGATTATTATAATAATAGTATACGTGTGAGCGAAAGACTACACGTGCACGTTCGAGCTGTCCTTTTTGTCTTATATCATAATGGTGATATTTCTTAGAGTCATAAGATCATCCGACATTTCTTTTAGTTTTACAAAATATCGTAACTTTACGCGAACTATCTTACTAGACCTAAATATATGACGTATGCCCGTATCACATACTTCGGTTCATCCAATCGTCTTGCCGAAGCTCAACGACGTGTTTCGTCGGAATTCCGAACGTCTGTTGGTGAAAAACCAACGTAATCGTCACGTGGTTTGATGCACTCGCGAGTTCTACATGAAATTCGATATATTCGCCCCACGTCGGTACAGGGTAGAATAAGTTTGCACAGCTGGCTACACGGGTAGTTTCCGTGGCAACTGAAATGTTGTTTAACTGGCATCGCACCGTTCAACATTTATATCGGGCTTACCGTCGACGTGACGTTGTTCGGACTTCTAACGTTAGAACAACACTCCGTCTCCACTACTAGGATGTCTCATTTCTTCCCTCCGTGCTGGAAACATTTTGAATATTAATTTAATAACTCAATAGACGTAAGAATTATGGATCTCACTTCAGCTATCGTGTGGAACCTAAGCACTACGGTCTACGGCTATGTTTCATCGTTTTGCACACACAACATGTATAAATTATGAGCAGTTTTCGTCCAAAGTACATTATATATTTTTATTTTTTTTTATATTTGGTTATTACAACCGAATAGCACACGTAAGTTGGTTCCAAAATTATTTTATTCGCTCTGCAATCGCGATGAAAAAGACATACGACATCCGAATTCGATATAAATATTTGCGGAATCATAAAAAACAACTCGATCAAAAAAGAACAATTTCTTGCACGGTATAAAACATAACAACAGTAATAAAATAATATTTTTATAATGCCGAGAATAAGTTAATAGAATACCGACTGGCTACGGGTAGTACAGTCGAGTACTACACTGGAAGTAGATAAACTTGTCTATTTTTAGAATTCGATGAATTCGAAATGTCGTCGTCGTCCGTTTGTTGTTGTTTTATGTAAATAAAATATATAAAATAAATAAATTTAATAAAAGTATAAACATATATTTTTGGAAATAATGAAAAAACTATAAAAATACTGACTATGATATGATGCCAAGAACTTTCACTTCCTAATTGTTAAATTTAACGACTGGATATTAAAAAAATCATGAATGATGATGGGGATGTCGGATATCACCCCCACCATCTTCAAGGATGGCCCTGCTTTTATCGACAATTGTTAAAATTATGTCAAGCATATGTAGTTTATACAATCTATAAGTTTCCAATGTTATGTTGAAATAACAAACATTATAAATAAACGCAATTTCATTATCGTATACCCGTACGGTTTATATTTTCAACCGCCATTTTTGTTTAAAATAATAGAGAATAATAATAATATCGTAGTACCTATCAATGTAAAATAAACCGAATCGTACGAACGAAAACAATAATATTTTCCAACAAAATGTTTTTGTATATTTGTTACGACAATATGGAGAACGTTATAAGAATAATATAATATCCGTCGAAACGATCCGAAATTATCTCATTCCGATCTAGTACCGTTGCCATAGATTTACGGTGAAAGAGCATTGCCGTGCAAGTCGTGAGACGAAGTTCATATTAAAATATATAATAGTGTATATACAGTATACACCCACTATTATGTAAGTAATTTTTTCCTGAAAATATCAATAGCACTGCAGGCTTATGTATTATGATCGTTATAAAATTAGTACTATACGTTAAGAGAGTACTACAGTCCAAACAAGAAAATGTTAGGAATATTCCAAACCATACCCAAAAATTACATGTTGTTTGTACAAAATTATCATATAAAATTCCCTTCTAATTAGTAAGTACGATATCGCAGTGCAAACTAAACGATGGGTTAAACCATATACATATACATATGTATATATCAGAGCAAGTGGTACTAATTAGTAAGTGTGTGCTGTGAAAAGGAACATCAAAACACTATAAGAAGATTAATAATAATCGTATGCATTCAAATATAGCATTGTTTAAAGGAACCTTTTAGAATGCACAAAAATGAGAAACACCCAAACAATTGTATAAGATACTTATAAGAAATTACGAGATTAAAAAATAAAGTATATAATATAATTATAGGAAGTGTAATCGTTTACTTTTTTTTTTTATAACGTATAATGTTCATAACTTTTTTTACGGCGGAATAATATTTGAATATTGAAGGTGCAATAATTCTTTTGTTATTTCATTAGTTCCGATTAAATTTAAATATAATATTAATTAAAGGGACATTTTTGATGAAAAAAAAACCTATTCATATTGAATAACATGGTTTTGAAATGAAATTATTTTCCAGAGATTTTATAGTCCGATAAAACAACGGTCGTTATATTATGGTTGTTAATGAAACTTAATTGATCAATCACAACAAGCAATTTAAAAAACTTTTTTGATTATCTTCATTTTTATCTGCGTCTTATGTACGGTACTACGGTCAATCAAATTAAATAAATTATAATGTGCGCATTTAAAAGAAAAACGGAAATTACGTTATATTTATATTTTTGAAAAAGAAACAAACCAAAAGAGAAAGGATTAATAGAAAAAACAAACACAAAGCATATTATAGTAAAATACAAATACATATTAAACATATATTTATTCCTTCAGTTTATAAATATCCATTTTTTTCATTTTATCTTTACACAATGCAGGAAAACACACAGATATACAGATATGTATATCTGTATGTTTTCCTGCTGGGCTCGAGAGAGAGTGTTTTATTTTTTTCGCTGGCTAATAAAATAACGAATGAGCAAGACTGTTTACCAATAACTTGCGCGGCGCGTCGTGTAGGCAATATCGGTGCATAACTGTGTTCAAAGATATAAAATACATAATCAATTATTCTGTTGATTTTTTTTTTATTTTTTTCGATCACGTGTTCTTTTGTTTTTCAATTTTTTTACAATATCAAAAATTTGCAATTTTAAAATTCAAGCAAAAGAGCATAAATTGGTTAGTATTTCGTAGAAATGTTATATCATTTCGTGAATGACGTATAATAAAAATATATATAATATGCACGTATATGGTAAACTTCGTGGTGGGTTATCCTAGTCGTCCGAGTCATTCAATTTGTTGTGAATCCGCGTGACCGACAACAGGTCAAATGTTTACTTCTGCGCTAAGCGACGATGTGCCTCAAGATTTCTTCGAAAGAGAACGCGATGTATGCGGCCTCGACGAATCGTTTTCCGCTCGAACGCTTAGTTAAGTACCACCAGGTGATGCCACTCGTATTTGGCTTTGCCGTTTCAGTAATGAACGCATAATCATATATATGCTTGTGTGCGAGCGAACGTGGTGGCGGGCAAGGGGGTGTAGGGGGGCGGGTGGTGTACGGTGTATTCGAGGAATGTGTTCTTTTGACTAATGAAGAGAATTGTATTCTGCTCGGCGGCAACATTTTGCGGAACGCACCGTGCACTCGGAAATAGAGCAAAAAAAATTACAATGGCAGCTCTTTCCGAGCTTTAAACTCTCAAGTATGCGCGCGTACGACTATAAACATTTCCTCTTGGCATATTACACAAACAACTTAGACCCGGTACATTCCTCGTGTTATTGGATATGCATAATTTTTTTTTTGCCCCCATTTTTTCCGTTTTTTTTTCATCTCCATGTAAAAACAATAAAATCGTAATCGTATCCCATTCAAACGTTCTCTCCCATACATTTTGTTCCTTTTCGTTCCTTTTCGCAAACGTTATAATATCACATCGGCAGGTGCACTACTGCACGGCAAACCGTTCTGTTTCGTTTATGATAACGACATAATATCGCCGTGTAATGATTTTCGTAGAAAAAACGGAACCGTCGAACACAAATCGTTAAAGGGTCTCGTTCGCTCGTCCGCGGGATGAGACGGGGGATTTTACTCACGCCGTCGTTCCCTTCGAGATCCCGCGTGGTGATCGTTTCGCAGCGTTGCGCACTTCGATAACGTCTTACTAAATTTTCATAAGCCGCCGGGCTCGTCACCGACTCGTGTCCGTGCACGGATATTTTTTGTGAACTTTATGCATTTAACAAATTATACATTTAAACGCGTCCAACTCTGTGCGTACGAACGCGAACGCACGGCAATCGTGTCATCGGCGGCGGTAACTGGTGATAAGTACACGGCGATATTATTACTAAGAACTGTACGCGAAAAAATAAATACCAACGTTTATCAATATTTTCAAGTACGCTTGTTGTACGGTAAGTTAGATCGAACAGTGGTCGTATGATTGCGTGATAGAAGTCGCATTCGATGTATAACACGCACCAATCGAAGGAGCACCAATTCTCGAACCGGTCTACGCCAGCGATGCCAAACCCTATGTAGCCTTAAAAGTGGCCCGCGTGCTGAGTAAGTTTAAAAAAAAGTTCTATAAATTCCTATAATTTCATGTGTAAAAATACTTTTGAACATACCGATATTTTACGAAAACAATTTTATATTCAAAATAATCATGTGCAACAGCCTAACGACATGGACAATTTAATGTGAAATTTGAGGTTGAACTCTGTTGCCCGGGTATGCGAAAATGTAAGGTTGGATTTTCGTGGTACCGATTCTTAAAAATGATTTCAATTGACTTTGTTAGGTTCATGCGACAAAATAATATATCAGTTCACATACAGCGTTATCGGTAGATTGTCAGTACGAAATAAAATAAAAATGAGACATGACATTGTAAAGTGTGTCTTGTTTGATACCTATGTAAAATGTACACCATATGAGTGTACGACAATTAGTTGCAAGGCAGCAATCTACAATTTAAGGTGACCATTTTTATATAAAAAAAAAATAAATGGGACTTTAATTTTTGGATGACTTAAATTGTCTCTTTTAAATTCTAGGTGATTTATAACATTAACTACATGATTAAATTCATCAAAAAGAAGATCTTTATTCACATTCAAATCAGTTTGTTTTTTATCACTTCATAAAATAAAAATTAAACTTGTTTGAATGTCATTCCATGTTGGACAGTTTATAAGTTGAGTCCAGCAAAATATTTATATAGGTAATTCCTCAAAAGAAATACCCCGCTTTTCAATTTACAACAAAAATATGTCATAAAAATGTTAAGTTTGTTGTATATAAATTGTTTTTTTTGTGTACATATATTTGTGTACATATACATATATTTTTTGTTTTTATCCTAAGAGTAATGAATTTACAATTATAGCTTAAAAGTTTTGAGTTTTTCTACTTTTTTTCCACATATTATTTCTAATTCTTCTGATATTTAATATGCCGTTAAATTTTCCCTTTCTATTCTTCTTGCAGTGTTATAAAAAATTTTTATTTGACTTTGTATGATATAAACAATATTTTTGAAAGGGGTCGCTAAAAAAAATATTGAAAATGGTTGGGAATTTATTCTGAAGACAAAGTACGATTTTAAAGGTGAATACATTTCAATTATTCTTGAAACTGCTTGTTGTGATATTATATTTATTTATTGATAGTTTAAAAGTATGGAAATAACGGGATTAAAATGAGGCCGTCTCCTCAAAAAACACGTTCGAAGTTTGTCAAGACGTCGGGACTATCCCGTTTTAAACGAAACGCATGGACACCCTTATTTATATTATAAGTGGCCCACACGAATCCAATATTTAACTAACATGTGGCCAGCCGACGAAATCACGTTGGGCTTCACTGGTTTGCGCGAACAATTGTGTTATGAACATTTTTAAATAAGCGATCATGTAATTGATTTCACTCAATAAACTATCTATAGATTCAATGCATAAAAATAAATATTTCCTATACCGTAAGCAGCCTTCTCTTTTGACGATATTCTAATATTTAAAACTATTCATCGTCGTTAAAATTTACAACCATTACTCAATTATACGGAATGTTATTTTGTTTTAAATTTTGTCTCGTTCATTAAGCGAGCACCGAAAAAGACATTGCGTGTTTTTCGAGTCAATTTTATATGTTTAAACGATTGAGAAAACTTAAAGCCGGGTTACTCGGTTGTATAATATATGGAATCTACACCGTTGCACCGCGTCGGTAGAATTTAAAACCGCGCAAACGTTAAACAATATTATTATGTAATAACTATTTGAAGACGAGTGGTATTCGTGAAATATATCAAGAACCGAACATTGATTAGTTTTAATTAATATTTTAAATTTGAAACTTTTTCAATTTCGCAAAAAGTTTGCACCGCATGTAATTCATTTACCTGCATAAAATATTACATAAATGACGTAAGTAATCGGTTTTGTGGTAGAGCGCTTTTTAAAATCTCACTATACCGTCCTGATATTTCAAGAAACGTTCAAAATTATTAACAACCGAATAACTTGATTAAGTCATCATTGTTATACTGCATTCGCTCGTGTAGACATTTTCCGCGTTCAAAAATTAAACGGTTGACGTTTTTCATTTCTTTTTTTTTACAAACCTTCCTAGTATTATTTTTCTATTATTATTTTTTGTTCGATTCTCAACTATAGTTTTCACTTTATATTAATAAATACAAACCATTCTATGGGTCTGTAATAAATCATGTTATAACCGTTTACCTAGTTGTGTTTCTTTCATTGGACTAGAGTATGTACAAACAATAACGTATAATCATATAAAATGCTCACGATGATGAAGAATTCCGTAATGTCAACTTCTACCTCAAGACCGTACTATAGTACGAGTATATTGCACTTGAATCGGATACATTATTCATGCACAGTTACACACAAAAAAGATAGATTTGCTAACCTCGCCGATAGTCTTCGATAACACCGAAACGATAAATAGTTGTGAGAGGTTAAGGAAAAGAAAAACACATTTTCAACGTCGAATTAGAAATGAAAACGTCCGTGGTCGGTGGGCCAGAAACGAAAAATGGTTTGCTTTATTATTAAACCTGTTGACAAAATTTTACACGTCCATGTTCTTCTATCCATTTTCATTTCTCCTGTCGTACCATTTATACAACCATTATAACTATTCGTAATCAATGGAGATACACGAGACAAGTGCTCGGACAATTGTTTGTTATACCACCGAAAATTAGAAACTCGTGGGTGCCATTGTGTAGAATTTGAATAATGAGATGATAATATTATCATGTCGCATTGATTTCAGGATTCTTGAAACGAAGTAGATGAACGATATTATTCGAGCAAAATTCCACAGTTGAGTATCAAAAATAATTAATTAACGATCTTAACGCGTCACTTACAGTCAAATAAACACGTGTTGCAATAAATTACCACGGTTGGTCACGATAACGATAACTGCTTATACTGTTATGGAGTGAATGTGTTTTCGAATCACAGCACCGAATCAATGTTATATAATTCCAATTCGAAACGAGTTGCAGACGTTTTGGCAGTCTTATTTTGTTTCAATCCACTCTGACCAAAATCAAATATTCATCGGCTTAAATACAGTACGATATAAATTACGAGTGCGTGCGAATTCTAATTGCCATTTCGAGTTTCGCGTATCAGCGTCATCAACAAATGGGGTGGTGGTCCGGTTTGAACGGGGATGTTTATCTACAAAGGTCATTCAATTCCCTTCGGTTGACTCTCTTACGTATTCTTCGAATTATTTTATTCTATTTTATTTTTATTTTTTTATATATACGTCTACCACTCATTCCCTCCGTCCTGTATAATTAACTAAGTTTCTGAACTTTGGCCGAACATCGTTATCTGGAAGTCGCATTTACTTTGCCAATAAAACGTCCCTCATACAGTTTCGTCGTCTTATCTCCGACTATGCACTATTTAGCCGAGAAGTACCGAGGGATCGGATATAAAAGTTACCCTCCATTTTTTTAATACACGACCGTTCAATGTTGTTTTAATTTATTGCAATAATTGATATGGGTGTAGATTACTTCGACGCGTACCATTACGTTAAACAAAGCAGTATGTACCCTCGCAAGGTTTTTTTACTGTTTTATAGAAAGTTTTAATTGAGGGTGAATTCTCGTACATATGTCCACGTGTAACAGCGTTCCGATGTAAGAAAATAATGTTAGAAATTAAAAAAAATTAACTCGCTGCCAGTGCGTGATATTCGAACTTGATATCATTAGTACTGGTATATTTATCCATCTCGAAAGTTATCGAAATCAAACCAATAACAACAGTACGCGTTCCGAAACAATGGTGTGAACTTAAGTTGTATCCAACCAGTGCAGTTTTTAACGATACGTGCGCACGAAACCTAATACACCGTCAAGGCGTATTACGAGTTATTATACGCTTCATTCACCGCGTCCGGATTCGTTGATGTTTTCCGATGACGTGCACTTCGTACGGTCGTTGCATCTTATGATCACCCTCGAAAATGCTGCACGCAAATAACACTGCCTTTGAATAATTTGTTCGATTTTACAACATACTGTTTAATATAGACTCATTGCAAATATGTACGTACGACATCGCGTAGTCCAAGTAATTTAAATCAATGACGGATTTACAAACGGTACGAATCCATTCGAAATAGTAAATTGAAGAGTTCCTATGAATTCGTTGTTGGTTGAAATGTGATACAACGACGTATTCTAGATGTTAAACCGGAAACATGGCCGCCGGTCGAGTTCATAAGCTTATAAATTATTTTCAGTATTGATTAGGAAACTTAAATAGGTATACGGTATACATTTTAATGAATTCTAATGAAGTTATAATCATGTGTCGTTAATTTAAGCGGTATTGCTATTTTCAAATAACAATTCATTGCGACGACGTTGTTTTAATGTTTATTTGATCAATATAATGCCTTTTTAATTTTTTATATCGCTTCGACCTTCCAGATATCGTATCACGTACATTTCCTTACCACAACTTGTTTCAATTTTTCAATATTTCTAATGCCAATATTTAGTGCTCCATTCCTACAATTTTTTGCCACGGGTAAGGGTGGTGGTTGAGCAGAAATTCCGGAACCGAACCTAACCTAACCGGAATTGACAGTTATGTAGCACTAAATAATAATAATAAATACTAAATAATAATACGGCAAAAACACAACTTTTGTGTAGATGTCAGTTTATCATTGATAAGACCCTATGATAATATCAACTTAAATTGTAGGTGCCATTTTTTTGATAACCAGTATATTGGTAATAACCTGTAAATAAAACAATGATTCTGCAACACTCTTAAATTTAACACATGTTAATTTAACAAATGTTAGTTTATACATTAAACAGAAGAAAACATAATTTACCGATAGATAACAAAAAGTTTGGTGCAACTGGGCATTTGTGACGTATTACAATACTATATTACAATTGAGTATTGTAAATATTGTATTATGTGTAATTGATAGATAAGCAAAAAAATGATCCATATGAAATAAAGGGGTATCCCAATTGAAAAAAAGTTCAATGTCTCATGGAAAACAAAGTTTTGGAAAACCGTGACTTAAAAATAAAAAATAAAAAAATCTAAATTCAAGCATTTTTACCGTTCAAAAATAGGGTGAGCATGACTTATTAATTACCCTGTGTGTAGTACTTCCTACTTATATTCCTACTTATATCATTTTATGGACTTTTTATGATTTTCGAAACGTTTGAATGCAATTCACGCTGATTTTCTAGGCACTTGAAGTAGTCGATTAAAAGTTTAGTCTACCTCATTAAAAAAATTTGTTACTTCTACTAATGTCAACTAAAATGCAGAAATAATTTATAAACCGATTCACCCAATCTCTTTCAAATCGTTTTACGAGTAAACACTTGACCCAAGTTCAAAATACCAATATCTTTCACGTGCAGTTCCCGTATCTCAGCCCCGTCGTTATTGTTTTTATTCGTAGCTGCAGAAAACATACGACGTCACGACGGGTTGTATACATGTTATTACTTATAAATGTCATGCGATGCTACGTGTGTAGACACGTAAAAATAGCACTTTGCCGATTCGGACGTCTAAAATATTGCAGACGACATCTCGTGTTCAAACGAGTCTCTCGAAAGTTCACTGTTGGTACATTAATATGAAACACGTGAAAACGAAATCGACAGCATATCATCGTTATCGTCGCAGTCGAACGCAGTGACAACGATATTATAATATATGCACGGTCGTTTCGAAATTGATCGACGCCCGGGTGAAATGATTAACTTTTGATTTGAATTTTTTTCACCGTCCGTTAATGAAACGGCATTATCTCGATCGTTTCGGTACCACGGCGGACGTGCGACGAACCGCTGGCGCGGACGATGATGAATCGCCGTCGAGTGGTTTTCCCGTTTAATGGGTGATGGGGAGGGGGTGGACAGGTGCGGAAAGAGTGGACGACCCTACGCTGACGATAAATATAAATATACATTTAAATATATATATATATATATATGTATATAATGTATTTATATTATAATATAAAAGTGGACTCGACGGCTAAGGGGTTGATAATTAATTCGAAAACACCCTCCTGGCATGTGGGCGGCTGCAACGAACGGCATCACGTTCGCAAATTATACGAAACGTATATTTTGCATGATACAACACCCGCGT
This sequence comes from Periphyllus acericola, assembly GCA_949715065.1. Lineage (NCBI taxonomy): Eukaryota > Metazoa > Arthropoda > Insecta > Hemiptera > Aphididae > Periphyllus > Periphyllus acericola. Next base: position 15,485,367 of record OX454270.1, on the reverse strand, counting down.
GATAGAATTATATTAATTTGTTATTATTCGTCGGGGAAGACGGAAATCCACCCGAACAAGTGGTTTTTTTCCCTGCCCAACCGCGTCCGGCGCTTATTCGTCCGCGACCGTCGATTGCCGTCGCCCTAGCCACCGCCGCCACTTGCAACGGAGCAACAGTTGGCACGCGAAATCCACCGCGACACCCACGACCGCAATACGCGTTCGACCGGTGCGTTTAGTCGACGACGTGGTAGAACATAATATTATTAAACTACTGGTATTGATATTGTTATATTTTACGACCGTGGTCTTCGATCTGTGTTGAGGGATATAAGGAAAAAAAAAAAATGTAATATTTACACGAAAACCGAACGAAAATTTTTTAAAAATAAGTTGAACGTGGCTAAGGCGTATGCGCCTAAATGATACGTATCACCGATATTGTCAAGTGCATAATATCGTGCTTGAAAACGGTTAGAAAACCACTGCAGTTGTATAGCATAGATGATCGCATCAGCCAGACGTAACCCCGCTCCGCTTCCCACGATCTCTATTTGCTAACTGCTAGTGTCGAATCGGCTCGTGGAATATTATCAAGGTGCGTTATACCTGGGCACCGTGAGGCTTAGTTTTCCATTCACTAGGTTGATGATTTTTCCGGAATACGAGTCACACAATAATGTCACCGTGCCATACAAATGTGAAAAAATAATTGGTTTGACATACGAATTTAGGATTCATGATCACTAAATCGAAACAGTTTTTTTAAATTATCATGTTTAATTTATTACGCACATTATTGACTCTCGTCGAAGGCAATAAAAAACTAAAAACTGGCTTCAAGAGCATTTGTTTTACGTCACTAGTAGATAACAATAACGACGATATTAGAATTCTTTAGTACAACAAATTGTTGTTCTGATTTTTAGCTGACAGATGGTGATACAAAGGAAAAAACCTTTGTTTTGCATATTTGACAGCAACTTTTTATTTTACCTAACAGGTAACAGCGCTTTTATTGTGTCTGTAAGAATAAAGAGAAAACAATACGTCCGGGTAGTCATCGTTCATTGGAAAAATTGTCATATAACATAATATTATGTAACTTACGTAAATTATAAAAAAAAGTGACACGTAACATGGTCACACAAATAAAACCTATCCTGGTCGTCATAATTATTTATCACGTTTTCAAATTTCAAAAGTATTTGAAATTAATATAATATGATCAGTTCTTGTAATTTAACGGTGAACAGTCACATTAATTTCTTAACCTAAATTGAACTTTGGATTCCGACTTTTCAATGTAATAAAAAATAAATCATTATTTAGAATAATATACTCCTACGTGTCACGTGTTGAAATCAATAAACAGCAGTTGCGTTGAAATCTGCAAAAGAAGGTTTGCTGTAGGCGAGATGTAGGCAGCTGGTCGTGTAGGCAATTTTATGTGAAGCAGGAAGACTGGATAGAGTCGTTGAAAACAGGAGAGTAGTAACTACTATTGAAGTTGATAAGACAAAATTGATAAACATTATAAATATAGGAGGGACGTCACCTTGACAAGTAGGTCGTCGGTTAAACAAGGGCGCAATTCAGGGGGTGGCAGGGTGTTGAATTGCCATCCCAATTTTACTATACAATACACTAGTGCTCTGCACGGTCCGGTCTGGTCCGGTCCTATCGTATAAAAATAGGTGAAGGATCGGTTCGGTCCGACTCAATATTTTTTTGAATGATTTTGGTCCGGTCCTGGTTTAAGCTATAATCATTTCGTTTCGATCCTGTTGCTAAAATATAATCAGATCGGTCTGGTCCGGTCCGGTCCGTTCGGTCCCGATTAGTTTAAAATTTACGTCTAATAATACGGCTCGTTTTAAATCTTTTATCTAATATCTATTGAACAGTGATTTAAAATTATAAAGACATTATTTATTGATTAATAACACGAATATTATCATTATGGCACATGGGAATCAATATTTTACCCCAGCACCGTTGTTTTATATAAATTGTATGTATTATCATGTATATATTGTATATATCTCAAAGCTATTCATGGTACCTATAAGCTATTAATAATTTATTACAGTACAATCGGTACATATTTTCAAGAACAATTATTATTATTCTCGTTATGGTGCGGGTAACGAGAAATTGTGGAAGTGCCACGCCACGCCGTCCAAATATATAAATGTATACTACTGCCAATGAAATACTCGCATATTATGATCTTGGTTTATTAATTAATCTTATTAATCTACGTTATTTTTAAAAACGAATTATGTGTGTCGTATTTTCGAATACATTGCTAATAGTTTTAATATTGTTATTACCCATTTAATTTGTGAACTTTATTATTTATCATTCGTGTTCTGTATTGCGTTGCCGACTGTCTTAGCGCTGTGTTTACTGTCTAAAAAAAATGTAAATAGGTCCGCGGTCCGGTCCGGTCCGGTCCATAAGCTTTTACAGTCCGAAATTTGTAAGTTCGGACCGACGATCCGGTCTAGGTCCACTCTAACAAATTTTTTTTTAATTTTCAGTACGGTCCGGTCTAAAATTAAATTTAGCAATCGGTTCGGTCCGACTTCGGTTCTTTGTTAACATTTTCAGTCCGGTCCGGTCCCTAAAATTATGGACCGTGCAGAGCACTACAATACACCTATACGTTACAGTTAAGACATACGATAACAGTATTATCACATTATAGTATATAATAATTGTAGATAATTCGTTAAATCATTAAATTATAAATATATAAACCTTTACAACCGTTCATCTTGTGCTACTGAATGAATTAAATATATTAATATATACTTCGACGAATGAAAAATTGCTTGGCCAAAAAAAAACTATCCCATTCAAATGTTTTGCAAAATTTAAATTGCGTCCCATGGGTTGAATTATCCTACGTCTGCAGCAGCGACATGTCATGTAAGCATACAATATATCAATGCTAAACGACCGCTGAACGTCTTCTTTTTTTATTTTATTTAAAAGAAAATTTACGATCTTTACTAAAAGATAACGATGAGCAAATTTGGTATTTAAGATTAAATTGACAGGAATGGCGTGTTGGGGAAGGCGTAATAACCGATTCGTAACACATCTTCAATTGATTCAATAGATCTCTACATCGTTTTCGCTTTAGTCCGCGCGGCAGGTTTAGACTAGTCCAGTGGTAAACTTCTTCCTGTTCACGTAGTTGCACTAAACCACTAACCCACCATCAGCGTAAGCACGTGTATCAAATAGCCGCACCAGATAGTGGTCACCTGGCGATATCATTTTTGTTCTATTTTCTTTTTCTTTCGATCGACAAGCGGCCCTGCGGTCGTTCGACCTTCGATGTTATGATGTCTGTTCGTTTTGCGCGATGTCTTTGTGACTTTGGCCCGATCATACTGGGCAGGGTTGAACTTACGACCGCCGCCGCCGGTTGCAATTAATTACGATCGAACGACTTTGGCGGCGGCTACGAGTGGCGGGCGCTCGAGGGGCGTGGCTAATTGGATCGCGGCGGCGGCGGTGGTGGCGACGGAAAACTCCGTGTAATTAACAGCAGCAACGCTCATTAATTCACATTACCGGAACAACCGCATAAATACTCGACGAACAACGCCGCCGACCCGTTTTTACTTCCGCCACTTTAAGACGCAATAATGTAATTGCCGCGTTCTAATAATTATATATATATATATATATGTATGTATGTGTGTGTTCGTGTAACTACCCCGCGAATAGTTCGGCTTAGGTTCGCTAGTGTGCACGCCGAGCCGACGCGCGACGAAGACTTGTGCGCGCGAACGAGCCGGTTTCCCGGAAACGCATTTGACTGGCAATAATCACGCGGCACAATCTAACCGAGTCGGCCCGGCGCGCCGGAAGGAAAGCGGTGCGGCGGGTGGGCAGAGAATGACGGGATCGAGTCGCGCGGCCGTAAGGCGCGTGTGTCGCGCGCGAGACCGCGGATGTGGGCGCCGTGCGTACTCGGAACGGCGAGCAATATACGCGCCGCGTACGAAATAACGGCTGTTCCCAGAGCCCGCGCCACAGACGAAAACCGTATTTTCTTTCACTCGGTCCACGAAACACCCACGTGCTTATACGTGTAGACGTACGTGCGTGGACGCGTCATTCGGCGACGAGGCCAGAGGAGAAGGGGGGCCTTGTCGATTGCGGGGACGATAAATTAATTCCGACGATATAGCTGGGGCGTCCCTGGACCATAATTTCGGGGAAAGGACCGAGTGGAAAATTGTCTGTACTTGTGCACTTTCTTTTAATTAGAAAAATAATAATAATTTGTGCGTGCTTACGCGTTGTACGGTTGCTAATTTATGAATGGTAATTGAATTGCTGGGAAAAAGGAGAAACAGGAAATACACAATAGCTATTACCGTACACCATCATTTTTAACAATACGAATTCCTAATTTATCACAACAGTCAAACATTGATTATTATAATACATCTGATTCTATAAACAAAAGTCAGACATATCGATTGTTATGTACGTTATGAAATTATTACACCTTTTACGTTCTGTAGACGTGACCGCAGATAACCATACATTTTATATAATTCACAAAATACTCAAGGTAGGTTTACAAATCTATTTAGAAATCCTTAGAACAATGTTATTATCGCATAAAACGCAATCATATAACCGAATAGCACCGAGTACGTCGAAAACTCGAAACTCAAAATATCGCTTAAAACTCTTAGTTGTTAAATCTAGGGGGGGTGGCGATCGTCTCTTCACTCCCCTTCAAAAAAGCCCTTTTAATATAGTATGTCAGCAATTCCTTTGGTAAACCGAAAAAATAAAACATGTATGTACGGACGCTGCACTCTTCGCGATAATATTTTGTTGCATAATACCTATCATCATTGTTATTATATTCAGGAAATCAGACATTGACTAAAAAAACTGTGTAAGAGAATTTGACGTAAATCGTCTCTTCAAAACGGTTATATTCTGGCGACAAATGCGATGGGAAACATTTTACGACGAATCCCGCATATAAATGTACGTTTACGCATTAAATTTACTGTGTATAGGTTCTACACATACGGTTGATTGCGATTAAACGTTAACCGCAGTTTCCACTTAAATTCGAATCCGGGGTGAATAATGCAATAATTGCATTTTAATTATTATTATTGTTATGGTATCGTAGAATTAAATTCCTCGTGCGTAAGAATAAAATATGTACTCGTGTAATGGTTTTCGCATAATTTTCTCAACTCGTAGGTTTACAAGTTATTTTCTTCGATACCAAGTAAATTCTACTTCCATAGTCTTTGAATCACGTTAAACAATATTTAGAACTTATGATAGTTTTTGTATAAAAGCGTTTAAAAGATGAAAATTTACAAACGCAGTAAATATATTTAATATTAAAACCTATATAATATAAAGTCGCTCGAGTGTTACGCTATCGTAACATTTTAAACGTTTGAGAGAAATTAAAAATTCTGAATGAAAATGAGTTTAAAACACGTTATAATTAGTATTTACTGACATTTAATAGAACAGCGAAAATTATTTTATAAGCACACCTGGCTCTGAACAAAGAGATACGAATACTATTTTTTTGCTAGCACGTGAAATAAAGTTTGCCCACTGGCGTCAAAAAATATTCACTGCCTGATTTTTCACCCTTGCTCAATAATAGTAAATACATATGCAGTTTCGAGAAAAATAACCATCGACCGTGAGAAATGGTGATAGTGAACAGTTAGTTACTCAATAATAATAAAAATAATTTACGAAAAAATTGTCGGGTCCATCCTAAAAATACGTATAAGAAACATAAATTAATAATTTATTGTCCATATGGTGACGCGTATGTGTCGATCGCAAAAGCGGAATCCACGGGTTAAAACTTATCTTTTTTTTCATTACTTATAAATGTTACCATCTGTTTACATAATAAACAATAAGTACAAATTATGACTCAATACAAGATATAAAACGTAAAATAACATAAAGAGAAGACTGTTTGGTTACAGAATCTCAGGACTTAAGTTAAGGCATTCTAGATTTTTTTTTTTTTTAAATATATCTCTAGTCCAGTTTATTTTTGATCTAGGTTAAAACTTAAAACATTTTTCATTTCGATCGTCGCTTAGAATTTACGCAGTCCATAAATGCGCTACAACTCGTCCCAACATACGTCATAACGAGGGACGTCGATCACGTGGAAGAATTTCTTAAAATAGTGCTCCATATTGTCATGCAGGTACTAATACAATAATGAGGAATGTCTTGTTGTGCATGGTTCGCGAAGATATCAAGCATTAGTTTCTAATGTCTAGGACGTGTAAATTGGTTTCGTGATACCCACGAAAAGTTTTGGAAAGGCAAATGAATTAACCATCATACATACTTTTGTAACATGATAATAATAACTGTGTGCGACAATATTCTGGAAAATAGTTAGGGTATATGGGGCGGTATACTAAGGATGACCACTTTCTTTTTTGGCCGCAAAAATGCTTAAAATTGAATTTTTGTTCATTTAATATCCGGGTTACTAAAAAATCTTTTTTTCTAAAACTTTTTTTTCACGCAACCCAAAAAAAGTTTCCCGTAACGTTTTAAACTTTTTTTTATCCAAATTGAATCACCATTTTTCCTCAGCGGCATTTCATTGAGGTCATTTTTCGGCGAATATTCTGATGTATCCTATTCCATATACGAACGAGAGGTTTTTGCATAATTCTTAATCTTACTTAATTATTTAGGAAAATGGTCTCATAATACCTTATGTCACAATGTAAATTGTAACAACACATGATCGGTAAATGCATCTGATCCGAATCTACGAGGATTTTACACTTTTCGTACGCACTTTTAAATATTAATAAATCCGAAAGTACTGGCCCGAAATTTGACAACGTTACATATAAAATGTCAGATATGTGAACTAAATAGTATTTTTAGTGAAAAATGTGGTGATCGTATTTGGAAAAAAGATTTTTATCGCCGCGGAAACTCTAAGGGTGCACGGGGAAAATATGTTACGGAAACCGTTGCTCTTACGGTAACTTGAACATTAGAAAACGAAATCCAAATTCAAGCATTTTTACGGTCGAAAAAAGGAGATGAGCAAGGACATATTAAGTCACCCCGTACTCATTATGCGTTCGAAAAGCAACTACGTTGTATACACTATCGCTGTCGGTGATGTCGTATTGGGGGCGGTTTCCATGTTTGCGAGTCCGGAGTTCTTGAGGTTTTAATACTGTTTAATTTGTACAGACTCAAACCACGTAACACAGGAGCGTAGCCAGTAAGTAGGCCTGTTAGGCCCGGGCCTACCCAGATTTTCTCTAAAAAGAGAAAGAAGCTTTCCAACAATGATAAGAATGAAAACATACCTCAGATCAACTGTGAAAAGTCTTAGGCTAAACGATTGTACGTTAATTTCCATAGAAAAGCAAACAAGTGGGCAATTTTTTGATAATCCATCGTCTGTTGTTGGCGAGTTTGCTATCATAAAGAAAGGAAGATGGAAATCGGGCCTACCCCCTGATAGCTACGCCCCTGACGTAACACCACTATTCGGACTCTGACGGACAAATGTGACGGACGAACGATTCCGGCGTGAACCGGTGGGTAGTGCAGCGGGAAGGTGAGGGGCACGGGAAACTTTATATTATTTCGTACGCATTGCAATACAGCACGGTCGTCATCAGAGACATTTTAAAACCGTTCCGACCGATCGCGTTAAGTTTGGTTACAAACGATGGCACGTTTTACACGCTCGGAATCCAACGTCTCCGCGGGTTAGTGCGTTGTGGGTTGGAAATTGATTTCAACGGTGTGCTGATGGTTTGCCGCGTGAGGGTATTATTCTCCAAAAATTATTCACCGGACCTTTTCATATTTCGCCGCCGTCCAAGTGGAAACTTCGTTGATATTCGATCGTCTTCTGAAGATAGCAGGATGTCTTGAGGAAATCGCGATTTTGGGCTTCGGGTTGTGGTTTTTGCTTCCAGATTGTAGAACCGTGCTCTGTCCGAGTCATTTAGGTTATTATGGGGATTTTTGAATATTTTATTGAGAGGCATTTCCTAGTCGTTGTTTTATTGCCTGTTCCTTATAAGTTATGCGGCCTTTAAGCATATTCTCGAGAACTTATTTGGTTATATTTGCATTTTTTTTTTATTTCCGTAGGAAAGGCTGGGGCCCGTACTGAGTATGTAAATGTTGTAAGTGGTAAAATAATTGAAATGTCCATTAGGATTGATTATTTTATTTGTATCGTTGGTTTGTGGGTTCACTAAGGGATAAGGAGTTTTCTTCGTATTCTTCCGCGAGTTTTTTGTTTAAATGGACTCCGAGGTATTTGACAGAGTCGTCTTTTTAATTCCATTATATTGCTTGGTTATCTATTGAAACAGACTGGGAATTTTCATGTCGTTTTCGCGTAAATAATTTTGTTGAATTTTTTGTTGGATTTAACGGTTTTAAACTTTGACAGTTTTTAGGGATAGTAGAAGATTTTGAATTCAGCATCCCATGGTATTGTTTTGTTTTATAATAGTTGTATCGTCAACAAACATCGCCAGTGAGAGTCGGAGAGATTTGTGATTTCTTACAAGTAGATACTGACTAGGGTTGGGCCTTATACTGATTCTTGGGGACTCCAGTTTGGATTTTGTGAGGTTGGGACAATTCGGTTCCTATTCTGACTTTAAACGTTTGATTTGATATTAATTTAAAATAATTGAAAGCGTTATGCTGTTCAACGTTTTCTACATGTAATAAATACATTTCTCTAAGACTATATTTATACTTCGGGATCAGTCCTGGTTTTCTTTTATTTATTAAATTTATGTTTATATATTTACTATGATCGAATTGTAATACTGCGATATTGAATATTCTGCGTCGTGCAAAACTCAAAGAGACATTGAAATATTAAATATAATCATATTAAATGTACCCAATTTTTATGGTGGTCTTATGCAAATAAGATATTCGTTTCGTAATCATAAAGTTCAAAACAAACACATACGTGGTAAATTTATCTTGAAAATTTATCTCGTATTCGTTAATAATTATTATTATATTATGTAGTTCATATCATTAACCACGATTCTCCAATAAAATTATACATAGTTGCTTGAACGCACAATATGATACAGATCACGTTTTATTATTTTTTTAATGTCCATCCACGTTTGTTCGGATCCATCAAAATGTGATAGATTTATAATATTTACTTTGAAGGCGATTTCTTTCATTTAACACGGCGTACAATATGTATTCGCACTTAACGGGACTGTTCGAATATCCAACAACTATATTTAAATATTGCCGTCGTTCCTTTGGTTTGATAGGTATTTGATTTTATAAATCACGATCAGCTGAAATTTTTTCGATAAGACTGCTAATGAACCGTTACGCTTATTTTATCTTTTGAATAATAATAATAATAATAATAATGTGTAGTTGTGAGCAACCGATACAACTAATATAATTTGACTTGCATTCACTTTGATGTCTCACACAAAAAAGATATTGATTATCGACGGCATTTTCTTATATTAGACATTTTGCAGTCTGATATGTACACAGCACAAGTCAAATATTTTCTTTTGGATAAATCATGCAGTATATATTACGCAGGTACTTACAGGAAAACACGGAACACGGTGTACACACGCTCGGTTAATATGATGAGTCGTTATTGGCATCAAAAGAATTTGCAATGTTGATTTTCCATGCCCTCTGCGATGGCGAATACATTATCATGGTATTTCGAGATAAATATTCTTTCTTGTACGTATCGAATACGAAAAAAATAAAATAAACTCGTAAAACGTGATTGCAATACACGAGCGTCTGCAGCCCGGCTTTAATTAAGAACCCCGCAGAAGCCGAATTACTCAATCTGAGTTCGATGCCCACGCACCGCCCGACCTGAAACACACAATCCTTGTTATGGCGTTCGAGATTGATGGTATTAACCTTTATATTATTATCTGCACTTTGTGCAATGCGTTTTAACACAATCCGAGTGGCGAAAGATTTAAAAATCACATAACGTGGGCCTAGTTTTCACAGAAAAGCTTGCCTGAACATTTAGAAACTTATAAGTACAAGTTCAGAACGATAAAGTATATCATATTTACGGCTACTTAAAACCTTGGTCAAGGGAAATAATAGGAGGAGAATGATTAACAGCTGGGTTGGCTCTTATGTGTATACAATATACATAAAGAAATAAATATCGACAGTGAAAATAATATAAACAATATAATTGACAGATTTTCTGAAGAAAAACTAAGAAAACTTGACTTTATATTCTAAAAATAAAGTATACATTTTGTTTTCGTTATACCATAGTATTCTGTTGTTATATTCCTATATTTTTTTCAGTAAAATATATCTTTGTTCCTTAAGCTACAACTTACTCATCATATCTGTATATAGTAGCCCCTGGCTAACGTATTGGTGTATTATAAATCAATTTTTATAAAAATATACATGTACGAACTTTCATTGTTGTTTTTATATAACGATATTGTACTTCGATCCATTGCTTATTTAAAAATCAAACAAATCAATAACTAAATAAAAACTGCTGACAAAATAATATAACGATATGTTACAGTAACTGCGTACCAATCGGCTATCATGAAATATCGTTTAATTCTGTTAGTCACATGTGAAAATCTGTTAGGCTCGTGTAATATATTTTAATTATTACACTTGACGATTAATAGAGAAATATTGGTTAAAAATGTTTACATCATAAAAAGTGGACGGTATTGAAAAAAAGGTTTTTAAATAAAATAAAAATATTAAATCTCATTAGCTGACAGCAATTATTCTCGTGTAGAATCTCAAACCATACAACGTTTTTCTCGCGTATGGGGGTAAGCCATCACTCGAGTAAACCGCTATGAAGGATACTTTGAACACGTTTCACGTTACCCTGATGTGGTGTACTCATAAATATAAACTAAATACAAGATTGTAAACTCATTAAAACTGACATTGGAAGACGAGTTTACGTGTTTGAATTATAATACATGACGCTCGCGATTGATGCACGTCCGGTAAATCGAATTGTGTACAGAATATAACAAGTTCATGTGGGACGTGTACTTGGTCTCCTTAACCATTTATTTGGAACACGGTGGATCAAAAAAAAAAAAAAAATAGAATAAATATGTAAAAAATTATAATTGTATTCGGATTAAACGAAACTCGTGTTGACGTGGAACGTTCGTTAAATATTTAATCATCAAAACTCAAAGGATAAGTTATGTTTACTGAGGACGCACTTTTTCCGTTGTCTTTAAAATGTCATTTATATTTTAATTCACCTGCTCTTTTACAGGTACATTCTATATTCTTCAAGAACACCGTATACATATGATATATATATATACACACCCTATATGACTATACGTTATATGCATACATTTAAGGATAAAACCAAACTAAGTTTCCACGCTTAACCTACTAACCGTGCGGTAATTTAGAGTTATAATTTATAGTCCCCCAACAACTTTATGAATGACAAACTAAAATGCTCCTTGCAGATGGTGTTATGCCGAAACCATGTTTTCTAATATTCTAATATACGTCGTAATCGTTTTTCACGATAATGTCACCAAGTTGGGAGGTCTTTGAACAGTCACGGGTCTCGAATACTCCTAATGGGCCACCCCCACCTAAACGGTAGATCGGCGTGTACTATACAGTTTATTATTAAAGCGGTACTTAAGAATCAATCGATGGCATTATTCGTGTACATCATCAATATCTTTAAATATTCCATTCACTTCCTATATCATTAAGACGTGCATAACGTTATGATAATGTACTTTTATGTATATATATAATATACGGGAACAGTGTACATTATGCGACAAAGTTTGGAAATAACGTCATCCCTCACTTTTTTAATTTAAATTACCCACCAAATTGAACATTTACACAGAAACGTGCTACACCGAACCACGTAGCGTAAATGAACAATCGGTCTTAGGCTGTGTCCACAAATGAAAGCTCTCAAGGGGTGACCGTTCAGAATCTTGAGATGTTATTGCGAACTATGCAAATAATAATATACCACAACGTATTCCGGTATTGATGTGTACACAATCAATTTTTCAAAACGTCCATGATAGTGGCAACATGTAATGGAATACAATTATTTTAAAAAATGTATTATAAATTATACGTGAGACCTGTGATGATTTTTCACTAGTTAATTTAAATAAAACGTGGGAGAACGGACCACGAGAGAGTGTCCGGTGTAGCCGTGGGAGAGAAATCTACGGTTAAGGAGCTACATACGTACCTGCATGGATATTATACAGATATTGCGCGTGTTTCAAAATGTACATTTTATACATTATTTGCTCAGGAACGGTACGCTTTTTCAGCGAAAATGTACACCGTCTCTTCTCCGAACGAATGTGAGAAAATGCTAAAATTGTAACCGCCAATTTAGTACATAGAAGATATAGAGGGCTTACGATGTGACTGCTGTAGGTACATAAAATACTTGTTTTACTCGCATATTTTACGGTGCGTAAAGCACTTGTTTTACTCGTTGAGTAATTGGCTACATGTATCTTATACGCCATCGCACAAAGCGTGCGGGGAAAAGTGGGAGCAATATTTTCGTTCGAATGATGGACGTCAGGCATAACCTCGAAGTTCAGACGACAACGTATGCAGCATCTCTATGGCGCCTGAACGTCTTTTATTTTTTCGATCATCTGAGAAACAAAATATCGCGCATGAACCTATATATTGTTCGGAAATTCAAATTCGCTCGGGGCAGCTGAGGAATTCGAATCATGATCGTAACCCCGTCCTCAACACCATCATCATATCTGGCTCTACGCGTAGGTTATTAAAACGGGTTTTCGACACAAAAATATAACAATGACCTTAAGTGAAAGCGCTCCCCGGTTTTTTTTAACAAAATTCGTTTTGTGTAATATTTGTGCTAACAATTGATGAACGGTGGTAGTATAGGTTCAACGCACCATCGCGCAACGTCACTTTTAAATATGTTGATGGTTTTTGAGAAATATACTTATTATCATAATCGTTATGACTTACCGGATCAAACTTTGAATGCATATTCAATGGCTAATCATAACGGCAGTAAGTACACCTACCATGGAAATGGTGATTCATTAGCTAAATGCTGTTATATTCAAAGGGAAATTTTCGGGAAACTACAAAAATAATTCATCGAAAACGGATCTACGTTGTCACGCCATCTTACAAAATCATACCAACCCATTGATTTTTAAAATTATTAGCGATGTATAACATGGTGTGGTTGTACATTTATATTGATTTAAAACGTACTGACCACGCAGTCGTTATATACATGACTGTAATCGAAAAATTACGAACAAATATTTGATTGCGACGGTTTAAAGACAAGGGTCTGCTGGTTTAATCGTGGAACAAAATGTGGTTGAACCTCGAAGCGATTTTTCACTGGTAGTTGATCGCAAAAAGATTTATGCTAACCTAAACCAGAGAATCGGACGAATAAACCGTATATTACACAGGACATGTGACGCAGATTTAAAGCTTAGTTTTGTTCTAAAAAAACCAAACTGAAATCAAATAAATACAGTTGTTTGAACGATTAATGTGTTACCATCTATATACTCGCGCGGATGGTTTATAAATTTATACCACAGACTGATGGTAACGCCGCAAAGGAGAAAATCATACGAGATATACTAAAATGTATACATCAAACGAAACGGATTTAAAACGATAAATCTCGATGTATACGTGGTCGTAGTTGTTTATTTGCCGATTGTCGTTCGGTCATATTTTTAAGCGCGGTATTATCAATTGAACAGCCACAGTTTTCAAGTGTTTCATTGAAACGAGACGAAAAGCATCAGGTTTAAGAACGAGATAAAAAGAGCAGCGGCCGAGGGAGGGGAAATAATATACAAAAAACGAGAGAAGGGGAAGACGTGGAAATCGTAAAAACCGTGCTTAATCTGCGTTGCTCGATTGCATAAATATTTTAGAGCCCTCGTAAGAAGACGCGCAAACAATTCACCGTCGTCGTGCGGGGAGAACAGTGTACACCATCATGCGTTGCGTTACGTATCGGGACGTACGCACATTCGAATTCTCGGCGTCGTTATTGTTTTGGCTTTCGTGGGCGCGCGGTGGTGGCGGTGGTGTTATTGATGACGGGAAAGTCGAAACTCCGACTGCCGAGACGTGTTAAGTGCGCCGAGGGTGGAAATATGTTTTGTCGCGTGTAAGACCATGTGCGGCGTGCGTTGTGAATGCACGCGGGTGAGTAGGTGGGCGCGTGTGTGCAAGTATACGAGGGTGTAAACGGTGCAAAGCTCTCGGGAACGATTCGGATATGGGCTTAAGGTCGGTCGAGCGCGAATCCAAGTCTTCGGACGGAAAATTAGTGCGGGGACGGACGAGGATATCGGTGGCCGTGAGGATCGCGCCGCCTTTGTCCTGGGCCGAATCGATTTATATAAGAAACATTTGCGGATTATTCACTGGTTGAAAACGTCCTGCTCGCACAGGCCCGCGCGGTGAATCCCTTCGGATTGAACTGCACGACTGCAAGTGATAATAACGACGGTAATGATAAAACGATATAATGAGCCTAATAGACACTTAAATGTGAAAAAGCTTATCTGCCACGCACCACTCGCGATTTCCCGTCGTCCTCTCTCGACAACGAGACGACGGCCAGCGTATCGCGTTCAATTACTTATTGTTTTCACGACTCGTCCGGGCGCACGTCGATGCTGCACGTGCAGTGTTATTATAATAATAATTGTTTTTACGTCGCGACGACGACGATTGGCACACGGCATTATCGTTGCGCCCGTCCGCAAGTCCGTATACCGGCACGACTGCGCGCTAGATAACGAAAACGAATTATCGCATTATGCGACGACGTCGGTTCACGGTGTTTTCGATAAGCCGTCCGGGTCTAGCGGCAAGCCGACGCAGTCGATCCCCGACGGTGCTGGTATTCGATACGAGCTGGACAATAGTATTTTTTGCCCACGGTAGGCGTAAGGGAATCGCGTGTAGATGAACTTCAGCATGTAAAAATGTATACTTTTCACGGGATTACCCACCACGCGTGTTTATTCTGTACATTCTTCTCCGGCTCACTGCGGACACATAATTATTTATTTATTTATTAGTTATACGGGCATGGCCCTTTTTTAAATATACATTTGAGTTAACAATACAATATAAGGATATAATACAATATAATACAAGATACAATATTACAAATATTGAGTTTTACAACAAAAATTTAGCAACCGTTAAAGGCGGGATCGGTATTTGCGATTGACATAAGTCTCCTTAGGGGTGCGTTGGCCATATAATTGGTGGTAGAATTTGGGACGTAAAAAGAGGCAGTCGAACGAGAGGAATGGGATGGTACTTTAAAGCAGATAAGAGAAAGAAGGGTAGGTGAATCGATGTCATTATTTAATAACCCTGTAAGGAATTTAATACTAGCGAGACGTCGACGCCCAGCTAAAGAAATCAAGCCAAGGTTTGTAGCAACAGTGGTATAGTTATGAGGAACACAAGGGATTTTTAGTATAAAGCTAATAAAATATAAATAAAATAAAGCTAATGATTATAAACAGTAATCACGGGACATTTTATTGTGTTTATATCGTAGTTATAAGATACTATATACCAGGGATGGCAAATCCATCGAACGCGTGCCCGAGGTGGCACGCGAAAAGATTTTGAGGGCACGCGAAAAATAAAAATATTTTTGGAAAAAAAAATTCGTTATTCTGAGAAATGAAATAGAAGAAATTCAGCGTGATAGGGCGATAGGCAAATCGATCGTAAACATAGAAAACAGGTGTTTGACTATATGGAATGAAATTCCAAAAGATTTTTCCACTTTATAAATAGTAGCATTAGCTGTTTTGTCTATTTTTTCTTCAACATATTCATGAGAGTCACTATTTTCAGAAATGAATTTTATAAAATCTGAAACCGACTTACTGATGAATACAGTGCAGCATGTACTTAATTAAAAGTTACTAATTATAAGCCAAATATCAACGAGTTAACATCAACTATTCAACAACAAAAATCACATAAAAAAAAATAACTAACAAAGTAATAATATTATAATTGTATGTACCTAAACCAACATTTTTTATACTAATACATTATTTATACAATCAAATATCGATAATTTATTTTTTCACAATAATGAATATAACAAAATATTTTTCATGGCACGCTCGAGCAAAAATAAAACGTAATTTTTGGCACGTAGTGTTCAGAAGGTTTGCCACCCCTGCTATATACTGTCATGGGCGTCCACACGAATTTGATCAGGTTAAATCATATCATTATGAAAGGATACACTAGTACATGACAAATGTATTGTATTTTTTCTTCGGTGGTTTTAAATTTTAAAATCTATATTAATTTGTTCAAATATCAATGAAACATGTACTGAAACAATAATAAAAGTTTAAATTTTAAAATGTATACGTTATGTTTGAAGTAGGAGGGGGCTTTAACAGTTGCATATTAACACGAATTGCCCATTAACAAGCCCATTTATGTTCTAAAATAGTGGTCACCAAATGGCGGCCCGCGGTCCTGATTCGGCCAGCAGACAAAGAAAAAAAAAGTTATACCGATAGTATAACACGAAAAAAATTCACTTTTCCCACTAATTGTAACCTAATTTTATATTTATATAATAATTATAATTATACATTTGTATTTAATTTAATTTAATTTTTTTCAATTTACTATTTTTAATTCATGTTACTTTTGCATTATAATATTATGTGTTAAAAATATTTGTCTGGCTCTTTTGATATCTCACGAAAATTGTCAAAATTCCCAATTTAAAATTCTCCAAAAATATTAATCAGTGACCCGTGTTGTAAATGATATTAACTGTACGGTCTTGGCTATGCTTATTGATAATATTCTAACAAAGGAATCCATATTTACATATTTTAAACATTAAAAAAATATATGATTTATATTATGTCTAGTTCAAAGATAATCTACAATGAATTCCGTTTGTTTGAGAAACATCTTGTTGGTGCTATGCGCAGCAGGGATATAAATATTATTTTTCGTTACCATAGAAATGTGTAAATCAATATGGTGTTTATTTTGACCATCAACAGTTTGTTTTAGTGTTACCCGGATTTATACGCAATTTTAATTGAATTAGGGTGCACCTATTGAAATAAACGAAAATGGACGCCGGCTGTTGTTACGGTTATAATGCGGCTTTGATTGATTCTCCGACGGTTCTGGAAGTACGTTTTGTACGATATATCCAGACCGGACAAGACCTTAGAGTAAAGATAAGCAGTACCGGTACGAATTGAGTCTGCCGAAGTTTTCCGCTACTAATATAGAGCATTCGTTTTCGACAATTCCTGTAGGGTTTGTTTTCATTTTCTTAAAAAACAGGACAAAACTCCTAGGTCGGGTGAGACTCCTCATTGGGCTAAGATGGGTATTTTAAACTAGAAATCATGGTATCGTTTCTTTAGAAAAAGTGATTCTGAGTAAAAGAGTTTAGTTACTTTCAGCTTATATTTCTAAATATGTTCGACGTAATATTAAAACCAAATTTCTCAGTAAGATTGGTTCAATTTTCAATGTTCTAACTTTTGTAAAATAAAAAAAAGTGTTTAAAAAAATATAAGATTTCAATTAAATTCTAATATCGATGTTAATAGATATATGATAATTTATATGTTTCGAGTCACAACAATAAATATATTTATAGAATAACAACCAAATAAAGAAAATCTTATGAAAAATTCTGTATTCATGAAGAATAAACGAGCTGATGACCGAAATGCTAGACACGTTCGATTCTAGATTTCAAAAATTGCCTCCTCAAAGTACCAACGACACGAAATTTCTTTTCAGAAAATCACCAGATACGTATACACCAGAGCAGTCCTTGTGGTCGGAATCGTGTAAGCATAATAAAAAAAAATCACAAAACGCCACAACACATCTTGACAAGACCAATTCGTCCCTCATTTCGCTCGGAGCCGAATAATGCCGTTTGTATCGTATAAAAAAATGAACCCAATCGTATTTGTCGAACGTTGAGCGCTTTCGATGCATTCCGACAATATCTTATCGTACTTGCAAGTGTTGTTCGAAATGTGTGTATAACTTACGACGAATAACGCATATTTCGCGGGGCCTTTGCGTCTTTTTTTTCTCACACATTTATTCGGTCGCCGCAACTTGTTTCGTTTAATGTTGTGCACGACGACAATTCATCCGGTTAACTTAATTTCAGCGGCTTAACACACTCATCGGTATACATGTACGAACATACGTGCGCGCGCGCAGTGTTATTTAATAACGCTCATCCGATAATACGGTTCGTGCACAGGCCATTATGCCGGGGTTCGAAGAAAATGCGAAGGGAACGCAATTGTACCTGGTCGCGTGCATGAATTATTCACCATAGTTACCGTTTAATTCCGTCCGGCGGCATGTAATACCGGCATGAAGCAAAATTACGGGTCAGCGATATTTTACTATATTGACAAGTAGTTATTGTACAAATGTACATTGCGCAGTCGCGTATTGAATAACACTGAGTGATGACAAACAGCTGGATGGCATTTTTTTTTTTTTATTGTACCCTCGCATATTACAACATTGAGAGTTGATATTAAGAAATTGTTAAAATCATACAAATAACGTGATTATACGTAACCGTGGTTCCCAATTTTTTCAACTGTTTGCTTAAAATTTCATGATAATACCACGTGACCTAACTAAATATGATTATTTCCATACGATTTGAAGATTATGATTCATCATAACATTTTCATTGTGGTGCAACCGTCACGGTATTGCACTGAGAATAAAATGTATTATCGTCACCGTAATATTGAAGGGAAATACACTTGTTTTCATCCGATTGAATAATTGATATTGTGAACGAGAAACCGTGTATTTACTATTTATCGAAAGAAAATATGGTATACCGTATCGTATCTCGCATGTACGTTAAACAAAAACAATCTATGAAAAGAGAAAAATATTTCGTTTGGAATATTGCTAAACAAATAATTGAAAATAGCGGATATTATGCTAAACCGAGATTTATTTCAAGTGCAAGTACCTATGTGAGTCGGGTGCATTCTTCTTTTTTTCACCAGTACACCATTTGTCGTAGATAAAATATAATATGTTTGAGAGAGGAGTTTATTTTTTTTTTTCCCCCGTGTCCAATAATGTCTCCAAAGCGATCGAGACTATCCTACCTCAGAATCGTATTAAAATAGACCAACCACCGACGTTTGCTTCCGGTAGAATTTCAGCTGTTGTGTCGGACAACGGACAGATAGGTCAATATAATTACAATTACAATGTGCAATATATATATATATATATATAAAATGAACTACCAGCAGTTTATTGGTAACGGACGAGATAGACTTGAGTATTACACCACTGCATCGGTGTGTATATGTGTATGCTGGTGTGTGTGTGTGTATATATATATACACCAACGGACGGACGGTCGGACAGTTATTTAAAAACTAACGATCGACCGAACGAAACGAAATGAGCTTTCCAGGGGGATTGCGAGTATAAAAGACCTTCTTGATCGCGTTCCGATATTTCATTATTAACTTTCAGCGTTTGAGGATAATGTCTACGTTAAGTCTATTGCGTGTATGAATACATTTCGCTGTATGCGTCCGGAGATGACTCGTTCTTCATTAAACCGTTCTGCTTTCTCTCCGTTAGAACTGAAGTTGAAACTCGCGCAACGGGCCCACATATCGCACAGATAATATCATTACGACATTGACACCGGGATTCGACTAAAAAAATTAAGTGAAAAAATAGAATATGATAATTTGATTACAAAAATAATAATTTAGAATAACACGCGATTATAGGAAAATGGTTAATAATACTTGTAAAAACGGACTGACAAAAAATAAAAAAACATGTGAAACCACTAGCCGGGTGAGGATCTGGGGCGGGCGAGATACATGGATGACGGGTGAATGATATTGCTTTTTTAAATCTAAACCAATGTACTATTGTTCGTTGCTATCGAAAAAACGATTTTGAGTGAAAGAGGTTGGGTGGATAAGTTTATATTTATAAAGATTCTCGATGTACTAGTAGAACCAAATTTCTTAATAACGTAGGTTGAACTTTTAATGTTCAAACTTTTCCAAAAAAAAAGTTTCAACGATTACGAAAAATGTCTATTAAATGCTAATTTAGGTACTCGATATGTTTCCAGTCTCTACAATAAATATTTATGGAATATCAACCGAATAACTAATATCGTGCGATGAAAATTCGTTGATAGACCCAATCCCGTCAAAAATGTTTTTTCTATCGCATATAAAATTCATTTGCGACTTTCCGGTAAATATTTTTATTTTTATCGACTACAAAGAATATCCTATAATACGAAATTTGTTTCCATAAAACACAAACAAGTGGATAGTGCGTGACGAAATATGCAGCGTGAAGGGTTGAATTTATTTTGCAATTTTCCTCTGATTTTCCCAATTATTTGGAAAACTGTTGAGATATTTCAAAAATGACTCACTCCGGGCACCAACAAGCTACCATTTTCTGTTAACAACCTCACCTGGTTGTGATGGTCAGAGTATTCCTTCCTGTCGAAATCGTGAGCACAGACGAAAATAAAAATATACGGAAATAAGCCCACGTTTTCATGATAAATAATCAATACGTCATTCCTCGTTTTACTTGGAATATACAAAAAAATTGTATCAATCTAAGAAATTAATACGTACGTGATTTCGAGAAAAAAAAATAAAAACCATTGTGTATTTTTCTTTTTACGTTTTATCAATGTACGGAAAATAACGTAATGTATTTGTGTAAGAGTCGGAAAACGACATTACATTTTTTTTTTAAATTTAAATACAATAAGATATTCCTACATTTCTTAATTATCTAGAAGTGCAAATAGAATGTTAGGTTTTCAATATGTGCAACAAATGAAACGAATTCTAAATTATTATGGCGTGACAAAGTTTGTCATGGCTTAATGCTAAACATTTATTTAAATAATTAGACTGTGAGGACGTCCACGTCCGAGGCAGTGTTAGAACGATGATCCTATGTTGAGTTGATAAGGCATTGAACCTGTTGACTTGTTTATGGACTTGAAGAAGCTAAGAGCTAGATTTTTAATGTGGTCTTGGAGATATGAATAGATTTTTAATGTGGTCTTGGAGATATGAAATGTTGAGGTCATTGTGAATATTTAGGTTTCTCTAACACCGTGGAGCATTTTTTATTGTTCTTAATGTCTTGTTCTGAAATATTTGGAGTTATCTTATGTAAGTGCACATTTGCCCCAAATTAGACAAGCGTAGGTAAGCAAAGGGCGCAGTATTTGCTAATAAATGAGTAAGGATCATTTTTTTTCTAAGCTTGATTTCCTGTGGAAAATAGGGAACATCATCGCTAGACGTTAATAAGCTTGTTGAAACTTAGACGATAAATTCGGCCAGCATGTTAGTCTCGTGTGCAGCGTACACATCCAAAGGAATTGGTGCGTTGTTAAAGTTGAGTGAGGCTGGAGTACGGTTACGCTTTTTGACGGATTCGAGGCATTTTAATTTTCCCAGTTATCGCACCATAAAGATTCAAGACATTCGCTAGTGATTGTTGTAAATTATTAACAGTTATAGCCGCTGTACTGCGAGATTCGGTGTACGTGTTGTTGTGTCGTCGAAAATGACGGTACGCGCGGCTCTAGTTAAGACGACAGCTCGCGCGGTTAGGACGAGCCGTTCTTGTAAAATACGAAGTGCAGAAGAATTATTACGTTATACACATTGCGTCGGTCGAAACGATAAAAGTCACGCGAAACGTGGAAACTGCTGCAGGAGGCGACTTTTACGAAGGTTCTCGAACACGGTTCGCGACACGCGGTGCAGCCATCACTGCATATGATTAACGTTTGCTCGATAAAGTTTCGCGGCGGCACTCGAATGATATGTAATTCGGTTTTCTGCTGAATAATAGCGTTCGTGATTAACTCGCGTTTAATTTCGGTACGTACGCATGCGCGCGCGACTGAGGAGATTTTAAGAAAACGAACTACAGCACGTCGTGTTATGATTATGTGACGAACATAACACGTGAGTTTTGATGTTACGTCGTGGGCGCGGCGCGTCGAGAACCCGCTGAAAAAGTCAAAGGGATCGTGCTAAAACAATAGTTTATAATAATAATAACGTAACGGCGGAACACATGCGGTAGCGATGAATAAACTAGAGAACCGAATAGTAACCGATCGTAATATTAATACGCGAATAAATACCGTGGTTGTAAGCTACGTTTTCGAATAATCATCGCACAAAAAAATTGCACCATATGAAAGTAATAGTTCTAGTTAGGAAAACACATGATTTGAAAGCGATTCAATTATTTTTAAAACACAGTTATTGCACGCCAACATTATGGTTTTCGCTTATTTTTATGAAATCAAAATTCGCGTAGGTATATTGTGCAGAATGATTTTAGACAACATGATTTATTCGTTTTGTAATCTAAAACATTTTGTGTCCAAAAATATCGAGCAACAAAAATAAGTTTTGAAGTTCAATAGAACCGCGAATGACTAATAATCGTCATGTACTCGTAATGATTACGATAAGCTGAATTCCATAATCCATTTTTAAAATTGCTAGTACTATATGGACGATGGTAATACGATCTGCGCTAAAGATGAATAAACACGACGAGTGCAGGGTGTACATGACGGTCATGTTTTCACGATTTTTTCCATTACGATTTCGTTGCGAAACCGTCGCGTTATTTTGTGTCTTGCGAATCCTGTTCATATTATTATAGCATACGAACCTGCCGTTCGTTCAAGCTGTTTGAGCTCCTTTCTGGTGTTCAAAAAATTATTTTTTTCTATGAATATACATATATTATTCCCGACGAGTTGGTAGAATTAAACATTGTAATGGTTCGTAACGTTATTAAAATGATCACAAAGTAGTACTGAAAACTAATTAAAATATACCCACAGTAAATTTTTAGTTCTGAAAATAATGTACAAATTAGTTTCACTTAACAAAAATTATGCAATTAAAAAATTATGTTTTACACTACCTCAAGAAGTTCGTTTATTATTATCTTTTAACTTGAACGGTTTATTGGCAGTCAAGATTGTTTTTAAAGAGACACACACACAGATTTCATAAAACCGCATTGCTGTGGTACGTTTTTTATGGAAATTATAATAATAATATAGTTTAAATTATATCATCGAAGAAAATGCGTTCACCCGGTGGCTGTTATGCATATTATTAAAATAAATAAATAAATAAAACCATCATTTTACCTAACAGATTTTTTATTCTTCCCAGAATTCTTATTTTTAATAAAAATTAAAAATTAGCGGGAAATGGTTTTTTTTCACAAGAGACTTTGCTTCGTTAATAAAAGTAATTATCCAACATCCTCTTGCTCTTTTACTTCGCTATTACTAGCCGTGAACATAATCAATTAAAAGATAGAGAACCATTTTTTAGGGGATACGGAAAGGGTTAGGTGTGCAAATTAAATTGCCGCAGGCAGGAGGTTTCAGCTATGTAATAAAAAAAAAGGAGGTGAAAGAGAGATAGAGAGAGATGAAGGGAGAGAGTGAGAGAGTGGGAAAGCAACAACAGCATCATTTCGGCAAGAAACAAATTATCTCTAAGGTATACTTAAAATTAAATTTTATTTATTACAAAGAGTCGTACCTTTATATAAGATTACTAACATCTGGGAAATTAAAAAAATGTTATAATAAGCAAACACTTTTTGCGCGCTCGAAATGAACTTCCTCGGGTTTTAATACTTAAGTTCAAAGTGCGTAATAATAACACGGTAGATTGTAGTATAGATAATTTTATCTTTTACATAACTAATCATAAACGCTGTTCAAACAGATTTTCTAAAATCGGGTAATCCACTGCGAAATTCATTTCTTCAGAACTGTTCCCGGAAGTAGTGTAATTTTTATCTGTGCACATAGGGTATATAGATTATAATATAGTTTACGTTTCTTGGTTAGAGGCGAGTTTCGTACACCTAATATACAGGGTGTTCCATGAAGTTCTGAAGATTTTATATTGTAACCACACTTATTAAAAACAGTAAAACGTTTATATATCTCGGGTTAACCGGTACACCATATTTATTTATTTATATATAGATTAATTCGCGTCCATGATCAACTGTTTCTGACCTAGTTGTTATGGGATAACCCTTTTTAACTTCGCATTAGAACAAAATATAATATTAACATATTATTTTCCTTATCGCTAATGTTAGTTTGATTTAGAAACGATACATTAATTGCCGAAAGGAACGAACGTGTAAAAGGTAAAATACGCAAGGTCCGATTCGCTACACGACCAGTGTCGTCGTCTTTCTCACCTGAGCCGTACAACCCTTTAGACGCCTCCAGAAAATAGGTATAGGATCACGTGTGAAAGATAAATCGCGCGTGATAACGGGTCTACTTTAGGCGCGTAGGGCCGCGGGTTCAAATCCCGTGCCTCCGTAAGTATTTTCGCTCATTATTTTCGCCTACGACACTGTGACTCTCGTGATAAACGCCGGCTCTAGAGGTTATCCGTTTTGCTTTGCCACACTTCCCGAGGGGTTTGCTTGATTCGCATACGTTCGGTTTTCGATCAGCTGTTACCTGTTTGTCCCTGCTCGCGTGCGGGCTGCATCTCGCGACGATCGTCATGCACGGCCAGCTCGTGTGACTGTCGAGTGCACACCGTCTAACACGTTTTTCGTCCTTTCTCGGTTCGCAGGTCGCCTGGATCCACATAGACCGGAAGATGATACTGGCGGTGCACAAGCAAGTGATCGCCCGAATGCCGAGGTTCACCATGTCGCACGACGGCCAGAAGACGTGGTCGTTGCACATAAACGGCGTGAGGCCGTCGGACAAGGGCGTCTACATGTGCCAAGTGAACACCGACCCGATGATCAGTCAAATCGGTTACCTGCGAGTGGTCGGTAAGTGCGAAAACGCAACGGCGCGAACGGTGTTCGAGCGGTTCCGGTATCACGGCGGCGTATTCTTGGTGATTTTTTCCCGGTGGCTGTCCGAAATCCGAAGAACCTAACGAACCAGTCTTTTGAACCGTTGATCGATAAGACAAAAAACGCATTGAACTTACTTCTTTTCAAATTACCACTTTGTATGCCCGAGAAAATATATATCGAAAGTCGAAACGTGACGTCGGATGTAGTAAAATGGATAAAACTTTTGTAGTTTGGATATTATAAATATTTCAATGGACACGAGAAATGTCGTCTTTTAATGAAGTCTGGGGGTGTCCAGATATGAGGAGAACACTCCCTACCCCCATCCTTCCACCCTCAAAAAAATACGCCGTTGTAGGAACGGGTTCCCTAGAAAAATTTTACATCGATGTGATAAGAAACTATTTCGTGGTTGCACGAGGGTTGGTTGTCGAACACTACTATAGGGGTCGTTGGGTCAAAATATTGTGTCGGAAATCAAACTTAACTTCTTATCAACGGCTTGAACCAACGGTCTGTCCTCGGTGGTATACGAAAACATTTTTCGAACGAGAAAAAATTCGGTGGACCCTTAATATCATTTTTTGTGTTATTATATAATATCTATATGACCTATGTAATCATTTTACGTTCTAATCCATCGACGGCACCGTGCATTTCGGGATTATTATTTCGCAAAAGTATTAATTTTTTTAATATTGTTATTATAACCATTATTATTACTATTATTATAATTCGCAAAAGACCGAAGAATGCGTTTTACATATTTCATCATCGTCATCTACACTCTAGAGCACTACCGTAACAATTTAACGTTTCCCCTCGATTTCGGATCATACCTACCCGCGTGTACATATATTACTCATATTTTTTATATATACATATCCACGATGATGAGAACTGCGGGAGGAAGGAGGTATAAAATTTAATTAAAAAATCCCTCCACCTAGGACCGGCTTAAAATTCAGGTCTAATTTTTATTTTTTCCCGCAAACACCCGGTCCAGCAAAGCCGCTTATAATATTTTAGAACAGCAAATCCTTTCATTTTTTCCCTTATAGTTTTCATTATATCATTCAGCGGCGTTTGACCGAAAATAGTAGTTATACGTATTAAAAAATAAAAAAAAAGATACTATAAATACACAAGAGCTCTTTGGACGGATCGCGCATTCGAATGTAATCCGATGACTCTACTTTATTTCTCTGAAATACAAAAAAATAAAAACAAAGTAAAAATAAACAATTTTTTACCCGCAGATTTATTTATGAATAAACGTAATATTTTGAACGCCGCATTGCTATTATAGCGTTTTACAGTTATAGATTTATTATATATATAATTCCAAAAACAAAAAATACTTCAAGACGCATAATTATTATTACTAAAATACACAGACCGTTTGATAGTTTACAATAAGTCGGAGTCAGAATGAATTGTATTATAATACATGTTTATTTTAAAAATGAGTTGCTAATATATTATTGAAAAAAAAATAATAATCTTGTCCTTTGAATTCTCAATTATAAGCATTAAAATACTAAATTTGCACTCATTTCTATTAACGATAAGAACTTGATTGCAAAATTAATAATCCAAGTTTGATAAATACAGTCAAACTAAATCAGTTATTTAAAAGTTATTACTTCACCGACGATTAACGTATACATAATAATATCACAATCGATTAATAGGCCATACTACCATGGTTAACAGTCATTTTTAAACAATGCCACTACGCGTAGTGCTTATTTTTTTAAGAAGATGTTTTATATATTATTTACTGAGGTGATTCTGAAATCAATCTGGGCCTATGCTAATTCAGATTTAGAGAGCAGTCAAATCTTAATCATTATTTTACAAACCCTAAATATTGCAATCTAAAAGTGCCGTTCAAATAACCAAAGTGCCCCGTACTATGTTTCAAATGATCTCCCACAACCCCAAGTCACGAAGTTTTATCAAAATCTTTCGTCAAGATTTGACATCCTCTATGTGTAATATATTTATCTTGTTTTATTTTTACTTTCTGTTCCCTATAAATAATGATCAATTATATGCTTATAAAAATAAAAATAAAGTAATTTATAGACTGGGCGAAATTTAATGTGAAGATCTAAAAATAAAAAAATTTAAATATAATTAAAAAATAACAGTCTTAAAAATAATTATTTAATTAAAACCGTTTGAACTGAAATTTTTAAGTACGAAATATGTTAATTATTTGTGCAAACAATAAGATAATGAAATTAATTACAAATTTTGAATTTATAAAATTATCACGTGATTATTATTTTTATGATTATTCAAATACATTATTTTTCGATTATATCCTAGAATTTCCGATATTATCCTTGAATCATATATTGTATATGGTTCATCTACGAAAATAAGCTTTGAAAATTTTAGGGGCACGTGACTAGATATATTATATCAATGTGATAACGATTCGCAAGCAAACCGATGGAGAGGTATAACTGATATAGAGTTTTTGGTATTTTCTTTTTCTTTTTGAACTATCTTGTATCCACATCAAACGGTTTTCATTTCGATTCGCGTTTAGTACTTGATGTAAGTGTGGTGCTCCATCACTTATGTCTTCATCGCAGCTATGAAAGTTGTCCGACGCAAATTAACATAAGTACACATGTATATAATTATTATAATATATCATTAATATTATCATTGTTCGGTGCCGTTGAAGTATGCGTTCAAATAAATGTATGCAATCTTTAAAGGAGTGTGCTGCACTTCTAGACCTATAATATACTACATGGTGGGCACCGAAGTCAACTTTTACAACGTGGAAAATGATTAAATGTTTGGAGAAAAACACGATAAAGGTTTAATTCAGCGTAGGGAACAGTATTCAGTCAATCAAGTTAATTATTATAAAACAAAAGATAACATAAATATTACAAAGCAATTAATATTTAGACGGTAAACGAGCAAACCAAGCTACCGCATTAAAATTATTATAAATAACGTAATTAATTGTAATAAATTATTTTCGTTTCTTTTTCTCGTTTAGTTGAATGAAAAAAAAAAAAAAACCGAAAACAATTTTAGTAAAAGCCAAGTGAAAAAATTCTGATACGTATACAGCGGAAAAACAACTTAATCGTTTAATTTTCCTTTTATCGCGGTATTAAAACAATATGGCCCTATGCGGTAATAATACCTTGTAATGTAGACCTGGAGAATTTTGTACTTGAACGTAATGTGGGTTAAGAATGTTTTACTACCTTATTTGTTTTCCTTAAAAATAAGTTTTGAGATCGATACGCATACGATAAGCTCATACAACGCACCCTCGGATGTGTGCAAGAATTTATGCGAGCAATTGTTTTCTTTTACGTCGCAAGATTAAGTATACTTCATAACTTTTGCAACTTAGAACACTGTTTTGGCCATATGGCGTGTACATACATGCGTAACAACGAATATAATTCGTTTTCGCACTATATTAGATAACATATTTAACTACATTTTATCGATGTACATATTTTTTCTGCCAAATGCCTGGAGCAAGTGCATAAACTGAAAAAAAAAACTGTTCTGTATAATAGACCCAAACTTGAATACTTGTTTATGCTTCAAATTCCACCAGAAGATTTTTGGACGTTGAAAGATTATATAAGCTTGAAAACAAAATGGTTTTATTATAAGTAATACGCAGTTCAAGTCAACGGGACGAAAACATTATATTTTCTTATTGCATCCACAATATTCTATTCGCCTGTTGAACTGATGGTATTTTTAAGACAATACTGTACACCTTGGCTTGTTTCTCTACTCGAAAACAAATCTAAATAAAAGTCAAAGTTATGTGCATTGTTCGAACGCACTACGAATTCTTCGAAGTCTAGGCCGTAGTTAAGCACAGTCGACTGCAACAGATGTATACACCTAACGGTGGGACATTTGTGCAATGAATCGCAATAATATTCCCAGGAAATTTGAGTCTAAACATTTCCAAATAAAGTATTGATATGAAAACCGAACAGAGCGAAACAGTTGTTCTTTGATCGCGAAATGACGATAATTTGCGTTACAAACGTAGACTAATTTGTTTTATATAAATCAAGAATATCTCTTACTACCTCACCTCCACCGCACCTACTACGCAATATTTTGTTTATTGCGCGCCCTCGAAATACCAAACTGTACATATTAACAGTCGAAAATGCGATCATCCGAAATAATAATCGCACATAACAATATGTTTTATGTAAACTTTTGTACTGAAATGGCTCCATTGATTACCACGCGATTCCGGTTATTTTCAGCAATTTCAATTAGCTAACGACCCCCTTTACATAGCATGCTCATATTGTCGACTAAAAACTATTGATATAAACCAATTGAACGATTTACACACGTATTATGCTCTTGATAGTTTGACTTCATTATTTTTGGTTACATTCATCGAGTGTTTATTCGTATTAAACAAATCGTTGTATTTCAATAAAGTATTTAATCACCGTAAGATGTAATTGACTTCAGTTAACCAACCTAAAGTATATAATTGTGTACTTATCAATTTTACGAAATTTAAACGGTTGGATATTGGGATATTGTTGAATGATTGTTTAGCTTAAATAAAGAGAGTTCATTGTGCAGCAATGTTATAAAATAGCTTAGCCATTTCAATTTAATATCCAAAATATGTAATTAGTAATTTTAGTATCAAGTCGATTTCCTTACACTTGGACAATGAACATTTCACTTAATGCAATTATTTCCAAATATTATATATAATTAGGGCTAGGGCAATATGAAATTTCGCATTTTTTTTCGCGATATACATGTTTCCACTTTTTTAGAAGTCTGAGAAATAATTTTTTTTATTAAAATCATAAATACGTTTGATGTATTTGTCGGATTGATTAAATCGAGCAATAGTTTTTATTTTACAGTCTTTAAGATTCTTGTTGAAACGAAAAATATTTTGGTTTAAACATGTTGCGTGTATTTATTTTATTTCTGAGTACGCGATTTCGACTAGAAAGATTGCTCCGATGTACATAAGTATATTATATACATGGTAATTTTTTAAAGAAAATATCGTCTAGTTATTTCAAATGGGAGGTTTTTTTTCATATACTCAACAGTTTTCAGAGTAATTGAGAATAACAGTGTACAAATTACAAAAAACTTCTTAACCGAAATCGAGAATCAACCCCACGGCAACGTCTACCATTTTCATCACCCACTACATACTTGTTTAATTTTCATAAGATTTTCCGACTCGGGGGCGAGTACGGCGAAACGGTTAGGAGGAGTAAAAACTTTGGATTTCCTGTCATCATTATGGATGGGCGAATTAGAAGAGATATACTTTCCGTGATCTTGGGTGTACGTGGCGATGCGAGATCTGCAGTATTCATGATTACGTGATTATTGAAACAGACAGTTTAAATTTGTGACATCAATACCTTTTTTATAAACGGCATAGCGACAAAACGTGCGTGTGATCATGTCAAACGTAACGACTGAACTGATTTCGAGTATTTTCAAAAATAATTTTTTCATTGAATTTATGTAATTTTTTCTCTTAAGGCAATTTTATATTTTAGGTATTTTCGGTTATTAAGATCCTTGACCCTTTTATAGGAATATACAAGAAACTAAAGAAGCAGAATGAAAAGTACTCGAAAAACCTAAAACGCGTTATATTATATGCTAGTTACATACGGTTGAATAATATGTTTGTCAAATGAAATTCATTACGTTATAGTGAGAAACTTTACAGTCTTGGCATTAAATGAAGAATGATCAAAAATTAAAATAAAAGTCGTGGTTGTTCATAAATTTAATAAAAATTACTAATATGGCTTATAAAAAAAAAAATGCTCATGATTATACTACTACAAGAGTTTAAACGTAATACGAGATTTATTCAGTCCTTAAAATTTTAAAGTAAAGAAAGAGAACGGTTTTTGAATATTTTTCGATATAAGCATATAGTTTCAAGTATAGACGTTTTAAAATATTATAGAGTATTATCGTTCTACTCTTGAAATGAATAAATATATCCATCAAATATTGTATATTTTACCTGAATCGAGTCCGGAAATTAACGCGTTGTTTGACTTCGATAATACAACAATGTACTGCCAAAACGTAGGTGTACAAACCAAAAAGTTGTGCTTTGAATATTCATCTTTCTTCAGCTAGTTCACTGATCGCCATAAAGAAATATATATCACATCCGACGATTATATTGTACACGTCTTGGGGAAAACAAAAACGTTTGTACACGTTTTTTACAACTTTCGCAGAGATATTAATAACGATAGTTAAGCGTATTATTATCTTATACTCACGAGATATGAAAATATTTTATCGACGTGAAACGATGTAAAGAATCATCGGAGAGGAGAAAAGACTTTGCGGCCATAAGCGAACACGGCGCATAGGCCATCTACGTTGGAGGTGCTCCATATCGGTGACAAGTATTTTAACACGAAGTACACGTAAACATGGGTTAGAAGCGAGCATATTTGACGAAGATAAACGCTTTAAATAATTAAACTATTGAAATTATTACAGTTCTTTGATTATAATCTATGGACTATGAGTAACATAATTACTGATATCAATGATTGATAAGAAATATGATTTCAAGAAAAGTATCTATCACAAAAGTAGCAAATAGAAAATATTATAAGGTATAAACACTTATAATTCTCATCTATAGCCATGATTACGGAACATTATTTTGATTTTTGGTATGAAAAAAAACTATAAAATAACAACTAGTTGTATTTGTTTTTAACGAGTTGGATTAGGATTATTTTACACATTCAAGTCAACTAGTTGAGTTGAAATGTTATTATGCATTGAAACCAGCTATCTAAGTTAAAAAGTAATTTTCTAACTTAACTTCAACCGTCCAACTAGTTAGTTTTCATTTGTGGCTCCGATACACCATAATATGAGCTCAACGAGCGGATCGAGTCATGTAATTAGTATTTAGTACTGAAGCAAGGAATGAAAAATAATGGCTGTGCACGCTCGTTTTCTGAGCAAACAGTTGGGTCGTCAGATCCGCAGATCCTTATACTCGCTCGAGATATCGATGGGGATAAAATGTACAGGTGTCGAAACCCCCGGGTCTGAAACTCAATAAACGGTCGTCACGCTCTTTTGAACGGTTCGTCATTGCGGAATGGGAAAGGTAGAAAGGATACGCGTGATCACGATATCCACACGAGGGATGATCAACTTCAAAGGCCTACGGGAGGAAAAAAAAAACGATAAATCGAAACGTCGCCGTGAGAACCCGAACGAAGGTACAGCAGGCGTAAGAGAAACGGTTCGGAAAAAAATAAAACTTTAAGTTTGCTGGAGCATCAGACCCTCCGAGGGGGCTTACCGCGACCGTTTGACCGAATGGTATAACAACTCGTTATCCGTGAGTATACATATACTCTGTAGTCTGTACACGTGGTTTTCAAAATGACCCGACACGACGCGCAGTCGAATTTTTGCTGTACTTGGCGCAATACAATCGTTGTTAATCGTCGACGGGTATCAAAAATATTTGGAAAACACGAATCCTACGTATGGTTCGGGCCACTCGCCGTCGGGGCATGTGATTGCTTTTACACAAGACGAATTTTCATTTTTTCATTAGTTATCCGTAAACCGTTCTGTTTGTTTAGGTCGAGAACGCTATTTGTTTTGTTCTCCGGCGTAGATACCTATATGGGCACGCACGAAAAGTACCGCGCACACGTATGGTAACCGTTAAAAACACAACGCGGACATGGTTCATTGAGATTTTAGTAGTTTTTTTTTCGTCGCGTGTATAAAAAATCATATACGTTCGTGATACGTGGAAAATTGAAATTTATAGTTCGTTCTGGAACAACATTATATTTTCAGAACCGTATGTTTATCTCTCGGCGGGACATTTATACAAAACTAATATGATAATTCGTTCGTTTTGGACATAATATTCTAACGGTAAACATTGTCATGCCGATAGCTTTTTTCTCTCGCGCGCCACTCACAATTTTATGCGACGAGATTATGGTCGTAGATTGCAGTAGCTGACGGTTTGTATGGAAACAATGATTAGGTGTAGAAAACAATATACGATATCGTAATTAAAAATGCATGCATTCGACGGGAAAACGGCGAAAAATCCATTTGTTTCCGTTTGTTCTCCGTTTGATCCACAACGAATACTGACAATCGTACAATTACGATCTAACCGTGCGCTCGTTCCACGTACCTACGTATAGTTTTCAGTTAACAATCACTTTTTCTGATTTCACGTCAAGACATAATTGCAATCATAAACACACATAAAAGGAAATACATTTTAATCGTGCGCAGATTTTAGCGAATGGGGATGTTAACTATATAATGCCATTAATGCCAATTATTTGCATGGCATATTTTATACTCCGCGTGTTCTTTTTCTTTTTTTTATGTTCGTTCACGTCCGTCACATGCGAATTAACTGAATGTATCATAACTGTTGACAGTGCCGCCGAACATAGTCGATGACGAGAGTTCCGCTTCGACTGTTGCTGTGAGGGAAGGACTCAACATATCACTCACGTGCAAAGCCAAAGGCAATCCAGAGCCAAGGATCGTGTGGAGAAGAGAGAACGCGTTAAAAATAACAGTTGACAGGAGGAAAAAAGGTAAAAAAAAACGATAAAATATAATAAATTATGCCTGATAAAATGAGTGTGTGTGTTAATAATACGTAGTAATACGACATAAATGTTTAAGATTACTAAATATTAAGCTATAAATACTTTTTGAAGAAAAAAAAATGATTATCTCACCGTTTACAAAATGTACGTTTATTTATTTTATGGTGATAAATCCTTAATCCTAGACAATAGCTTATCGAATTCTTGTAAGATATATTCGTTTGTGACCAGACTGCTTCCGGCCGAAATATTTCTAGAACCGAGGGTAAAACATCGTTAGTTGTATTTGATATTAAACATTTTTGTTACGTGTATCGCCCGTAACACAATAATATAGTCGTACATTTTTGTTTCTAATTATAACAGTAAAAAAAAATATTTACTCAAAACTTCACTTGCAAACTTCAAAAATATGATGACACTCGTATCCCTTGTTCTTTGGTATACATATATTGTTAGTATACAATATCTCGCCGGTTTTATTCTCCACACGTGGATAAAAATACGAAAAAATCGTTTGAGGTTAAAAAAAATATCGAAAGAAAAAGTGTATGATATATTGTAGTAAAAAATGCGTACGCTTATCGTTTTATCGTTCAAAAGTGGATTTTTTCCCCCCGGGCAACTGCACAATATAATTAACGTTTACAGACGTACATAATGTATTGTACTATAAAGGATAATAAATAATGCGATCCTGTACGCGGGTTCAGCAAAATCCCTCGCGCGTCATTGCGTCGCGCTCCTAAGTGTACTTTTCACTTCGCGAAAACCTTGGTTTAATCAGACCCCGTCTGTGCAACTCCAACCGTGTATTATACTGTGCTACGTCCGAACACGCGTGGCCCCGCATCCGGCTATCAACTAATTTACTTCGATTCGTCCTGCGGGCGCGACGACGCGGTCCTCGAGCCCGAACATTTCATGCACTCGTCGCACTCCGAGTTACTGTGACTCCTGGTAGAACTGAGACCCGGCCGAGAGCTCTCGTCCATCGCGTTTCTCATCATCGACAAACTATCGCGTGGCATATCCAGTAACACCAGTATGTATCGCAAAAGCTGCACGTCCACTATAGCGTCGTCCATTGGATGCGATTTCGCTTTCGCGGAAAAAAACGATTCGGACGAATGGAAAAATAAAATTAAAAATGAACAAATAAACCGTCAACCATGGATACGTACGGGGCACTGTTGGTTACAAATATTTCGATATCTCGCCGGACACGACGTCGAACATTGTAGTATTAAGCAGAAGGGTCCCGCGTGTCTCGCGATTGTTTGCTACTTTCGAACGGTTTTCGGCACACCAACGTTGTGTACTTTTTCCATCGTTTAAAAATATGAATCATTCTATAGAGTCCTGTGCTCTTCTTAAACGAACAAAGTGTATTGTCCGTTTGTTTCGGTACTCATGATGTCTGTGTTATAGTTGGGACTTGGAACTTAAAAAAAAGTTACCTGAAATAGATTTTTTTTTACGAATTTTCCTATAATTTTAACATAAAACACTAATTCGACGTTCTGACGTCATATGAATCACTCCGTATACATATACAGATGGTCATAACCTTATTGAAGGTCTCTTTTTGTGCACGTTAATCATTCCAGGAATTAAATATTAAAAATATTAAAACAGTGAGCTTACGTGCACACACATACACACACTGGCTCTGAACGAGGCCTTAATTAGTTTTTTTTACTAAATATTTATATCACCGTACGACTGACGCGCATCCTTAAATCGTCATATCGATCATGCACACGATTACGGGAGATCCGAGACGTTAAAAAATTATAGTCAAACACCCCGGTCGGTTACTTCATTATGCGGTGATGATTATAACGCGATAATGATAACAGTCAAATTACATCGTAATAACGGGTCCAGCGACTACTATTATTCATGGCGCGCCATGGCGTCGGTGTCCTCTGCGATGCACAATGGTATACATGTATCGCAGCGTATACGACCGGGGCGCAATCACTCCATGTCGCCGTGTTGACCACCGACGGTGAGATAACGCCGCGTTAAATCGGGTATCATGATATCAGGTCCTTATTAAAACACGAACAGGATAATGAGCTACTCGTCCGGGGAACCGATTCCTCGCGGAGTCATTCAACGTACCGTGGTGCACGTTATCGGTCGAGGATGTACCGCGCACGTCCATGTTTATGATAACGACGTGGGTACCGCTCGTTGTACTCTAGCCTAACCGCTTATTGGTACGTTTATCGATAGTTTTTAATTACAAGGGTTTCATGCATCTTTCGGCCAACGCGGACAGTCCCTGTGCACGCGGTAAAATGTTCTGAAAGTATTACACTGATGTAGCTGCAGTGCCGTCGCGTTCAGCTGATGGATTTTTTAGATCGACGGAAGAATACATTTTCTAGATCTCATATAACTTGCCGTCTACTTTCGTGAGCGATTATCGTGATTATACCAAAAAGTAAATTAAATCGATTTTTTTGAAAATGTTTTTCAGCAAATGCTTTGCACTGTTTTGAGGCGCCTAAAAATATGCTCAGGCAGTGGTCGATCGGTAGAAGAATATATAATTGATAATTTAATACACGTGTGTTTTCGTTAATGATTTATAGTCGTCCCTGTTGAATTTCAATAGTATTAACGTACCGATAAGAGCGAAAAAAAAGCGTCCTTGGCGAGCTTTATTTTTTTGTTTGTTAACTGATAAAAATTGGACAAAATTACAATCTAAAAATGTTTTTCAAATTAAGAGGACGCCGCGCCGTACCCACATCCGTTTTTCCGGACTAGCAAACGTAGAACACAACACATTTGCGTTAAACCGACTTAGAACGGATATTGTTTTGTTACCTCGATTATTAGAGTAATTGGTTGAATTATCAATCTTGAATGGAAGAACATTATCTATACGACGACAGATGTTTTTACGATATTTTATATTTTTAACCAGCTGTAATTTCTTAAAATATTATAATTTAACAAAGATCATAACTAGCTTAAAAATTCAAATATCGTAGAAAACCTAGGTCATAACACAGATAGATATCTTTGCTTTAAGTTTTTTTAACTAAAAGTTAGTTTACTACAATATTGATGGTAGCAACAAATAATTGGTTTACCAAACTCAGCTTTTCATTTTGTACGTTTTTATAGGATGGAGAAAACTCATGGGGGTAAGTTGTCCTATTAACCAAATTTAATAACCAAAACGAATATTTCTCGGAAACTGTGAATTTTTCCGTGTGATATAGTATAGTCGTATCGCACAGGGTGTTGAATTATGTTTATTATTTTCCGATATCAAATATGTGTTTATTATTTTAAATGTCTTGCACTAACAATATTATATCATATATACTTCAGAATCCAATAACAAGTCATTAATTAGCATTTTTTATAAAATATTTAACAAAATTAAACCAAATACAAAAACGTAGAATGAATAAATTCAAAATTCTAAGCACTACGATGGAATATAAGTATTATGAAGTATTACCACAAAAAGAAGAGAAGCAATAAAACATTTTGATTGCTTGGACATAAAAACTGTGTAAAAGTAGGTTTACATTACGCAAGAAATGATTTTAAATGTTAAGTACCTACCTTAAATGTGTAAGATGAATTATTAATTAGCCGAACTTCACAGCGTTGTGCGTTGTAGTTTATTGCTGAACTCCATTGTGTGTGTGTATACGAGTGTGTTCGCTGCTGAAATTTCGTCCCTAATCGACGATAATTTACTTTTAGTGTCACTTCAGGGCAGTTGGTTAGACGTTCATTTTTCCGTGCCGTTGCTCGGTAAAGTATTTTATGTTAAAAATAATATTATGCTCGGAGGGGAAAAATATAAAAATAAAAAAAAAAAAATACGGAAAAAGGAACGTTAACATCGAAAGTGAGATTTTACGATGAAAGTTTATCAGCGTTTTTCCTTATTTATATTTTGCTAATGGACGCCGAGAAAGTTCACTTTATAATCGCTGATGTCTCGGCGCCGGTACCTGATGCATGGACTGACTCCGCGTGTCCTCCGTGTGTGCGCGTGTGTACCGAAGAATCGTAGAAAACGAAAACAAAATAAAAAGTGCAATGCTCAGGTCGTGTGACGTTACATTAAGTGTTCCCCGTAGGTACGGTTTATGGAATTAGTTTACAAGTACAGAGCCCGGGCAGTGGTAGAGAACGAGCGCTAGGGATACTGTAGCCGCGCGGTATTCCGACCTATAAAATTAGATTGCCGCCGGCCCGTGGAAGTGAATCGTCCCCGACGGTTTCGAATCGGCGTGACAGATTCGTGATTGGTTCGGATGTTACCGGGGTAAATCAATTTTTTCGCGCGCACGGCGAGTTAATAATGAGATCATCAGCGAGGTGTACCACCAGCCCCGGCTCCGCGGCAGCCATTCAAGCCGGCTGCCATCTGTCGAGACACAATTGACATTTTGTACGCATATTATTTTCCGTCAGCCGAGACGCGCGTAGGATAAAAGCACCGGGTGAAATGTCGAAAGCGATGGAGGTATAACGCTTTTTGATTTGAAATTGAATTACGCGCGTATCGATGTTCATTTTTCAAGACTCGCGGTGAAATGAGGAATGTCTGGTTTTTATCACGATGAGTGAGTGTCTCTCTGTTTACGGTTTCGGTCAGGATTTCTCCGATATGTACTGGCCTGCAGGTAATTTCCCGATACGAAATATTGTCTAGTTGGTCATTTTTATTGTTAAATTCACATTTATTGTTTCAAAAAATAAGAAAAATGTCTAAAAACTAACTATAGCAGACCTTTCACCTGCAGTACATAAACAATATATTTTTGTTTAATTTTTAACTATTTCGTTGTTTTATTTATAATCCTCGCTATGTGACGTCACTGCTTCTATTGTACCTATAATTGGTAATTTTTTCAAAAGTAAAAAATAGCTTTCTATCAAACCCCGCAGTGATTCAGCAGAACTCCGACAGATACGTGGATTTTCTCGAATGCAGAGCGTACGCATGTCTTCCGTGAGTGGGCTTAACCAGTAATAACTAGTATTAGTAAATACGATTGATTGATCATCCAGTGCCTGAGAGATATAAACGTTCGTTGTGGTTTGAAAAACATTGATTAACCATCGTAAATAATTATAAAGCAAAATACTAAACAATAAAATTTGATTTTTTTTTCACTATGATGGGTGAAAGGATCATAGAATTGTTGTGATCCATGCACACCCTGCTACTGGCAATGGAATGTAATCGCAAAAAGAAATTTTTGGGATAAATGAACATTTGCGTTTATATTGTTTAATGTCTCTAAAAGCTTTTATAGTTTTGATTATTACCTTTTTACCGAAACGGATGGATATTTCTGCCAGAAATTCAAAAACAATTTTCAATTTGTGACGAATAACACATGAATCACATTATATCATCGCAATAGTAATTGGTAAATTATGAAATGCAGTACCATAAATATCGTATTAAAAATCACGTCTGCCCGTAGTTTCGGCAAATCAATGACAAAAACATATTCGTTTCGTTATTAAAATCAAATTCGGATAAAACAGTAAAATTTTCGATCATAACGATCAACGCAGTGTACTGCATCTTTTAATCTTAGAATTAGTCTTAATTAATGCGTATAGTTCGAAGACATTAACGATCTTCGTACATATTCGGCAGTAACGACATTTGAGAATTGAACTTTAAGCTACTTGTTGGTTTTCTTTCTATATTTAATCGTCTTAACGTCAACATACTTTTGTTTTATTCTATGGTAATCGGTTATCAACGTCAACGTCACGTGCAAATATTTCGTTATCTTCTACGGTTGCGTTCTTGAATCACGTAATTATTGACCACTGCAACCTCGATTACGTACTTGTTGTCGTAATGTTTTATTATTTACTATCCCTTATAGTGTTGATCATTTATGCGTTTCAATATTGCAATTTGTGAATATTGGTGGACTTAAGTGGCTTATTTAGACACATTGTATGTACAAATTGAAATGGTGTTCCAGAGGCGTAGTGAAATTTTTTCTTCCGACCATTAGGTAATAATAATGACTAATAATAAGTAATAATAATCTTAATGACAGAAGCCTCGCCACTGGGTTTTAGAATAAACGAACGCCACTGGATAAAAAAAAAAACTAACTTTTGAATGATTTGATTATTATTTGACATGATAACAATTTACGCTTATGAAACATGATCGTTTTCATAAAATGTAAAAATTGCTTAACTGCAGGTTTGCGACGCCTTCTCAAAGTTCAACGCCGAAATCGTTGCATATCGTTTGCTTGGGTTTTACTTGAAAATTCTATCGCGATAGAAAACGGCATAGCTATTACTACAACGACTTCGCACCGTTCACACCGATGACATTGTTCTAATAGTTATACAGTTGAACTCCAATTATCCGAACGCCAATCATCCGGACGTCCAATAATAAATTATGTGCCAAGTCAGTTTTTTTTTGGTTTTAAATTATGTCACGTATGTACTTTAATTAAAGCTTATTTTGTTTCAGTTGAATATCTAATAAAATTACATATTTGTTTATGGTTACGTGTGTATATAACTTTTGATATATCATATGTCAATCATCCGGATATTTGCTTATCCGGACCACCCTTGACATTAATTAGTCCGGATAATTGGAGTTCTACTGTAATTGTTTTGATGAAAGAAACGCACGAACGGCCCTAAATTGCCTATACATAACGCCGTCTTACGAATAATATTCGTGTTGTGTGGGGGGAGAGAACCGTTTGTTCCGATGATAAGATAATATCATATTATTATCGTTCCGTTTGAATATTTTTAAAAATCAATTTCATACCATTCGTTCGAAGTGACGTGGAAAAACGCAAGGTTTCAGCGTTCCTTTCTAAGACGCGTCTGTTTGTGGTACGGTTTACAGGTTTACGAGAAATAAAAAAAAATATATACACTTATACGACCCTCGCCGGTTGCACGCATGAACGACGTCTGTGCGCGAGAGTCGCTCGGCACAAGCTTTGACAGGAAACCGACAGTGACTTTTCTCGAAAAATAAAAAAAAAAACCTTCTCAGACACCTCATATCTCGGAATACTACGTGTAACGAGCACTCGCCGCGCACTGCTATTGTGCGCTTGTACGTTATCTGAAGATATTGGTTTACGTGTAGAAATAACGAATGCCCCCACCCTTCTGCGCCTACGTGTCACCGTTAAACGTCTTTCCGTCGCGTAGTCGTACCCGTGGAATCGAAAACCGAATAACCGCGAGTGTAACCACGTGATAGAATTATTTCACCCTCGCCTCCGCCGCCGCCGTTATTTCTACAGCACGTATTCAGTGTTTGCACTCACGTCCGCCGTTTCGCAATATTGTTTCCTGTTTACCCGAGTACGTTATACACGTGCATAACAGTTAATTTTCTACTTAAAGTGCATTGCGCTGTATACTTTTATGCCGTATTTGTTTTTTTCGACCTTTCTTAATTCGCGTCTCGTCGCGAAACCAATTTGAATACTAACCCGATAGCAAAATGCATTCGTGTTTATTTATCTTGCGCTCGCAATGTTATAATATTAAGTTAACGCGCGGGAGTGTTCGTTCGGATAAGTGTAGCGTATCGTTACGTAAATTAGGAGCCATTATGTTATAATGCGCTCAAACAACGTTATCGATTTAACTTTTGTGCCTCGCGTTCGCAATCAACTTATTTTAATACGTTTTTGAGCCCATTTCAACGGGATGCTTTGAACGAATACCCAAAAACAGCGCGGTGTGTACAATAATATTAGTGATCGAGAAGAATTCTTCGCACATTGAAAATACTCTTGGTTAGGAGTTATAAAAATCGAATATTGAAATAATTTCGTTAATGTTCACAAAAAAAAAGAAAAAAAAAACAGTTGACTTGTTTTTGAAATCCTGATGTAGCCTCAAATATTTCAACTCTAACTTATCAACATAGTTATGAGTTCTAGATTAGAATATAACATTAGTAATATAATCAATATATAATATTTAATATAAGAATACAATTATTCGGCGTACAGCCAAAATTACCATACTGGTTCGTTCGAACTATTTTTGGAATGTACTTATTACTATATTTATAGCTGCATTAAGAAAACATTTTTCGAAAATCACATTTTTCAGTTCCAAAACAATTTTAGGCTCATTGCTAGATGACTACATTTTTTCACTTTTGATAACCGAGGAAATATTTAATTTTGTTTGAAATGTTGACTTTTATTTTGCTATCACTGTTAACTAGCAAATACTGATCGATAAAACATTTATATTTTAACACATTGGCTATGCAATAATAACGCATAATAACAGAATTTATCTAACTATTTTCAACTATACGACCCAACTGGAGTGGGTTGATGACAAAATACAGCACGTGACCGACGACTACCACTCGTGCGCAACACGATAAGTTATAGTACGTAGGTACGTCATTCAAGTGCATACTTGAACACTTTAATCTATTAATATTTACACGGTAAAAATACGGGCGATAAACAAAAGCGAAATGTATAATAATATATCTAGCGGGAAATTACCGTCAACGCCTTGTACACATAGCAGTAATTATTATTTTCGTTCGCCAATACTCGTACATATTTCATGGCGGGTTTTAGTGCGTTGCCAATAGTATATGCTTGCTCGCGAGGATTATCTTGTAATGATAATAATAATAATTATAACGATAATTACAGTATAGCCAAAACGCAGAAACGTACGGGTCTGAAGTCCTGTTTGTAGTCTTGCATGGTCGAAACACAGACATTACACAAAACATCGCGATTTCTGGATGTTTCGCTGAGGCGTACATGAATTCCGGTTCTCTTGTTCGTGATCCGTCGAACGATTTTTATGAACAGTAGCCGGCGGAGTCGACAGATTTAATTTTTTGGAACCGGAAGTTTCAGCAGAATCAATAAAATCCCGTTTCGCCGGTACTTCGGAGCCTCCGGACCGTCGATACCGATGCGTTTCGCTGATGATCGGCGATATTTACATGACAAACACTTAGGGACCGCATACGTTTTTCGACATCACCTATCATAACCGAAGCGACTGACCTCACGCGTTCCCCTAACCGCGCCGACGTGTACAATGTGCATGGCAGTGGCGGCGCGAAGTTTATTTTCCAATGAAGCGGTTACACGTATCGAATGCTCACTCCGAGTCGAAGTTTTCAAAACTTAAATCGTAT
Organism: Periphyllus acericola; assembly: GCA_949715065.1. Lineage (NCBI taxonomy): Eukaryota > Metazoa > Arthropoda > Insecta > Hemiptera > Aphididae > Periphyllus > Periphyllus acericola. Next base: position 15,442,362 of record OX454270.1, on the reverse strand, counting down.
ACTGGTAGGTGCATAAATACAATGATGAACGGGTCCAAACAAAATAATAACTAATTATGTAAATTGTGCAAATTATGTATTAAACTTTTCCGTCACACAAACGCCACCCTGTCGAGAAGCAGCTGCTTCAATAATACCTGCATCGCGCCGCCACCGAAGCATGACACTACGGTTTACTGGTACCATGAAAGTCAAGTGTCATAATGCCGGATGCCATAAACTCAGGTGCCATAAAAATCATATGCTATAAATCGTTTTCTCATAGATGTCATGAGTTATAAACAATTCTATAATTATATAAGTAAAAGTTTTCTATATCGAACTATTTGTGTAATATTCGCGCGGGTCATATTAATCTTTTGACAATAGGTAGTAGGTATTATTAACTATTCTTTCTTATCGTTTTAATAACATTTTAACTTTTATCGGTTATAGTGCCAGACAAAATACGTTTACAAATTACTTACCATCGAAGTTATTACGCTGAAATTTGTAGCATGTCACAACTAAAAACAAACGAAATAAAAATATTAAACAAAACACCAACCTGAATTAATTAGTTTATTTTTGGAATTAAAATTAAAAAATAGAACTAATTTTAACCGTCACTCCGTCCAATCATGAAAAGCGTGATATGTTGGATATAAATGGCTATTTATACATATACAACAAACAAAGAAAATTCGATGATAATCTTGTATTCTATTGGAGTCAATGTGGAGCTCGTATACTGACGATTTTCAAAAACTATATTCATATTATTGATCCAAAAGGTAAGCCTTTTTCGATTAACTACCATTCTTATGAGCCAGATCCACAATATTTACAAGTAAAAAAAGTCAAACAAGGTATCAAACGGAAAGCCGATGAAAAAATAAGTAATTATAACATTCGACTACAAACTATATGTAAAAGATTAGAAGAAAATCCTGAGTATGATACTAATGAATTTTTAAGAGTTATCGTCTCTAATTTAATATTTTAGATTTACTTAAAATTAATTATTATATTTTAGATTATTTATTTATATTATATTATTTTGATTTTTTCAAGTTATAATTAAATAAATTTATTATGTATCATTATTATATTATATAATATCATTTTTAAAATAAAATTAATTAATCATTGAAAAAATATTTCTGTATTAAAAAAAAAAAAATGTATAACAATTGATTTTATGACACTTGACTTTCGAACACTCAACCTAGATTCCTGTTTACTAAATACTGTACATCTTTGTGTATGTTCACAGTTGAAAAGCAACACGGTAATGTCCTGAACCTGACGAGAGTCAGTAGATCTGACATGGGATCTTATTTGTGCATCGCTTCAAACGGCGTGCCTCCGTCGGTCAGCAAAAGAATCGTCCTCGACGTCGAATGTGAGTACAATATTGTAATTTATATATTTTTTTCTCTCGTCCACCTTACTGTTGGTTTTGCAGTACGCGATAGTATCTCCACCCTACCCCGTTGCCAATTTGCCACTTCAGTTCTATGTAGCTTGATAGTCCGCAGCGTCGGAAATCGTTCGTTTGACAAATTGTGTTCTGGGTCGTCCTGGTTCCCCATCTTACCGTTAATTTTCTCTTCTTTCAACAGTAAATAATTTGCTTAACTCGACATGTGTCCAACCATGCTCCATCATCTTGCGTAAATAGTTTTAAGTGTCTCTGTGCTCATTCACTCCGCGGACAATGCTTCCGTTGGTTCGGCGTTCTGTTCAACTCACTCGCAGCATCCTTCTCCAACACTTGCACATTTCAAAGTTTTCGAGTATTTTTTTTTTTGCTCTTCCTTATTTACCGTCCAAGTTTCGTTTCCGAACACAGAGCCACACTCCGTACTTGTTTTCCTCTACGTAAGTTTCCTTCTAACAATACTCGTTTTGTTGGAGCATAGCAGTTTTTTCTTGTTCAAGAATTTCACAGACTTTGCCATGACGTACTTGCTGTCTTGGTCGATTACTGCATAGGCGTATTTGAAGTTATCCACTTGTTCAAGTAAGTAATTCCCTGCCTACTTAAATTTTTGGCACGTACAACGCATACATACAAACCGTCAACTTAACCACGACCATCCCCCGCACAGTCGCACGCTCAGCATACCTTTTAGGATAATTGTTACGTATTCCGGTCGACCGATCTCAGGTACACGATTGAAACATGGGAAAGTTTTCCACGAACCACGTGAATAATTAACGATAGAAAACAATAATTTCGAACGCCAAAGTCGTGGCAGACGTTTACGTGAGGTATGCCCCGGAACGGGAAATATTTTGACATAAAAAGCAGCACGAAATATTATTCGAGGATTCGCGCGCGAACCGTACGCGGTTTCATAACGGACCGTGCTGGATAGAAAAAAGGTTCGGTCGTGTACAAAAAAAAAACTAAAACGAAATTAATAACAAATGCCTTTGCAGAACAAAGTTATTCGGTTATCAGCATATACTGAATATTTCACATGTGTAGCGGATATGAAAATTTCTCAAGAAATGGGTCTCAATGCGGCCATTGGAAGATTTCGCTAAATTTACCAACGAATTCGCATGCGTTTAATACTGAATGCACCTAAATACTGGGAAATCGCTCGTTGCCTTCCCCCTTCACTCTCATCATAACATATGTGACTCGCGTTTAATAGTCGTTGGCAGTCAAATGGCTTCGCATTATTTTACTGTTACATGGCTGCGCTTCCACGTTATAATACCATTGATACTGTGATTGGAACTTAATTTCCTCGTTACTGAATATGATAACTATTCGCGACGTTGACGTTCATCGAACTCAATGCCCGACGTATAATATGTAACGGATAATAATAGAGTTGTATGATATTTGTTATTCGCTGAGCCCACCCAAGCCTTACTTGCGGCTCGTATTTGAGGTTGAAAAAAATCAATAATTTCCAAATATTTAATTTTTAATTTTTATAAATTACTTTTAAATTTTTAATTACGTTCCGATGATGATTTGATAGTTAAAAAAAAAAAACTACCCAACAATTTACAATTCTATGGAAAATCTGTGGTTGAAGTCTGTTGACCTATGATGCGAAGACGTCTGGTTTGACTTTCGTCGTATCAATTCTTAATAGTGACTAAAGATTATCATATTTTGATCGCGATCTATTATTTGATTATTCTTATTATTCTGTTCGTACACTGGCATACAGAATTTTCAATAGATTATCAGTACGAAATAAGATTAAATCGATATATTACTGTAAAATGTATACTGTACAATGTACATACCGTTCGATATACTACACCGTATGGGAATACGACAATATTAGATACAATATAGTAATCTATATTATTAGAGGCCTACTGCACGAAGGAGACATTACACAAAGGTTGAGCGTCACTGGCTTAGCCTACCGAAATCCCACTGCAGCAGCATGAAAATTTAAGATGCCACAATAGTTGATCATGATATAATAAATTTAATTAAATAATTTCAACTTTAGTTCACTTTAGTTTCCAGTCATAAACTCAATAATCTTAAAATACCTGTAAGAGTGAATTCATCGTACGACTTGTATCGCTAAACTATTTCTACGGATGAAGTTAGTTATTCGTCAACCGCACGTGCAGTTGAACAATGTTATTATTGATGGATAAGGGCCGACATTCAGATGTATATAAACTAAAAACAGAGTCTAAACTAGTGATTAACCGTAAACACTAGCTGTAACACATTTAAATAAGCACACACGATCGCACCTCTGCCGTAATTGTTGTACAACGTCGAAGGGATTATACTATTCAAAATCCGTCTTTGGCCGTCAAATCGGAAAACGGTCACGTGGAGTGGGAAACGAAAACGGAGAAAAACAAATAGGTACATACCAATCGCATTGTGTCAATTACGTTTGTTGGATGATTTAGGTTTCGTTTTTGAAACACGTTTAAAATGACGCAAAATACGCACGGTGTACACTCGAAACTATGGGCGGACCTCGTACTAATCTGCAGCAAAGCTACGTCCTACTTGTGGCATTGCGCTTTGTGCACGCGCTAATAATCAGTTTCTATCCATTCGTGTAATAGTATATTTTACATACGGTCGAGTCGCGATAAGACATATTGTGTTCAAGAGAAATATCCAATTGTAATGCACTTCTCGACTAAGCTCTGTGTGACAGTTTTATATTCAAGTTAACGAGATCGATGAACAATAACGCGGTCGAGTGTTACGATAGTTCCGAGGGGATCGGAAAACAATTCGAGTTGTCAAGTTTTTCGAGTTATCGCGACTGGGCCGTGCATTTTTATTCCATGTCAAAACGTCGGGTCCTTTTCTCAACACGTGCCAATACAATAATAATAACCCTAGTAATCGTTGGACTACGTGATAAGGCGGTCGTCGTATTATAATTTATAGTCACAACGAGTTCGGACCGCGAGAAATATCGAAGCCCCCGGGGGTTAAAAGTAAGCTTTTAGTTTCTCAGCGGGTATAACCTCAATTAAAATGTACACATCGGCTATGCGTGTACGGGTGTGTGTGTCGGTTTTAATGAACTACCTGTCTGTCTGCTGCGCTCAAAGTCACGCAAACTTTAGATGGGTGCGCGAATGTGTAAAATAGCAATAACGCGACCAGGATATTATATATTTAATTAATATGTATTTACGCTCAAGCGTGTGCAGGCTAAGACCCGCATTGTTACGTACGCGCACCACTTTCCGCCGCCGCCACCACGACGATCTATGCTGAAACGGTTGCACGCAACAATCGAAACTGATTTTTTTTTCAAAGAATTCGGAGAAACTTTATAGAAAATTATAACGGATTCAACTGCGCCACGGCAGCGCACATAATATTGCTATTATCGTCCCGCCATAAAAATGCACACGTGCCAATTCACCCCTTTGTGTGCGTGAAGTTTCCAACCGTTCGTTTGAAGTGCTGTTCAATTATAATTCACCGAGGGATACAGAATGAGTCTTATTAATTTGCACCCTGACGATTCGATAGCTAATCATTTAAGTAGCTGCTTGGTATACGGGCCTCTCGTGGTCTGCGAGGAACAGAGAAGTTCAAATTGACACTGGAAAACCACCTCCCACCCTTCTTTAACCCGGGGACTACAACATAAAACCAGCGATCAAGCCCGCAACCCACACCAAAAACTTACTCATGGGCACTCATAGAAAAATTTTAAGGGGGAGGAGGGAGGTAGGGCGATACAATTCATTGAATACTAAGCAAAGACTTGATTTCACTCATCCGAACGATATAAACAATATAATGGCAAATAAAATATAATCAAAAAAACTGTAAATTTCTTTCTTTCTTTCACTGGACTATAATATTAATAATAATTATGGTATTAAATAAATAACAAGTTGATATTTTTTTTTAAGGGGAAAGTACACCATCATGCCTTCCCAAAATGGGCGCTCATCTACTATTCTCGACAGCGAAGTCGAAGAATAAATGCAACCCAGCCAAATCTATAATTATAACTGTAGATAATTCTGTGTTACTTATTAAAGTCCTAATAAAATCAGTAATAATTTATTTTGGTTAACGACTTATTCTCACATTTTGAATTTAGCTTAATTTAAAAAAAAAACTGTTCACCACGCCACAGTTTCTAGAATCTAGACTTCAGAGTGCGTAGTCGTAAAAACATTCGTCGTAAACGCGGTGTCAAATCTTCTGGAGTTTTGCTTATCGTTGAACCCGTTAGTATTGGTTTTGCGGTTGATATATTGCGAAAGCCAAAAAAAAAAAAAAAAACAATAATATCTGACGCAACAACAAACGTTTAAATGTTGTGGTATGCTCTCTGACTAATTTATTTACGAAAACTTGCCAGCAGTTAATAATGCCTCTTAGTAGGATTTTCGTGAACTATCACCCGTTGTGTTTATAAATGTTCTCATCAACTATAATAATATGATTTACCAATTTTTACAGTAATCGCCTATGAATTTATTTTTTAACTTTGAAAAAGCCAACCAGATAAACTTGTATTCTTTTCTCGAGACCTTTTCAGACATGTGCATTTCGTATGGCGACCCCGCAGTGTTTTATTAAAAATACCTTACCGGTGGTCTACTGTATTATACGTTATGTCGTCACGCTTGCATCAAACATGATACCCCCGGTGAGGGCTCTGCGCAGTCGGAAAATGTTGTGGCACACCGAACAATTCGAATTTCTTTCGAATCAACCATGTATAATAAAGAGCCGAAGTTAATTTGTAATTTAATTTACAGCACGTACATATATTATTTATTTTCACACGAGTTTTGACAAGGGTCGGCCATCGTACACCGCCATAGATCTTGTCCTTGCACGTTCCTTCTCGGCGTTACACTAACCGTAGTATACAATAATTATAACAGGATAAAACAATAAAAATCTACTTACATTCACGCACCGAAACACTACTCCAGCGTGTAGACGCATCACGGGCCATTTTTCTATTTTCATCGAACGGGGTTCGATAATATAAGTATATATTTTTATTATAATTATAATTATTATTATTATTGTAAGCATTATAATTGTTATTATTAAAATTATTATTACTATACTACCCGTCATAATGTGCCTTGTGTTAATGGCAGCCTAGGTGGTTTTTTACTCGACGCATCTTTGCCGTAAACTATACTCGCAGCGAACAAGAATGCGAGTATTACACAAGTTGCAATACGTTTTCATTTTTGTTAAGTAATTTTAGAAACGTAATATTGTTACGACGATAACAGTTGACGTTTAAAAAGAGTAGTAAATTATAATTAAATAACTAAGTAATTATCAAACTTATTATTCTATTAAAATTAAATGTATATAAACTAACGCGAAATTAGTAAAACTTTACACTTAAAAGTTAGAATAGTTTTGTGGCGTGCAACTTTTGCGAATTCAATATTTCTTTTTATTCTGCTCTCAAAAAAGTTGTGCAAAAAAAAGAAAGAAAAACACTAATTTTTAAACATCAAATTATGTTGTAACCACCTCGAAGCATACGTTTTATTTATTTTTTTATTTGAGCGAACGTTTTTAACATTTAATACACCGTTAAATTATTATCTCTAAAAAAAAAGTAATATTAAAAATAAAAATAAAGAACAATACCTGCGTACTATAGAAACTTTTCTTTCTGACAAAGGAGAAGAAAAAATAGAATACTTAAGGTGTGACAGTGCTTAGCGTAAAAAGCATAATTATGTCAAATTTTTGAATTTCCACAGCAGCGTACAGTGTTTTACAGCACCAAACAAGTGTAGGTATATTAAGCTTGCACCAGACAACATTAATGGCGGCTAAAAAACAAAACAATACGCGGTAAATAATAAAACTCGTTTAACAATAAATTCATAATTAATTGCGTTTTTATACGACACCGACGCGTGGGGGTAAATAACGCGGAACGATGTTGGTGTTATAACTTCCTCGGCTCAGCGGAACGGAGAAGAGAAAAAAAAAGAAACTTAAAAAAAAGATAATAGAGTGCGCAGTATCATATCGACTTGCCAATGTCATTCGTACGTCGTTAATGTATGTTATACGTTTATAGTATATACGAGCAGACTTGTATTGTCTTGAACTTTTCGTCACTAATTAATTGAATTATTTTGCAAATAAACGAGCTGACGATCATTCGCGCGCGCGAGGTAATTCGATATCCCGAGGGTTGAACATTTTATTTCCAACGATTTGCATTCATTTATCTCTTCTCTTTTGTAATAATGAGATTATCAATCGCGTATCGTACCATTATAATATATACGTATAATATTGTCACTACCTATACGTTCCTCGCAGATATAATCGGTTCAGTACAACATAAAACAAACGAATGAAATTTCAATTTTATGCGATTAACTAACTCTCTGGCTTTTATCGGTATAATATGTATACCGCTCGGCGCGGTGATTAAAAACTATATAAGGGTACGCGCGGCGGTTTTTTTAAAATAATAATTATAATAATAAAACAAAGTAATTTATTTACATTCCACCGGCTGCGTTTGAAGTTAATCGAATTTCATCGGTAATAATAAATTCAGAGTTCGAATAACTCGCGAGCTACGGCGATGGGTAATTGTTATGCATAGGTACCGCCACACCTGTAATAATAATTTGATAACGATTATCTTTCGTGAACGCAACACGAGCGCAAGCGGCGCGAAACATTAGTCATAGGTCACGTGAAAACTTTTCGTTCACGCGTTCGATATTGCAGTATATTATTATTATTATTATTATTATTCGCCAAGTTTCTGAAATTAATTTTCCGGCCGGCGCGGTGGGGAAACAATTCGTTTTTGATTTGCGTTTAATGCTCCGACGAGTCATTAACCGAGTTCCAATGACAACTTGCACCCGCCGCAACCCCAAGTATTTGCGGCGGATATAATGTGTAATATATTATGAGTGCGTTCGGATCGAAAGTTATTCTTTGATCAAAATCCGCGCGGGATCTACTGTGTTAATTAACTGTAACAGTAAAACAACTGCAATCGATACGGTGAACTAGAATGATGACTGAAAATAATTGTTTTCCCCCTTTTCCTTCTTCTGTTTTTCGGAGTGAGAAATAATAAAACGTGTTCGTTTCTAAACCGCTAATGTATGCAACAGTACGGACTAAAATATAATAATAAAACGTAATATTATAAGAGTACCCGTCGGTCGGTCGGTCGGTCGATGTGGAATTAAGACCGAGTACAGTTTTGAAAGATCCGTGTTCTTTTTGAAGCTATTTTAAATATTTTGAAATTGAATTCTTCGATATATTATCTTTCGCCGCGGTCCGCAAACCATGAATGTAAATGATACGAAATGTTTGTCTTATTATTTCGCCCTCTTGGTCTGGGTTTCGCTATATATACTCGTATATTATATATAAACCGCGGCGATGTGGCATTTTCAATTTTTGAAATACCCTGTCTCGTGGGGACCAAACTGTACGGTCAACGTTAATGTATTTATTCGGGTTGGTTTTGCTTTTATTATATTCATTGAACAAGTTTACTGACCACTTTGCGAAATTGCAACCTACCTACTGTATTTGTGACGAGTATATCGAAATTTATCGAGGTGCGCATAGCTTCGGAAAATGAGAATTCCAATTATTATTGTTTACCGTTATCAATGTTAATAATCAAATAAACCTATACACTTTTATCTGTATAAATAATTCATTTTTTCTTCTTATGTTACACCGATAAAATGTATAAGATACCCGTTTGATTATGATTGTCAAATCGTTTTTTTTTTTTTGTAAAACAAATATTTCAAACCATTCAAAGTGTTCGGAATCTCGCCGTAAAGAGTTTCGAATTCCTAACGAATTATCGCTACCCGAATCCGGTGACACAGTCATTGAGTTAGCCTCCCCACCAACCTTTTCCTATCAGTTCCAAACCATTTCCAATACATAGTGTGAATAACTGCAAATCGGTTTTAATAAGGAAAATTCGGCAAAAATACAATTCTGATTCGCGAATTATGAAAACATATTTGCGATTGATTTGCGCGAAACAATGGCATAAGTTTGGAACGGATCAAGGTGGTGGGTACTTTTGCCCCCACCCACGAACTTAACAATTACGTGTCCGTTCTATACGTGACTTGCAAATTGTAAAAACCGATTTGTAATTGATTTGATAAATATTGCCAATGGTTTTGGATTCATAACTACTATCATTGACATGATCTCAGTGTCGGCGCATATGCTACCAACTTAATGGTATGGATATCAGCGTTCGTATTCGACCATACATCGCGAATAACACGTTTTACTACGTTTTTTCGACGCATGACGATGTGCCCTCAACGTTTATCGAATAGTCACGAATGAAGAGCAGCTTAAAATATTTTCGAGCAAGGTGCTTCGATCTTATTCTATGCCAATGGTCTTCAACCGGTGGGTCGCGACTCAATTTTGGGTCACGATAAATAAATCTTCCTAAGAAAATCTACGTGAAAACTGTCAGAGACAAAAAATATTGCACTTGTTATTTTTTATACTTTTGTAAACGCCATGAAGTATAAATTAAATTCATTCAAATAAATACTATCCAGAAAAATGTTAGTTTTTATTTATATAGTTTACAAGAGCACTTCTACCATGACTTATTAAGACATTAAGCAATTTTAGCTTCTTTCACAGAGCTGTCACGGACTTCGAAAATTGTTTGGTAAAAATTATGGGTCGCGAGTCGGGAATCCTGAAGATCACTCATCTATGCAATATCAAAGCTTTTCGCGTGAAAACACGTAATTTTTCAATCATATCGTAATCCAATGTTTTCGCCTATCCCGAATACCACCGCTACACCGACGTAATAGCATGATCATAACACAGTAATACTCGAGACGTTTACCGTCTAAAATAACGTCACACATAACTATTATAGCGATCCGTGTGTCCCTCCTCCCTGTATACTACATATTATCATCTGCGATGACACCCTTATCCGAGGACGCTTGATGATCGAATGCTTGTATAGTTCTACCGAGCGCAACATTATTATAAGTTTGTGTCCGTTTCCGTTGACCGCGATTGCGTTCTCTTTACTCAAATGCTCAGCCGACGTACGCGTCGGAGTTCGATGAAGTTCTGCGGCGGGACACATGTCCTGGAAACGACAAACTTACGCATAGGCTCGAGGCTGATTTATCTCCTCCGCTGCCTTAAAATTCAATTTCAACTAGTCCCTATGTATATACGATATGATGACTTTTGAAACTCCGTCGAAAATTAATCTTCCTTTTTACAAGAATCCGACCGTTTTCACGCGCGTTAATGCCCTTTATTTGACATGTTTAGAACTGTAAACCGACTATCGCTGTTTGGCAACGAACCGATAGTTATAATATAATATGACAAACAAAACGTCGTCGTGGCCTTTGAGACGATCGACTGATAACCGACCTCCTCGGCGACGTCGGAACGCACCGGTTTTTCTGATAGATAATATACAGTGACGATGGGACACGTGAAATAAAAACAAAAAATTAAAAAACTGTTTTCTACGTGACTCGTAGTCAACAGATTTATTTTTTTTACCATTAACTTTTCCTCGTCATCTCGCCCCAACCGTAGTGCAACGGTCTAGCGACGTCAAATGATTCCCCCGCAACTGATAGCATAAGTTATACCTGTAGCAACCTCTATTATCAGGGAGAATAAATGTTTCCACACGAGATAGGTTAAGTGAAAATCACCCATCGGTATGCACACGTAGGTTCCGAAACGATCAAAGTACACCGGTATGTAAGTTCTGATACGAAGAAAATACATCTCGTATAATATGTGAATTCCTGTAGGAATAAGAATTACGACAAACACAAATTTCTTTCACACTTATCACTTACTCAGGACTGACAACTTAAACGTAGTTTTTGTGATAGAATAAAAATTAAAAAAAATTATAATATTGAATATGTAGGACCTGTGTTAAAAGTGTATGGAATAATAATAATCAAATCGTGCGTAGCTTTCTACGAAAAACCAAACAAGCATCGCATAATCATCTTGTGTTATTTTTAAACGCATTTAATTTAATCGCCTAGTAGGAAATTGCATGACTGTTTATTCATCCCTGTGACAGCTTATGCGTATTGTGTATTCGACCCACCGACCAGCCCCCCACCCGCTATTATCGCGTACACTACAGCTGGTACCGAGGCTAGAGAATGCTGCAGGTTTGATTTACGCGCATTTTCGTTCTAGTCTCTCCGATGTTGGTTGTGCCAAACCAATTGGTCGGCGCTCCGCTGGGCACGGACGTCACCATCGACTGCCAGACCGAAGCGTATCCTCGGCCGATAAGCTTCTGGATGTTCCACGAGTCCCGGACGATGATATTCTCCGGGCCGAAGCACCATCTGGTCGTCAACGAGGACGGGTACAAGGCGCACATGATGCTAACCATCAGGTCTCTGAGCCCAGAGGACTACGGCAGCTATAAGTGTGTGACCAAAAACTCGTTGGGTGAGGCCGAAGGATCCATGAGAATTTACGGTAAGCTATTATAGGAACAGCGATTATTCGTCCATCGCGCGTAACAGTGATCACTATCCTAACCCACGGTGATTTTTACCGCACAACTCGAACTGATACGCGGTTTGAAGACTATTATCATTTCTAAAATAAAACATTTTTAGAAACAATCCATTTGTGCGTGCACCGAAACCGTGATGTAAAACGCTTACTTATTTTTTAACGTAAATCTATAACAGCGAGTAGACACTTTTTCGCGAAGCGATGTTTCTCAAAGGAATTACATATACGTATAATATTTCCCCACAACATTGAGGTTTACTTTCATCAGGCGTAAAGAAAACAATTGTTTTTTTTTTTTTCTTATTTGGCTTTTCCACGTCTTTATTGTGTTCAAACAATGTAACTGTAGCGCCGCGTCTCCGAGACGGAGCACTTGTTAAATGGTGCGTGACAAATGTCGATCGATAATTATACCAGGACCGTACTCCGAGAAGGAAGCTAAAGGACCGTTAAGTCATTCTACGGTAAGTCCGGGTGATTAGGTCAGTGTGACTTCAATTCACCACGTGTTATTAAACACTTCGGTAGTCTTGATGACGCATATTGTTTAGTACACTACTTGATCGCCTTATTTTTCCGTTAAGCACTTCGAAAGACTTTAAAACGATAACTTCGACATTTTTTCATAACCAAATAGTTATTTTTAACTCATTTTATCTCCGTATTTTCTGGATGGTGATTGACGAAACACTAATAATTGTTAACCTTGTACTTCAAATGAGGCTGTTTTTTGCTGAAGATCTAATAACATAATCGTACGAAGAAAATAGTTCGGTGTATTCTTAGGTTTAATTAAGCGTAAAACGGAGTGGCGAGAAGATATAATTAATTACTGAATGGGTATTCTACTCTTATAAATTTACTCTTTTTTTCGAAAAAACTCTACTTGAACATTTCAAAATTGTGTTTTCGCTTACAATAAAAAAAAAAAAAACGTAACTTTTGAATATTGTTTCCTTGGAAATTATTACTTTAGGTGTATTAATTAATTTTTCTAAAATACATAAATCTATTAAAAAATGAGCATTAAGCGTTCAGAAATAAAAAAAAACCAACGTTAAACTTGGTTACATTTGTATAGAATTTCGTATTAACGAATTATTATAATTTCATCGGAATAGTACTGAGTCAGTGCGAGAGTGAATAAGATAATAGAAAAGATCGCGTTCACTATGAACAGTTTGTAATTAAAACGAACAAAAGGTACTCTAATTTTATATAACACGTACTGTTGCGTTGTCTCTGTCGAGGTCACGATACTATCAAGGAGCAGCAGCTCGGCATTAGATTAAACATTAAATGTTTGGCGCGTGCTCCTCCGTGCTGGTGGTCATCATTTTTTATTGTCTGCTGTCGAGTGACAAATACAGTTGTGTTTCTAATACACTTCGTTGAGACCAACATCCGTATAACGACATTTCATGATTCCTTATTTCCTTAGACAATTTCAAACTTGTGTTTCGCTACCGCATGCAATACCACCTAATCGCCCGCCTCCGTTAACGCAATAATAATTGCAATAGTATATTTATCGGTAAATCGATATGTTTGCGATACCAGCGTTAACTATATATAGGGCAGGAAACCATTCTATTGCGATTTGAAAAACACTGAATGCGTATCAGACCCGTATCAACTACTCCGCGAAGTACATCATATAATTATTGCTGTCTAGAATTTTAAGACCCATATTATATTTAATTCGATTTACTTTGACAGTTTTTGAAATAACCCGTTTCCAATGTCCAAGATATATTTCCTAACCGAACCGAGACGTACAATAGAGATTTCATTAAACCTAAACCGTATTAAGCTGTGTTATTGTCAATTGTTTTTCTGTGTTTTTTCGCCACAAAATTGTTATTAATAATAAATTGTACGGACAGTTATAGTCATGTAATATAAGTCTTTTGTTTTTTCTGTTTTCCGTATATTTCAGATGTACAGCTATACGTACTCAATATCGTTGTAACTGTTCAACTGCTGTTTATATCCTTGCATATACATTAATTATTGCCTTTAGGTATGATTGTTGCAAGTCTTATATGATTATTCTCGTTTTGATTATACAATTGTTATATTTAAACAATTATTTCTTGACGAACCAAAACCTTCTAATTCGTCCACAACCGGTGCTGAATGCATTATTTTGTAATTGTTTGAAAAGAAAAAATGTTTCATACGTTGTAGTACCTTATAAGTTATAACTTATAACTGTCAGCTGGGATTTTTTTTAGTAAACCGAAAAATTGAATTTATCAAATTCCCAAAAAAAGGCAAACATGTGTCGAAAATAAATGATTGTCAATTATTCACTGCAGTACTCGCACTAAACACTATCGATACCGATCGAGCGGAACAAAATGTAACAAGCTTTTATTGGTATTGACGTATTGATCATGGAATGATACAACGGACGTTTGCAGTACACCTATAAAAACTGAGTACTCACCCGGCCGGAAAGCGTATCGTCAGTCATCCCCTGACACCGTACCGTTCAATTGGTTCCAAACCGACCGTCGATCGAGATCGGAAGATCTGAAAGCAAAACCGTTGCGTCAAAGACGGAGACCGACCGTCCAAAAACTAACGGTCCCGACGTAAACACAATAATTGTTTGTCAGACACGGCTGTCGTGTTTCTCGGTTGTCTGTCGAATATCCAGTCTTGCGGGAAAACGAGTTGCCGGGTAAAACGTACTCACCGCATTCGTCGTGACGTCATCCGAAATCGATTGCGAACGTAGTACACACCACTGTACGTACCGGAATCCCGGCCTCGCGAGTAATGGTCATCGTTGTTGTTTCCCCTGCGGTGGCGAAGGCGGATATTTTTTCAAGGGGGTCGAGGGTACGTCATAGATCATATTCATTCACGTCAAAATATTTTGTATACAGTGTTTTTTTTTTTTTACAACCGATGCGGATGCTACGACTCCGAGTTGAATGTTTAAAGTTGTATTTTTATTTATTTATTTATTCTTGTTTCAATGCACCCAACGAAGAGAGATAACGAACAGTTTTCAAACGTTAACCCCGTTTTTTCGAATCTATATTGCACACGTAGGACCGTTGAACACTCTAAACCAGCGGCCCGGCGTATACACCACGCGAACTGGTTGCAGTCGACCGCCGCCCATTTCGAAGCCGAGTGTTGAATCGTCGATCAAGCGATTCGAACGCGGTGGAAAATAAAAATGTTTAGAGTCGATGTTGTAACCCGTATACCGAATGTGTTCGTGGTCTTGCCAGTGTTCCTAAGTATAATGATATGTTTCCAGAGTTTAGGTTACGGCGAGTCGTTTTAATGTTAATATCAGATACATTTCGTAAAAAGTTTGTATCAAAATGATACGCGCTAACGCACGACGTGTAGCGAGCTTCGTCCGCGAAAGAACGGAAATACATATATAAACTATATTAAATAAATAAATAAAAAAAAAAAAAATGTAAAAGAAACAGACACAATGTTTTCGAAATGATATAAAACGCAGTGGGATGATTCGCATTCGTATTCTACAAAGGGTACTTCAATTTTTAAACTTTCTACATCAGTTTCAAACTACAAAAGAAACATATATGCAACGTGCGCACGCGTGCGATCACACACACGCTCATGTATAATATATAAATGTACACTACAAGAGTTTATGGTTTAAGTTCTAATAAATCTTCTATGTACACGCTTTTGAATGATGGTAACTACATAATTTTAAAATATAGTTTTAGAAAGTTCATATTTCACTTTGAGGATTAAATATTATAATCCTGAGTGAAGTAAGTACAGTATTTAAATTGAAATGTACTTCTATTTAATGGCATAACATATGCAGTACTTCCTAATTAAAATATTTCATTTTATAATATTACGGCATTTTCGTCAGAATTTCCATTTCAACAGAGCATATAGTAACGTCGGTAATTGAGAAATTTAAAACGCTTTGATTATATTTCAAAATTTCTTACCCGATAAGGTATACGAAAAATGCAATATTATGTTTGAATTTTTTTTTTTTGTTAAAAAATCATTAACATAATATATTCCTTTGATATTTTTCATGCTTTTCGTATAATTTTTAATAAAAACTATGATTGTATGTTAATATGATCTGCAAACCACTTATAAATGCATTGCGTTAGTTTGTGAAACGCAGTTGAAAATAATATGTTAGGAAACGTAACGCAACCGGTGCTATGAACAATCATCATATTTTGTAGACTCTTATTGAAATATTAAGCCGACAATTATAAATCAAAGTAGTAAAACGCAGTACAATTATAAACTAGGTGAATGACAAATTTGTGGAATTAAAAAAAACATAATCATATACAATCGTATGTAAGAACAAAAAACACAAAAACAATAAATAAAAATTGAAAAATAATTATTAAAAGTTTAAAAGTTAATAGCAATCCCTCAACTTGATGTTTAACGCTTTACAGAATTTTTCGATTTCCCCTTTCACTTGTAGCTTCGTATTGGGCTTTTCGTAAACTTCGCACAGACATTTGATCATAGAAGTTGTCCAGGGATTTTCCGGGCCGAAGTTTCCCACCGAGGAGATTTCGAGTACTTCCGCCACGAACTGTACAACGAACAGCAGTTCTTCGTCGCCTTTCTCGTATGCTTCGGCCAACAGGTGTTCCAAGCCGATATCTTCCTGCGGTATCGGTCTGTTCCTCGCCAGAGTGATAACACCCAACCAGTGGCCTAGGATTTTTATCAGCCATTTGTCCGACACGGTTGGAATTCCTCCGTTTCTTCTTAGCAGGATCTATAAAATCAAAATAATACACGGTCTGTTAGCATAATTATAACACATTGATAAAAGTTTATTTATTCGACGCGTAAAGTAATATTATATTATACGTCATGGCGTGATGGAAATATTCTTATGTGCAATCAGAATACTTACTCAAACTTTCTTCAGCGTTTCCATTAGTATCAGAGAGTGTAACTATTCGCTGTCGAAACAATCCAAGGCCCTTGAGTACAGATCGTGGAAGTTGAATTCGTGTCGCATCCATCTCGTGACAATGTACCTAGCCAACCAGGGCAGGTGTTCGTCGGCGATCAGATCCTTGATCTCTCCCACCTTGGTTTGCAGATTCGGTGTACTCAAGCAGTTGATGATGGAACGGATTTTGTCCTTTATTATTTTCGATATTTTACTTAGAGTGTACGAGTATACTATCCACATGAATATACTAAAAGTCCTGTAGACTAACCCCTGCACATAATATTCCAACTTCCAAAGAAGGGGTGAAATCTACCCTTATACTGTTTCCCATATAACTTTTTAACCGAAAAAATGTTCACAAATATTATAGGCCATCAAATTTACTATTGAAATTAACATTTTTCATACGTAATCTAGGTAGTGGTAATTAGATTTTTAATATCTTAACTCAAAATTAGTACTTAACACTCGTACACCAAAATGCAATAAGTTATTACGTACTGACGCGGTATGAAGCCTCTCCGCAACATCGTTCGCGACTCGAAATCGAAGAGTGGAGAACATAATACGTGGTATTTCTGCGTACCGCGACAATTCGATTATTTCGTTTTTCGCACGTTTTATTTCGATATACCTAGCACGAGTGGATTGCCCACGCGCGTTTCCCACGGTATCTATATGTACGTCATATAACACATTGTTTATCCCTCTCGCCGTTGTTTCTCGGTCGGCCGTACAAGACTGTGCACACTGAGCGGCGGTGGCGAGCGGATACCTGATGAGCAGAAGCTATTATTTTCACTAATTTTATCATTTTTCTCCCGCCGTTGTTGGTACGGTTTATCGGTAGAGCAGCACTTAGCCGCGTAACGACGTGTACATACAGCGCACGATGGGCTGCCCCCTCACTAACAACAATGTGTCCGGCATTTATCACTGCGTCGGGTGTACAGCTGTGGTTATTATATGGGTATAGCAACAAAATGTTTTTAACGGCCCGCGGCTTTTCGTTTCGTCCGATCAAAACGGTACAGTAAAAAAGCCTTCGCTTTCGTTAAAAATTAAAAAAACAAATAGAATATATACAACATTAAAATGGCGTATAGAACACAAAATATACGAATTTTCTAACGTATCTACTCGATAGATATTGTCACTCACGAGACAAAAATCGTGGAAAAAATAGTTTTGATGGTTTTGACCTGAACATTGAACATTTTTTTTTCAAATCAAAGCATTTTTACGGCCAAAAAATTGGGTGAGAACCTCTAAAAAATCACCCTGTATAGTTTATGTACTCATTGAATCACTTTTGCGCAAACTTCAACACTAATAAAAATTGCGTTCGTTTAATCATGTAAATATTTTACTTTTCATTTGAACAGAAGTTGTATGAAAACTAATAGTGGTTCGATTCCCGTTTATGTCAGAATAAGCTTTTGCATTAGATTTACATTTTACGCGGAGTATATTAACTGCACATTGTCGGCTATCTTCAACGCATTTCCTCCTCCAAAAATTGGTTTGACGGTTAGTATTGGAATGCATAACGTCGAATAGCAGTAAAAAATCTCCACTAATATACAAATAACAGTAAATAGTAAGCAATAAAATGTTAATAAAGAACCATGGTAATGAAATCGTTACGAAAATTGGCCTCGCAGAAAGAACTAATGTGTATCCGTCCCAAAAAGTTATTTATTCTAATATGAACACAGTGTTCAAGAGTGCTTTGAATAAGCTAAATAGACAACATTTTATATACTACTAGACCATCACAAACTTCTGATTCAATTATAAAGTTCAACAGGAAACAGGCATGCATCCATGTGTTTTATATTCGGAACCATCGAACTTAACACCGCGAGATCGGATGGACTTTATTTTATGGCTAAAGACTGATCACTTTTCGTTTGACTAATAGCCGCACGAATAACCAAAATGACAAGTAGTCTAAAATTAAATCATACCCTCGTTGCGCGATCCCGGTTATATCTGTCATATTCAAAATCAGATATAAAGTTTGAACATTTTGACTTAATTCCACGCGGTCGGGGATAAAAGCTCAACTTTAAGTGATTGTGTATAGTTCAACGCACGCTCTGTCTGTTTAATATGTAAATAACACAGGGATCCGAACTTAATAACTGTAATATCATAATATATTGCTGTCAATATATTATGTGCGTAGATAACCACCAACGTCAAAGGGACCGCACGGCAGTGAAGTCAAAGCCCCACGTCAAATAAGAAACACCATATCGTAATCGCAGTAAAATATAATGTATTAATAACCGTATTATAGTAGCTATGGTTACACGCTGGACAAGTTGAGACGTAGCGAAAATAATAAAATATAAAATCACGTGATCCGCTGCGGACGGTTAATGTTTGTCGGCTTTTATTCTTAAGAACCTATATTTTATAGATGACGTATAGTGTTGCCTGTACTAATATCGTGTGCATTTGTGTTGTTTTTTCAGAAATTCCTAGACCATTTCAAAACCCAAAGAGTACGTCGGAATTGCTGAACAGAGCCGCACATAACGGTAAACCAATACAGTTATTGTACATTATAGTCATAACAGCAATATTACGTTCGCTGTAAAGGCTTGTTGTTTCTTTGTCGTTGTTTAATTTTTTTTTTTAATACATTTGCATGCCTTTTTTTCGTTCTCGTTTAACGATACGCTTACGCTTTTGTTCGACCAAATGAATGCGTGGCGCGAAAATTACTTTACTCGGAATAGTTTTTAAATTTAATGCGACGACGCGACGATACGCGTTTAACACATTTTAACACTTCCGCCGGAGTGGAGTACTGAACGTGCAAAGTACCCTTATCAACGCGTTAAGTAGATCCGGCATGTCGACTCGGAAAGCCGCGCTGGTGTTCTAGGTGTATTGTAAATTATATTTTATAGATCAGTGTCGTCCTAAATACTTTCTGAATACTTTTAACGTTCAATTAAAATCAACTGGGAAACTTTTAACGATACAGATTTGATTAATGAACACGTGCCCTCACACATTTATTATTATTATTATTATATATATAAACGTGTAGCTCGTACGGTGTATATTATCGGGGGCACACGCGCACGCACAAGGTGTCCCGTAGGGATTTAAAATGAATATACGGACCCCCGTCGCAGCTTGAAATTAGCAAAAATTCACGAGACCGTGTTACACATCGCGACGCACTTTGCCGTTCTGCAATAGATTTTCTTTCCCGCCCGTCAGTCTCGGTAACTTAAAACTACGTCTAATACGTCTCGAACGGGATCTCAGGAGAACAGTACGTGCGTACCGAATACCGATACTCTTCGTCCATCGGCAGTGATGTAGTCGAAAAACAATTCGTGGGTACACTAAAAATCTAGATAACACCCCCCCCCATCCCCAAAGTGCCTTCTGAGCGCACGCATTTAGAGAAATATTTAAGTTAAGTACGATGTTATGTAAGCTTGTCTTAGGATGTTATTGAAGAACATGTGTAATCTTAAAAGTAAGTAACTTCTAATAATATGATCAAAGTATTATCAGAGAAACAATACCAAGTACAATAATTACATATAAAGCTCCTGTTAAACATTTTATAGTTTCTTTTTTACTAATTTATTTCCATTTGATGATTTTTGTGGTCTGCAATCTAGTAGACGTACGCAGGTTATTTAGCGCGTACTCGCTGGCCTATTTTCTTTATTCGGCTCATACCCTCAATCAGTAACGGTTGATATTGCACCGAGCACAATATCAAATTATTGGCGTCTAGGATTAAGGAGTAGTGTGTGGTGCAGTGGTCACGCAGTTGGATAACATTTTAGGTCTACACCGATATGATAATATCGAATTCAAAAAGGAGAAGAATATTTCCCAGTTGAATTAATTTCGTACGGCGGTAACGTGTTATAAAAGTAGTACAAGAGTACGGTTCACTACCTACATAGGTAGTACAAGGGATCGTATTTAATTGATGTAACCGCCATTACGGTTATTTGCCATAAATTCGGTATTCTACAAATGCCGTGCCTAGGAAACATTCTCATAAGATTATAAGTCTGATAATAGGTTTTCGATATATACTATAAATACAAGAACTTAGAACCTATTATGGATTCTGCGTATTGAATGTTGGTTATGTTGCCCGTTATGTAGACGGACGGATGAGATACAGTACTACGGATGCTCTATACATCAGCGGGTCCTTTTATGTAAAACTATTAACATTTTCGACGGAATAATCACATACACATCAAGAGACTCGCTCGAAATTCACGCGTGGTCTTCGTAGACTATCCATACTTAAGTATAATTAATGAAACATACCGATCTAAATGTTAAAGTTGTATTGTATACGCATAAAACCCTAATCTCGGACCGTTGTGGACGTATGATTTCCGACTATTGCGGCATGAAATTTCCAACACAAACAAAATCCAACAATTTCAAAATATTGCTCTCGGGAAAATTACAAATGAACATCCCCCACCCTCTCCCTCCATGCCTGCTCTATTACATCCGTGTATTCGTCAGAAACAGCAGCTCTCTGTGGAAGCTGCTGCACGGTTCCAACCGCCACGACCCACTCGCAAACAAACTTTACTCCCGTAACCGCGACAAAAGCTCCGTCGTCTTTTGAGAGTAACCGGTTAGCTTTCGCACTCGCCGCCGTGTACTCGGTTAAATAGAAAATATGACGATGAATGAGAAGTTTGGGTAAGACGGCCGTATTTTACTGCAGTCATAGTAATACGCGAAACACATATAACATTATATTTACGTCGCTTACGCTTATGTCCGCGTCCTTACGGTATGGTCATTTATCTAGTATCATATTTCCTGTACCGAATGTACAGTCTGTGGTTGATTATCACAATAAGTACGCATGCGAAACATATAACTATATATAGATAACTTGATACACATTAATAAAAGCAGCCATCTGATGACGACACTCGATAAGTTCAATTTATCTATATTTTTGCTTTTAATTTTTTCCTTTACTTATACTTGGTTAACTATGATATACCACTTTGTCTTCGGGTTACGATTAGGATGGTGGTTTGCCGGTCGGAACCCGAATCGTTTATACAGAACGTTTCTTCTATTAGTGTTTATTTTTAAATGTGTATGAAAGGTGTGATTAGGAACATATAGATCGGAACATTTGTGATTATACGGAGGGTTGTGGATTGCCGTGTAGCATAAAAAGCGAAATTAAAAATAAAAGACAACCGTTTTGGCGCACTCGAATAAAATATAATATAACGGTCGGAGCGTGACGAGGCATCATAGAATATTAAAATAATTATCGTGCATACAACGATCACCGATTGACTGCGGTGAGTTATTATTGATTGCCACTTTGAGCAGCTGAAACGTTATATTATTATTGCGACCAAGTGCAGGACCGAACGTTGATATTTACACCGTACGTCGCGGAATCGAATTAATTTCACACAGAGACTGTCGACACACACACGGGGTGAGAGAGAGAGAGGGAGAGAGAGAGAGAGAGTGATAGGGATAGGGTGAGATGGAATGAGAAACTGCGCGAGCGGGGAGCGTAAAGGCATTCGCCCCAAATCAACCATTGTTGTGTCGGTTAAGAGATTTTATAGAAGCATTATGTATTATTATAATATACCTATGAACGAACCGCGCACGAGGACTATATATAATATTATTATATTGTATGTTGAATTAACATGATTAAATTACACTGATCTATGCATTTGATTAATTAGTTGATTGTCTGGTGAAGTTTCGACGGCGCAACGTTCTTCGGCGCGCGCGTTTGTCCCGTATAACCGGAGGTACGTTACCCTGGCATCCGGCCAAAGTTCAAATTTTCAAATTTTTTTCGTAAACCATTATTATTTATTTTTTTATTTTTTTCCCCCAATCGTGGGTGCAGGGATAACAACATGCCGCTGCAGCAGCGATCGAAATCGTTTTTTCAGGGATAAATATTATTGGGTAAAAATCCTGAAGACTAAGGTACGAATTGTTACAGTTAAATGGATACAAAAAAATTCGAATAAATGTTCAATTGACCAGTTGTTGCGGATGCGGGGATTACAATACGCCGCAGCACTCGCGATTTAAAAGTCGATTTTTTGGGGATAAATATTTGGGTACAGATTCTGGAAATTATGGTACAATTAAACGGAAAAAAAAAGTTGGAAACATCGACCTTGGGGTGCCGGAGTATGTTATGCGGTACACTCTGAGCGATGAAAAATTCCGCGGACGTTAAGCCGTGAAGGTATATCGCGGTTTTGTATCCACGGCTGGAACACGAGTTTACCCTCATCGCCATGTGCATTGAAATGCACGTTACGAAGCAATAAAAGCACTCGGATTTTTTTTTTACGAAATCCGTCGTGAATTCAGCTCAACCACCATCAACCGCTGTAATATATACCACGAACATTCCAATCGAATAAACGTACTATATTATGATGCTTACACAACAATAA
Organism: Periphyllus acericola; assembly: GCA_949715065.1. Taxonomy (NCBI): domain Eukaryota; kingdom Metazoa; phylum Arthropoda; class Insecta; order Hemiptera; family Aphididae; genus Periphyllus; species Periphyllus acericola. Next base: position 15,418,874 of record OX454270.1, on the reverse strand, counting down.
TAATCGATTATAATTTATTCAGAACTACTTTTTGTTTTGCCGTTCGAAGAAATCACTCTCGTCGCCACACTAGACGACGTCATCCAAGATCGTGTACAGAGTGATTTTTTTAACACGCTTTTTCAGCTGTGAGAATACCCAAATTTGGTTTTTTTTTTTTCAACTCACTTTAAAAGTTACACAAACTTTGTTTTATAAATAATGGAACACCGTATTTTTTACGCAAAATATTATTCGCTTAATTTTCCAGGAACTGTTGATGTAACGGAGTCAAAGTTTGGACCGATACTTTCGGAATATTATTCAAATAAAAAAAAAACGTATGAAAAGCAAAAAATGACGTTATCTCGAATTATAAGCAAATATATAGCGTTTTTTTGTATCTATATAAATCATATGAGAATATTATTACCTATAAGTATTTATAGACTATTTTCCTTAATGTTTAAATTAGAATAATTCAAACACATACTTTAGATTCATCAAAATACGTAGAAAAATTATCTCAATGAAATACCGTGCAGTGAAAAAAAAAATTGCGTCGCTTCAGGACACCCTTAAAAGGACATAAGAAAAATCCACCATAAAACACACGATTACGAACGAAACGTGCGTATGTTATGATGTGCGTATTCGGTTTTGTTTGGAGATATCATGTTGGTCAAAGCGTGCCGGTGGATAATTTTTCTTCCACCGCTGTGAATTAACCAAATACTTATATTATAGAATTTAATAAGCATTTGATAAATTTCGAATTTTTTTTTTTTTTGCAAAAGTTAGAACATTACAAGTTAAACCTTCCATATTAAGAAATTTGGTTGTACTTCTATATTGACCATCTTAAGATATAAAATATGATCCATCTGACCTCTTTCAAACAGAATTGTTTTTTCGAGAGCAGTTGTGCATTGGTTTCAAATACCATTCACCCTTCTCCTGTATTTCACATTCTAACCTGACCGTGGAATCTCACTCGGCCTAGGGGTTACAACCGTTTGTTTATGTTAACATATAGCATATTTATATTTTCTTCACATAGACGCCAAACGGTAATTATTAAAATCAACATATTAAACAAAATTAAACATTTCCTAGGTTACCAAAGTGTGAGAAAATGTATACATACGAGCTGAAAACTGTTTTGACTCTTAAAAATGCTTTCGTAGTGCGCCTTTTCAAAGTAAATTCCCACAACTTTTGATACGGTACGGTAATAATGGCTGTACGCTGAATGACCAAAATTTGCACGGAACAGTCTTGGTCGGTACCAACATTTTTTAAAATCCCTTTTTGTATTGCACACATCCATAGGGTATTAGAGGGACCACGATTAAACTTTTTAATTTCATACTTTAAGCGTTTCTCACTGGTCTTTGACTCTTATAAAATGTTATGCTTAGATATGTGGATTATATACGCGGCTTCATATTATTACAATATTTTGAAACGATGAGAGCGAACGTTGTCGTGCATAACGTCTCACCGGAGTTTGTGCGCAAAGTCACGTAGTGCGTAGTGGTACGGTCAAACGAGCTGGAAAAAATGTTTCGAGAAAAAAAAATAACTAATTAAAATAATGATAAAAAAAAACCGACGATAGCCGGTTTTAACACGCTAATGGAATAATCAATAAATTCACGCTGGTGAAAAACGAATCTCGAGGGATTCGACGACGGTTTGTCCTCCGAATTATTATTGGTTTATTACACAGGCGTGCGTCTACGTCTTGTTATTGAATATTGATCGCGCCCAACGGACTAATTCCAACGCAATATCACAGTCGTAAATGTTATAATTCATTACTATTGTACGCTCAGCGGATCGCGGACGAGCCGTGCGCGCTTGTATCCAAGATACGATTGTGTACGCATAATGTGTATTATATCTTGCCGTCATATCGCGATTTTTTTGTTTTTTTTTCTGAAATAATAGGTATCCGATCAAACGCCGCGGAGCGAATGATTAACGGATTACTATTGTTATAAATTTATAATAAACTAAATTTAATTAAACATAAAACATAAAAGTACCGTTTTTTTTCGAACCTTATACGTAACTATAAAAAGTATAAGCTAACAATATTACGTGCACACGTGTGTGTGTGTGTGTAAGTAAAATAATAACATTTAAATTTTATATAAATAAAGATCGATCGCGTTAAGGGAACGTGTATTTTTATTTTATTTTTTCCAACATCTGAATTCTAGCAACTCCGTCTCGCGATCAGTGAGATGGAATAAATTACGCGTACGATGTGTTATATGGAAAAAATAAAAATAATAATAATAAAGAAAACGATTCTGTATTGTAAACTTTGATAAGAACACATGCCTGCATTCCGGTTACGTTCGATACGGGAACGGGGTGGGGACGCTACATTCATACAGAGGGTTCGAATTGCAAATATTGTAACAATTTTATCTTTTATAATACGATATGCTAAATAGAGATAAATGTATAATGGTCGAGTCTTATGAAGTAGAATAAGTGAAAATTGTACACGTAAGATTTTGATTTTCAGATAATTTTTGAAGAAAGTTTACGTGAAGTCCGTATAAAAACCCGTATGGAAACCTCTGTATGTATACAGCGCGTAAAGAGATTTATCCAACGAGTCGTATGATGGTCGAACATTTGTTTTAATGCAGAAATCTTTAAAGATTTTGAAGACTGCGTTGAACGCACGCACTTGCATTATTTATAATATACAGCTATTAACATTTAACGGCATCTATAGCAACGTAATTTTAGATTTTGGTAGTTCATATGAGCTTACCGTCTTACATGTTCTCACGTATTTAGCATATAAACGTACGAGGAAACTATTTGCGTGACATTTTGATCGCTCTGTATTGATACATAGATACCATATATTATTGCAGCGATCGTTTAAGTGATTTTCCTCATCCAGGGGCGAACGTGATCGGAGGGTAGTGGTATGGTGGTAATACTTTATTTTTATTTTTCTCGCACTCAATCCCTCTACACCCGCTCGCCCGTCTATGCCCACACCACAGTGCTGCAGGACACGCAGTATCGGCTCGAACTTTGCGCCTCCGCTTTCCGTAGACGTCATATGACAGTATGATGTTATATATAAATATAGTTGTGTACAATGACGACGACGACTTATATTGGCCGACAGCCCCCTACGCCCTTCAAGAGCTTTTCTCCCACACCCCGTACGTGTCTCTCCTCTCGCGCGTAGGCCTTAGGTGGTATTTATTGTTATTATTATCGTCGTTGTACCCACGTCGTACGCGTTATTCTCGTCTCGTCAGTACAGATAGACCCATACAAGAGGAGTCTTCGGCGGTGGTACGATAGTGGGTGAGAAAATAAAAACGCTTTACCGCCGACGAGATGTCCTACACCGTAACCGAGTCGTACACGCTATGCAAATATCATAATAATAATATACTTTAATATAATAATAATAATAATAATAATAATATCAACAATAATATAGTCGTTATACGCGAACACCGATATGATATTTGGTGTATAATACGCATAGTACACGCGTGTTGCTGCCGAGTGCAAACAACAACGACTTACTGAAACTGTTGTGTACAGAACGTGCGGATGACGCGTTCAATTATGTTGACTAACAGTGATACCTAACCTAACCTTACGTGGTACAGCTCCGAGGGTGAAGTCCCAGAACAATTCGCGTAAGGGGTTGAAGACGTTTACGCAACGGGGCGTGGAGTGTATCGTGATGATGATAATAATAATAAAAATTATGACTGTGATTTCGATGCTCTTTGCGTAGTTTTCCAAAGCGTTCCGTGCGACGATTATCGTATATATTGTCACAAACAAGCGTTTCACGTACTTTTTAATGTCAATACGAAAGTTTATTTTGCATTTTTTGACAATTGACGATTTTTCTGATTTCAAGATCATATTTTTACTCGTTTTTTTATTGCGTTTTTTGGAGTTTTCGGAATCTTGATTGAAATTTAAAATTTAATTCAAAGGTTTTAACCCACTTTCGCGATTTTTATATAAATATAACAAATCATCATGTATTAGGTATCCAGATATAGGAAAATATTATATTAGTTATGTTTAAACCAACTCTATTTCTTTTTACATTTTAGAAAATAATATTCACGCCAAAACTGTTAAATAATTTAAAAAAAAATATTAGTGCATTATGTATAACTTTTTGGGAACCAAGGCCTTTTTTTTAAAGATATTATAAAACACTTAATGCCCAGCACTAATACCATCAATACGCCCCTATTTTATATAATTATTGAATTATTGAATGCAGGTCCAGTGCACATGTACTCCGAACGCTGGCGGTATTACTTTCTGCGTCTGCGTTCACCTATAACAAAATATCTTACGTCGTTTGCGCGCCAACATAAGTAGATAGGTACAAGCAAGAAATATGGTCTTATTCATTATAATATCAATAGTTATTTGAATTACGTGCATTTTTACTTAAAGCGAAGTAAATGAATGAAAAATTAAAATAAAATAACGTGAAAAAATATATGCACATATACATCGTAATATGTTGAGGTACCTAAAAGTATTTCCATATGGATATATTTTTAAACAGAAATACCTACATTACAATATTTTAAAATCGAATATTCGGTAAGATCGTCAAATTTTAGGTTGGAAGTGGAATGAAAATGAAATAAACAACGTCTCGCACCTTAGGGTGTATATTATGCTTAAGCGAAAATGATGTACGATGATTTGACGTAAGGTAAACGGGAAGTAGTAATGCGTAAACGTTGCACACCCCAAAAATCAAACGACGCGCGACTGTCTTATAAAAAAAAGCCCAAATGAACGATAGTGATGCGCGAACGATTTACGGCCGTATTGGTTTTCGTACGCGTCATGATGAACATATTACAACAGTACATTTTTCGGGTACTCGCAGCACCCGCGCACCCGCAGGTATACCCGGGTGGGCGGTGACGGAGATAGCAGACACGGTCGTCGGATGACCGTTAGCTGCGGCCGGCCGAAATCGCCGGTAAAATTGTTTCTGTCGCTTTGAAGCGCGCGCATGTATATTACGTTCCGCAAACCCTTTTAACGTGAAGACATTACGGGTCGCAGTGTAAAAAAATCGACTACGATTCACCGGCAGGAATACCCGTGCATAACTTTCTCCGCGTGCACAATAAATTACGTACTGCACGAGGAGCAAGGGCGCCGTTCGCGGGATGACAGGGTGTACGTCGGCTAAATTTTTCCGCATCTTATTGGCTTGACATTTCATTTACAAATGAGCCGCGCACTGATGGCCTTTACGTTACGGTTAAGAATAGACCTACGTAAATCGGTTTTTTCCCCATCACGAATCGGTATAATCTTCTTAGTCAACTCGTTTGAATCAATTATATATACAAACCTTGAACCCGTACCTATCACAAGTATGATGTGCCACCGAACAGAATATCGTTTGGAAAAAGAAACTGACGCGTTGAAACGATGGCGTCGATCCCGTATTGAAATACGAGGAGATGAGCGAAAGGAGCGGCGCGAGCAGGCGCTGATGCGAAGAAAAAATCGTCTCCTGCCGCGACCGCGCGCAGCTATTGTCACATAATCGTTAGCGGCGATAATTGCTTCCCGGCCGCTGCGAAACGTATTAGTAGTGCGGACAGCGAAAAATGCGTTACATTTATTATTTAAATTTTTCCCGTGAAAAACGATGGATTTTTACGGCCGTCGGTACTTTTTTTTACTTTTTTAATATAACGCGCACGTGTCATACTACGCCGCTAACACTTCCCGGAACGCTTGCGTACAATGTAACGATGACGTGTTCCCCGGAAACGCGAGCGGCCGACTTATTAATCTAATAACGGTCGTGTCTTGTACCGGGAGCGCAGATAAATGTTCGCTCGTTTTCATCAACTGCTCGTGTATCCAGTGGCGTAGCAAGGATTACGCAATGGCGGGGGGAAGGGTGTTCGAAGTATTGGTAAGAATTTTAATTCATCGCCACAGTTCTCATGACAAAAAAAAACGGATAAGCCACATTTATGTATACACCACAACTAAATCAGAATTCTTGTAGTAGAACTAACGAACTAAAAAATAATATGAACATACATTTATCTTGTTTCAACCCCCATAACCCCACCACTCTAGCTACGCCACTGTATAGATCTGTAATCACAGTAACATACTAACATATTCAAATAATATTATTACAGTAGACGCGTGCGCACAGGCTTATGGCAGGTAGTGCAAAATCATCGTCGGGGTGTTATAGGTAAAAATTCCAAACTATCAGTCACGTAAATAATACTTTTTTACGAATGCACTTGGGTAACTTTGTTCGCAAGAACAACTTGTTGTTATACTCAATACTGGGTTCGTTACAATAGTTATGATAATGCCTTGTAAATAATACAACAGATTTTTCTCATTTGCACAGATGAAAGCCCAGTTTAACCGACACCTAATACACATATTATATTACAACTTCCTGTTTGGAGTTTAATAAGTTATGGTCTTGAGCCATATGCTTTAGCAATCTTCTTTCAGCATAAACTTCACTTTTACTAAGTAAAACATATTTATTTAGCTTTGGTTGATCTGAAAGTCTCTTGGTCACAACGATATTCAATATACCGATTATTTAAGTAATGGAATATAAAAAGTATATATTAAATAATAGTTAAGTTTCTTTAGTTGATGGAAAATATTAGATTATCAATATTGCTGAATAACTCTCTAATTTTTACTTCAGGTATATTATTAATATTGTGCTTACAACAAATCAATACCGGTTCTTTAAATTAAATTGAAGAATGATTAATGAATATTTTCAGATTTCATTAATTGAGAAGCAGCATTTAAGGATAAAACCATATATCTTACACTACCGGTTGAACTTTCTGATATTAACTGGACACAAATTATTATTAATTTTTAGGGGCACGGTACTAATTTAGGCTCGCGGCACGCATGATACCTAATTCGGTTTTGATCCGTGCAGATCCTGCGGAACTGAATTCGGTTTTGAAACGATTTACATAGCATTTCGATGATGTTTTGCTTATCTATATATACGTATTATTACCGCGATAAACATATACAAACGCGTATGACCTTGAGAACTTTTCCCGGTGACAAAACTGTACCGCGTAACGCGCGTAGCATTATTTATTATGAAATATATAACTTTTGAACGCTATCACTCTCGGATATAATATTATATTCTATGAGCATTTACGCGCGCAAAGTCTCGTGTTCCTAGCTCACGGTTAGGAGTGTAGTAATCGACAAAGTTGTCGTCCCGTTATACATTCGTCCGTGTACAATGTATGTACATATCTATATCATTACAACCGTCGGAAAACGAATCGCGCACGGATGGCGGTAATGATGACTGTTCGCGTATCCTTTTCGGCGAATCGGAAAATGTATTATTTTCGTATATAGGTACGCGACCACGCGCGCCCGTGACATCACCGATGCGGCTGTATCGCCGTAACGCGGTGGTTAAGTTTTAATAAGAAAATACGTCGTTGTCCGATCCGTGTCGCGAACGACGACCAGACGAAGGGAAAGTTCGAGCGGTTCGCGCATCGTCGCAGTGCACTGAAAAACCTCAAAAGATCCGAACATTTGCTCTGTAAATTTTCCCAGCCGGACGAAATCATCAGAGTTTCCGTTCAGGGTTCTTGCGGGGACGTGATTGATAAAAAAAAATCCACCTCGTCGTGCGGGAGTGTATTGGGAAATAATGTTTCCCACGTGTCATACCGCTCGCGTATAATGCGACGTACACACCTACTAGCCGGGGACAAATAATCTCTATTGGAGTCCGGGAGGGTAAGACAACAAATAAACGAGGGCCAGAGCAAAAAAAATGTTTTCACAATACCATTGTTTTGTTTTTGTACTCATGGCGTAATATATAAGATTTATAAATTTAAATTTACTTCTTTCAGTATTATTCAAGAACAAAATTACTATGTAAAGTAAATTTAACCGAGCTATTAAATACGAGAACTTGCATTTTTTGTTAATGGACGGTATTCGGAAATCGGCAACTCTTGGAAAACAGATTGGGTATACGAAATATCGTTCTAGGACAGTTATTGGACACGGCCGTTCGGATGCAGAACAATATAAATATACAAGTATATTTGTAATTTAAAAATTGAATGTTTCAATCGAAAACTGCACGTTTCAATGGGAATGTGTGGTTATTTTTTCATGTCTTAAACGTGTACAAAGAGGGCATGATTTATATTATAATCATATTGAATCTGAAAATATTCCCACTTAAAAATTTCAAAAATACTATGATGTAGATAAAAGAATTTTTATAACTAATAAGCAACTAGAAAAAATATATATTTTTAAAGAAATAGCTCAAAACATTTCAACGGTATACGAGTATAATCAACATGTAGTTAAAATTATTGATATTTATATTGCCATGATACCCATTTTTTTATTTTTTTTTTAAATCATTACATTTTTATATTATTGAATTACGTTTATAATTATAATTTTTTTGGCGTCTAAATGGCCCCGTCTATTTGTCCAATTTTGACGTAATGTATCTACAAAGTACAGGAATTGGTTAATTTAATTTGATACTTGTTTTCTTTATTGTTTGTTATATAAATAATTTTGAATAAAAAATTATACCATGCTAAACTATATAATACTAGCTGAATAACCCGGCTTCGCTCGTGTGCAGTTATTGCTTTCTCTAAATGAAGTTCTTAAATCAGATGTTTATTATTTACCTTCTTTCTTTTTTCCGTCCCATGGCCACATTCTTTAAATAAACGACGTGAATTTTCAAACGAAAATAATAGCACGTAGGTTGTATAGTTAGAGTTAGTTTTATAATAATTAATAGCCGGCGCTTCGCAGCACCAATACAAATATGCAATAAAAATCATGTAATTTTTCCAAGAAAATCATTTTTATTTTTTTCAATATTCTTTATTATCAATCCAACACATTTGGGTAAACAATATTCTTTGTTTGTTCATTCGGGGCATACACAGATAAACAATTTAGAGTGCCAACTCTTGAACAGGCCACGTATAGAGTTATCCGTGCGAAAAACACGGCTCCTCCAAATTCATACCGCATACTTGGAGCGTTTGTCCTTTTGTCTTATTGATGGACATGACGAATGATAGGAAAATTATATGTCTGTTGGTATCAGAGAAATACGTGGGATGAGTACAACTTCCCCCTTCGCTTTGCCAGTCAATATTGTGGCTTCGGTTAAATACGGCATCAATCTTTTTACAGCTAATCTTGTGCCGTTGCACATTTTTGGTGCATTCAAATTCCGTAGTAAAATATTTGATGAAAATATTTGAATTCAATGCGGCGGCATACTAGACAGTTCCAACGAATTCCAAAATTCAACTGGATAGTTGACTGCATCGTCTTCATTCAATGCGCCAATGCGATTTGTATGATGTCACAGCACCAGGCAATTTTTCTTGGATGAGATAATTGATAGCATTGACATGCACATTTTTTGGTGCCAGAATTGCGCGTTCACTCAACCAATTGTGATTCCTGTGATTCTGGACAATATTCGGAAACACTCGTTCAATCAATTCTCCTTTTGATTGGAGAATTGTACAAAAATTGTTTGGCAAACTAATTAAATCGTTTGTGTTATCGATTCGAACTTTGCCACTTCCGATTTCCAACAATTGCTACGAAAACCGATCTGCAAATGGATCATTGTGCAATTTAACACGAATGTTTATGTTTAGCGTCAATTTTCGCACATATCTCCACATGAGAGAACACTTCAGGCACGTATCGATCTCATCTGCCGGTGTTGAGCGTGGAATTACGGGCAGTGTTTGTCTAAAATCACCTGACAATAATATCATTGCACCACCAAAAATGTTTTGGTTGCCACGTAGTTGCATTGTGCGGTGTATTGCTTCAAGTGATTTCTTATGCGTCATCGTACATTCATACAATAAAATAATAGCTGTAACTTAACTATAACTATAACTATAACTCCGCAACCACTTATCGCACAGCGCACAAACTTCACAGAAACCGTCTACATATCAATCCTAATATTCCCTGAAATTTTTATCGAAATCGGTTTGGTGGATCTTGAGTTATAAAATGTATTCAAAATGTACACCTATTTTTATATATTATATAGATTCGAGTAAGATATTATGTCGACGGTCCACTTTTCCACCCCTGTATACTATCCTTATGAAACACGAGCGTATGGCGAACACGTTCTAAAAATCTATTTCTAAACTCGCAAGAAGACTGCGATTTTACTCACCCGTTAATGACAAAATGACGGAAAAATCATTAAACGCATTTCTCTACGACCCGGCGGAATCATCTCGCTTTCTGAAATGTTAAATCGAAAAACGCATAATATGCTCCCTAACGTCATACCGATGTATATGATATTGTATGTTAAACACGGGACTGTGGTAAGTTTGAAAAACGCATTCATCTCTCCCGGCTCGTTCGCGCAGACCATTAAGGCCCTTCGCCGCGGAAACAACCACCCGAGACCACTTATCTCCTCTTTTGCGCACCTCATCCCCGCGCGCGCCGTTATATTAATCCCTATCGCCACCGTCGCCGTTGCCGACAGTCCGAGGTCGACGCGTTCATTCCGTACACCCGACGCCGTTGTTTCGGTTTCTTTAATGGCCCTTCTCTCCGCGGTTTCCAATATAACGCCTCCCTAATTAAACTACTTTTCTCCCTCCCCCAAACTTTTCCTGCCCGTCATGCCGTCGCCTTCGTGCCGTGCGCATTGTTTCCTTTTAAAAATAATGTTCTCCGACCCCGAAATCGAATTCGCCGCAGGGATCGTCGAGCCCGGGACGGTTATAATTGTTTTTCCTTTTTCCCGGGCGTCCGTCAGCTGAGCGCATTATTCCCTCCGGGGACGGCCGATCCATCGCGATCCACTTGTGCACAAAACGTTCACCGAAACGTTATCCTGCAGCTCTACGCTCACGTATTGCGACGGTCGCGTAGACTACGACGTCATTATACTGGAGTATGTTGTACATAGTGACCACACGGCAACACGTGGCAAGATTTGATAGTGTTAAACTATCACGTCTTGTCGTATTGATATCGTGTACGAAAAAAAGTTCTATGCTTGTGTAACAGGGGCGAGGACAATATTATATTGTTGGAACGCGATTCTTGTTGCTGTTGGCCGCACGGACAACGTTGAAAATTATAAAATATTTGATTTATAATAATAATTACAATTGTTAATACGTGCGTTATTATTTCTATCTAATAAAACATTGTATTCATTGTTACAAAGAGAAAAATCAATTTTTTATTAAATTGGGTGAAACTGTTTAAAATAACAAAACAAAAATGTTGAAATAGCGTGTTTTCAAAAAGTAATTAGAATACGAAATTTATGTGGAGGCCGCGTAAGAGTTTACCGTGTGCCACATGCACGGTTCTCGGTCCGTAGTTATAAACGCAACGACAACTCGGATCTCTGGCGATATAGCTTTATTTTTTAAGGTATCATCGATATATGGTATTGTAGTATATAGGATGATTCTTTAGTCATGCTGATCCTATTTTTAGCCGTAAAACTAATTAAAATGTTTGATTTTTTTTTTTTAAAGTTACCGTAGAAGCTTTTTTTCATAACTTTGGCGATGTGTACTTTTTATCAGAGATAATCACCATTTTTTCACTGCGTATTCCATTGAGATCTTTATTCTGTGAAACTTTATGTATCGAAATTAAATTACGAGGAGTAGTTTTTGAATATTATTCTAGTTTAAGTTTTTAGTAAAATAGAATTATAATACCTAATATGATAATGTAATTAGTAGTTAAGTGTATTCGCTAATTGGTACTGATTCGAAGTAACGCGAATTTTACACTTTTCAGACGCGGTTTTAAATTTTATTGATTCCGAAATTTTTTCACCAAATTTTCACTACGTGACATCAAAAATTCCAACTTAGGTTATGGTAACTTGAAAATTAAAAAGAAAGATCCAAATTCAATAAATTCTATGATCAAAATAGTAGGTTAGCATGGTTGAAAAATCACCTTGTATATTACCAACGATATTTATCTCGAGGACATATTTTTTGTTTGTAGTCCTTTTACAGTTCTGACTATCGTGATTTCAACAGATTCTACGCACTCGAATCACCGTCACAATCGTGAAAAAAAAGAGTTAATATTATAAGTGTTATTTTTTCGCTTTCCGTACAAGACTTTCAACACTTACCGTACCGCAAACATGTTAAATGACGTCCGCAACTAGAACACTATCGTACACGTAATTATCACTTCCATTACAACATGCTCTTCGTTTTACTTACTGTTACGTCCTGAGCATATTATACAAAGTGTATTTTTCCCAGTCCAATGACGGCACTTTTTGTCTCAATGTACGTAAGTATAACAATTACGTTTTTTTTTCTTAAGCAATATAATGCAAAAATATTGCCATTTTTGAAACAGCATGTAACAATTAATTACAAGAGTTGGTGTCAACCAAAAATAAGGTCAATTTTAAGCACACAGGAACACAAAAGACTTAAAAAGCATTAAATTCACTCGATAATCATCCATCTGTAAAAATAATTTCCTCGAAAAAAACGTCTTTGTTCATAAAAAGCTTTTAAGCGACCCACTCGTATTATCATATATACGTATGTTCTATTATGGACTTGTATACAATATGGATGTAGGCATGCGCCTGGATCTGTATCTTTGTGTGACGGGATTTTGGTGTTTATGCAAGGTATCATTCCATTCGGTTCTAATTTTCTTCTTCTTTTTTTTTATATATTTTTTTAGTGGTAGCTTTATTTCCATGTGACTTCAACTACGCCACCAAACAGCCTTTACGTACATTATGCGTTATACGTTCAGCTGTAGGTGCACGATTGGGAGACGTGTGTTTCGTATCCATATTTTTGCCGCATGTTTCGTGATTTGAAACACTAGAGAAATAAACCGCATTCTTGCAAACAATGGCGTGCAATAAACGTCGCAGTCTTGATTCGATGCGCGCGCGCGTACGGGACAAAGATACCATGACGTAGCGCGTAGTATAACTTCGTGCATTTGGATCATAATAATATGCAAATCAACCTATTATTTACGTTAATAAGCACCATTAAAATCAAAACGTTTGACGAGAAAATATAACTTTCTAATTGAATTAATCGAATATTAAATATTTAAGCCCCAGCATAAATTATTTCGAATCCGTACAAAGTATTCCAATACAAACGACCGTACAAGTGTTTATCAAATTATATATATACAGTCAAACTTGGTTAACTCATGGTTGAAGGCACCGGAAAAAAAGTTCTAGTTATCCAAGTAAAATTATTATTTTATTTACGAATTATGTATTTTTTTAAAACAGTACAATACATTAAATCCTATGTATTTATTATAATATTTACTGTCTTTATATTATGTATAATTTAAAAAGGATGCATGGACAAAATGTAGGTTAGTAAATTATTTAAATAAGGTATTTATTTTTGTTTGCGTTTTGATCACAGCATTTTCAGTGAATCGTTCTATTTTATTTAAAGCTTTGAAAAGTTCATCACTGACCTTTGGTTTGTTTTCGATAAATCATCTCAATTCATTATAACGCATCTGTGCTTGTATAATCGTGGGAATTTGGGATTCAATACATTCTTGTTGCTCTTCTCCGATGATTGAGAACATCAAAACTTCGAGTTAATAACGAAAATATTTGAGTTAAACAGGATTTTTTTGCATTGTTCAAATGGATAATTCTAGGGACCAGTGAAAACGAATAAAATCGAATAAAAAAATATAAAATATAAAATCGAATATATATATAAATAAAACAGTTTATACAAATTGTAATAAATATAATTTATTATGCAAACTCTATAAAATTTAATTTAAGCGCATGCGTTCAAATCTTTACAAAGTATTAAAGAATATTTTCTTTAAGAAAACATATTCAAACGTTGTATATAAATAAACATGCTTTCTTGTATTCATTTATTTCAAATTGAATTTTTTGATACATATTTTATAACATTTTGCGTGTGTCAAGACGATACAGAGTTCCGTTTTATGAAATTGTAACAATAGGTGCGTACCATCACATTGAAGTGTAGCTGTCTATAATAATTGTTGACATAGTTACTGTTGTTGAAAATATCGTTTGAAATATTCAAATTGATTGTTTTCTGTAGGTCATAGTGACATATTATTATTATTATTATTATTATTGTTATTATAAGTTTTGATTTCTGACAAGTGTTTGAAAAGATTTGATGTTTATGTATTTTCAATGGTCATATGACGTTGTGTAAATTTGAATAATAAATAGTGGTTACATAATATTCACCACCTGTATTCGAGCGCTTTCTATAAAATTAAATTATATTCTGTTGAATAAAAAAAAAAATAAAAATATTGACACGACTTTTAGTGGGGGACCAAATATTTGGTATATTTTTCACATTTACCTACCGTCCTTTGTGGGATTTCCGTAGTCTGCTTATTTTTTTCCTATTGGCCACCCTTATTTGGAATTTGTTATACATACCGCGGTGAAATATTTTTCCGAACATTTTTACGCATAAAGTATATCGAATATTCAACCAGAAGTTTATATTATTCATAACTTCATAAGCGTTTAAAAGTTTTGTTACGAGGATTGAAACGGAATAATAGGGATTCCTCGTGAATCGTTACCGCGACGCTCAATAATGTTTCTCAAAACTTTATGAACGCTTATAAATAATAAACTATCGGTACGATACAGGCGATATTTACGCGTTAAAATTTCGTTAAGTTAAGTTTTTCATTTTGGATGGACCAATAAAAGTTATGCGGTGAGGTTTTAGGATGTGAAAACACTAAAAAGACACTGCAGGTGTCAGAATCCTTCGAATCCTTTGAATCCCGACAGTTGACTATAACTTTCACCAATGTCAAAAGATTCCCATACACTGGTGGGCATCTCTTTTCACGTGTTTTCGTGTCAGTTTTGTGTTTATAATTCCATCAAACATACTTATTGTATATATACGTGTATACAACAAGTATATATATATATATATATATATATGTGTAAAATTAAATACGGATTGCAAATCATTTTTATGTTTTAAATAAATAAATAAAATAAAAATACATGGTTTTTAAATACATCAAAACGTGATATTCCGTGACACGTCCTTTAGCGTGAAATAAGCAAATAACCGTTTTTTTTCCTGTTCACTACCCACTAAACGGCGTGATTTCACCTTCCACTTCCACGCTGCGGTTGTTTAAATAGCGGAAATAACAGATTGACAAAAAAATGGCAAAAATAGCTCGCAAAATGAGCTTTTCACAGAAATATGATGTATGGAATGTGCACGAGCATTATATACTTTTCTCTCTCTGTAAATATGTTGTTATGTTTACATAAATATCGCAACTTGAGCGTCACGTTTTTGTATGATCCACAAAGCCAATAATGTCGCTCGTTAAATAAAAATAAATAATAAATATACCCAGATGATTATTAAATCCACGAACCGAAGGGCTTAGGTTTCACCGCTTCACCACCAACCTACCAGGGGCATATGAGTTGGATATCTCTCGTGTATTTAATTCAGTGGTTCTTAGATAATTAATATAATAAATAACAATTTATTGAATGTTAATAAAATTAATTTAATAAATTTTATACTTGAATAATATAAATTTAATCATACATAAAAAATGTAGGTCAACAAGTCAATTCTAACGCAGTACGAAAGTAAATATTATGTACGTATAATATGTAATATAATATGTATTTTTTATGTATCATACAAAGTCCAACCAATAATATGGTGTATAGTAGTATATTGTATAGCATAGTTTTCAATTCAACAAAAACTTTTTTCGGTAAAGACAACAATCTCACTGTAGTCTATCAGTCTGGAATCGGGAACGAAACCAATCCACGGTTATAATAATAATATGTCAAAGCACGGTGAACCACCAAAACCCGAAAAAAGAAATAACAATACAGACCCCGTGTAGTGGGACGCAATTGGTGTATTTTCACGGGACGCAACTAAGGTGCGGCTCCCCTCCGAACCTACCAGAACCGGGCCGTAACGAATTTCGGACCCGGACGAATCGCGTCCATCCGTGTAGCGGGGGTGCGCTTTTCTACCCCTGCAAAATTGCGTCTCGAGAATCTAGCAACGGTGCGTATGTAGCGTAGTATACTCGTATATAAATAGGTATAGTGGACGCAGTACGTTTTAACGTTGTTCGGAGTGAAATAATTTCGAGAAACAGATTGTTGTAGTACTGTAGTCGGTACTCTGGATCGATATGTCTTTCTACACCGCGATTCCGGGATATAAGCTCGGATCGAATAAAACGCTTCCGATCGCAACGGTATACATATTATAACGTCGTCGTACCTACATAGTTTGTAACGGCGCAATTGATTTATACGACGACCGGGGCGCGGGCGGGGAAAATGCCAATTGAACTCTGCGTTTACGACCCGCCGCAGTGTTGTTTAGATTTTCAAAATGCCAATTAACGCGCGCGGTCTGTCGAGATGGTGTTATTATTTGCTCGTAACCGTAGAGTACCGTGTCCGTTTATATATATATACATGTATAATAATATACTTTCCGAGTGGTTTGGCTCGCGTGCCGACGAAAAGGTGAAAGCTGTTTCGCCTTGAATAATTTAAACAGAAAGAAAATTAATGTTTGGACATTAATTGCAAGCGCGCCTTTACGTGGGATACATGGAGAAGAAAAAAACGTCTTTGCACATTTATCAGGGGAAATTACTTCTTCCGGTTACTTTTCAACGCCGACCACCGCGATTGTTTGCGATTTTTTTTTTCTTCATTTATCATTCGTCCGTTCGTTCGTAATACTATAGACTCTTTAACGCGAAATCGGTGAAAAGCTGCGCGTACCGATACGCGATATTTATTTTCTCGCATAAATATTGTCTCCCGGACAACGTATGGGGATGTGCGTGTGCATACGCACCACGAAGAGAAATCAATATTCAAACGGTCTATTCAAACCGAATGGACTCAGCCGAGTCAGCACGTCCAGAACGGTTTTTTTGTTGTGTTTCTATTTTTAAAAACTATTTCAACACTGTCCGTGACGTTCGCGCGACGGGAGAAGTTGGCGAGTTTATACGTTTTGTTTCCTCGGACGCATGAGTGCGGACCCGGTGCACCAGGAACTTCGTGCTTTCGCAGTCCGGTAGGTGCCGTATTCCCGGGTTTTCGATACCGTAGGGTACGAGATTCCTGGGATTTTCGTACTTCCCAGGGGGTGAACGATATCCCATGTTTAAAATACCTAGGGGGTGCGGGTATTATGGTCCTCGGATAATCGTACTCGGTGGGAGGGAGGAAATCCGGGGGTACGTTTCGCCTGTCACACCAGCATTAGACCGCGTTACGATGATAACAATCGGTGTAATACTTGCGGTCACAGCGTACGAGTGCGCACGCGTCCCTATCGAAGCTGTCATATTATCGGAAGCCGAGCCCGATCGATCCGGCCGGATATGGCGTATTAACGTGTTGTACGCGAGAACGTCTTGGGGATTGGGCCCGAGCCCGCGGAGGGATGTTTTCGAACACATGACGTGCACGCGTGCATCATACCGCGCCGTTACAATGCGTGCGGCGGATGTCGAATATTATTAGACGACCCGCGTAGGATGGCATTTCCCGTACGCGATACCGTACTGCATTAACGTGTACACTGCTGCCACATTATACACAACACAATAATATATTACCGTATATTATTGTTACGTTACTTCGAACGCCGCCGTTTCTCCTTCCCCTCTCTCGGGGTGGGGGGGGAGCTGTCGTTGGGTGACGTGAGGGTGCGCAAATACGGTTCGACGTCAATTATTGATATTACGCTTACGACGACGAGTCCACGTAACAAGTACGAAACGCACGCCTACACATAGTGATAATAATAATAATAATAATAATATTATTATTGTATATATTATTTCACGAGCGCGAGCCTTTGACACGCACGTCGTGTCACCTCAGGTGACGGCGACAACCCGCCCGCGCGCGCAACGTGGGGGATGATGGGGGTGTGGAAACGCTGCGGTTCACGATGCCAAGGGTGACGGCGCGCGAGGTCCAAGGGACGTTGTAGTAATAATAAAATATTATATGCATGGGTATGATAAAATTATGTGTCGACAAGTACGTTTTTCGAGCTATACGCCGTTCGAATTCCTGCCGCGGAAAACGCGAACGGTCCCGAAATCGGTCGAAAATTAATAGAAACGTGCGATGCAGAACTGAACGTTTAAGTAAATAATAACGAGATGTCTACTGTTATGCATGATATTCTTGTTTTACTTTATAGATGGAAAAACAGGTGATGACGCACGTCTAAGTTGTACGATTACACCGTGGACGAATTTATGACAATATATGAATGATTTCAATGAAATATAGTCTCGACCAAAACAAATTTTACGCATAGAACAACACTTGTTACGATGTCTCTAAAGTGTTTTTTTTTTCATCTTTAACTACATTATGTATTGGGAGATATAACATATAGTCTGTTGACTGCTAGAAACGACCGACCGCGAAATCATTTATGTAGGTAATATTTTAAACGTTTAGCGAATCTGCACTAATGCATCATAATCTAACATGAGCTGAGCGATGATAAATCAGTCAATTAGTCATCTAGTCAATCAGAACATGTTATTTCGTATACAGGGATTTACACAAAGCGATATCTCCCGTGTCAATAGAGATAATCAAATTCTGGTTTTTTTTATGAGCATCGGTGGGCAAAGTCAATTTTGATGACAATAATTTTGTAAATCTAAGGTCATTTTTAAAGAATTTAAATTAAAAAAATCAACTTGTTTATTCTAATTTTTATTGATTTCAAAGATAGCCCTTTTTTAGTGTTTCTTTTTTTGAACATTTCGATGGTTCAACTTTCAATTTTCATCAATTTCTTGGTTTTTAATAAAAATAAATAATGTAAATCATCATCATCTCGTCAATTTTCCGATAAGGTTCGTTGATAATTTTATTATTATTTAAAACTGTGAAAATAGTGCGGTATTTGGTTGAAAAATAGTAAAGTTAGATATTATGTGTAAATCCCGGTGTGACAGTCTGTACAAAGAAAAGTTTATATAATATATTTGAAAAATAATTGTCTTTAAAATGTACGACGATTGTGCGCTTTTTTCAAACTCCTTTTTTTCATCGAAATAGTAATATTGCTCTAATCTGATGAAGTGAAATATCTCCCTGGCGAGGCCGGTTGATTCAGCAACATATCAAATAACATAATAATTGAAGGTTCTTGCATACTATCAAAACGAATTAGTAGTACCAAAGATGAGTGTGATCACGTCGTCGCGCGATGATTGCACTTTTTCGGTTTTCATCTTGCCCAGTTGTCCCTCCTGAACATATATTATGGAAGATCTAAAATAAAATAGGAGCCGTGCTACATTACCGTTTGTTTTACAGCTCCACCATTCATTCCAAGTACGTAATAATATACGCTTAGATGTATTCCTAAACCGATAGCAGCTAATGATAAAATGTAAGACGACCGGACCGTTACATGGAATCCGAAAGTTATTTATCGTTATTTTCACCTTCGATCTGCGGTGCCGTTAATATAATCGCACGGACCGCGATGATGATAATAATAATAATAATAGAAATAACAATAATAGTAATGAAAATAATATAATAATATATACTACGTACGCTAGGGAATTTTATATCGAACTTTCAATGGACCCGAACAAACGCAATAGACGCCATATGTGGCCACTCGTATCGGCCGGATTGATTTTCCGATCTCGTGATAAAGCGAGTGTAATATAAATAATAATATCCACTGTACGTCCCGAGCCCTATTCCGTAAACCGATCGGACCATTCTCGTACGTTTCACTCAATACCGTCGAAACGATCCACTTGATATAAATATATAACTATGCGCATATACGTACCACCGCCGATTAATTTTCGAGACGACAGTTATTATTAACATGATTAATATAATATATATTCAGTTTCAAGGACGGTGCTACCTTCGTCTGCGCGCGGACCTACACCATATTATTATCTTGTTACACAAATGCTTGGCTCACGAATTGACCGTAGTGTACGTAATATTATTACTATACATGCATTAAAAGGTGTCAGTTCCCGCGGTTAATGATTACAGCCAGCTATGGAGTATCATAGAGTGGCATAAAGCAGATCGTGTTACCGAAACCTACCTAGGGTGGATACATAAGTCCTGAACGGGAGGGGGGGGAATATGTGTAAATTAATAAAATAAATTGATAGGAATGGGCTTAGGGATTTTCTTATGATGAATCGACGTACAAATTAGTTGTGCACAAAAATCTGTCTTAATGTCGAAAGAAATACTGGTGATGGGCTTATTACTGTTTTAGAATGCACCAAATATTAATTTTGAATGTAAAACATGATTATATTTGAAATAAATACTTGCTAAACTCAATGAAAAAAAGCATTTTGATCAACATATTAATCATTTTTTGTGAACGGGGGAGCAATTGTCCCTATGACCCTCCCCCCCATTACCCACCCCCTTGAAACCAACCCGCTACAAATCTGCACCGTATGATATGATAATGAGTGTGATCAACGATAGTTTTTAGAGAAAATAACATTCGACGTCACAGTACGCGTACAAGTAATAGGCCGTCCAAGTCGTCTGTCGTCACAATCGATCCTCGAAGATTTTCGACCCATCCTATGATCAATATTCACTTAGGTACAATCAATATAACGCGATACAATGACGGTACGTCGAACAGGGTAAGTGTTCGTTTACTATGACGCGCGTTAAAATTAAAATAAATGAAAATCCAAATACCACTCACTGACCCCGTGCAAATGGCTACATCACGAAAGCGGCAAAACTTACAAGCTTTACATTTGACACGGCGGTTTATCTAATACGAATTAAACGTGCAATAAGAAGCCGGCAAGTTCAGCGTACAGCCCAAAACCACCATTCCGATTCGTGCGCAATTTTAAAGGAACATGCTAGTTATTACTATCTTTATTTTATATTATTGATTATTATTATTATACTAGGATGTTATGTTATTATAATAATAATATATTCGATGGACCGTGCGCAGTCGTAACGGTTTTCTTTTTATCCCGCCCGTTTTATCGATACGACCGCATGAATACGAACGAGTATATTACGCACTCGCGTTCATTTAATAATACATAATATTATTATCTTGTGCTTATCACGGGTTGTCAAGGGAACTCGGTACGCGGCGGGTTTTCCCATCACTATCCGAAAACCATTTGCGCTCCCCAAGGGCCGTATACGTGGTGCACGTCAGCAAATATTACAATATACATCCATTTCGGCCTTTGGCTCTCTTCTTCCGCTTGCATTTTCATTTATGCCCGTTCGGAGGGGAAAAAAATACGCCACCCACCGTGTCCGTCACGTGTTTTCCTTTGATATACTCGCGCACCGACACGTGCGGAGAAGTCGTCTGACGTTTGCTTCCGTAAAAAATCGTCCTGGCCGTTCGCGCTCTTGTCCGCGAAACGCATTTGGAACACGCATTTATACGCATTACAATAATATGTTAATACATCCTTACTCGACGAAACCCTTTCCCTACCTTTATTAATTCACCCACCGTTTGCGACCGCACTCAACGGAACTTTGCGTCACCCGTGCCCCCTCGCCCGTCCACCGATTCGATGACCTTTTGTTTGTTACAGTTATATTGTTACTATTATAACCATTGTAGTAAACGGGTGGTGTTTATTAACACGGTATTTCGGCCGTAAAATTGTTTGAATTTGGTGCCACCTATAAGGTGTTCCGTGGCGATGCAAACTTTTTTTTCACTGCGGTATTTCATTGAGGTAATTTTTCTGTGAGTCTTGATGTATCCAAAAGTCGAGTTTTTGAATAATTCCGATTTAAGTCAAAGAAAATAGTCTTATGATACCTAATATTAAGAAATAATTTGTAATTGCATGTAATCGGTAGTTGCAGTTTTACTGATGCGAGATAACGTGAATGTTGCACTTTTCGTAATTAATTTTAAATTTTAATAATCCCGAAAGTATTGGTCCAAATTTTGAGCATACGTTACACCGAAAATTAAACAAAAATTAACTGAACAACATTTTGCGTAGAAGAAATATGGTGCAGTTGCGATTTGAAGAAACAAAATTCATGTTGCCACAGAACACCCTTATGTTGGAGCGGAAAAAAAATTTAATCATTCTTACGGCCATAAACGGGGGTGAATGGTGCATAGTTAAACATCACCCTGTATAAGAACGATAAAATACCACCGGTTATTATTCACGTGATATATTTTACACCGATTAATTTAAATAGTTTTGTGCGAACGGTTACGTTTTTAAGCGTAATCGAAGTTTATCAATTTTGATAGAGCATATTATTGTTTTGTTTAATATTTCCGAATAACGAATCGTTTGTAAATAAATCAAATTTTACATTTTTTCGCTTGACCTATTATTCATTTTTTTCGCCGCCGCGCACCACAGGTTGTGTAACGCTGCTCTGCACACGGTCCGTACTTTGTACGCACCCAATCGCGTGCGCACACGTGTACATGGACTGCCGTCGAACCCTCTCTAGGGCGGGGGATCGAGCTCCATACGGCATGTGCCAAAACACTCGTGACGTAATGCGTTTTCGATGCGGATTTATTGTATCGCAAACGTTCCGTTTTTTTACCGTCGGATATCGCGGTACGGCTTCAGCCGAGAAATGTCCAACAACATTAACCGTAGAGTATAATGCGTAGTAGCTACCGGTACTCTACAACAATATTCAGGGCCGTCGTTAGCTTTTTTGGGTCCTGTAGCTACTAAAAGCGTGGGGCCTATACAGTGGCGTACCAAGGGTAGGGAATTTGGGAATATAAGGGTGTATTCTCCCCCAAAAAACAATATAGTGATATCGGTTAGGTTAGGAAAAATGAAAAAATATATTTTTGACCATCAACCCCATGAAACAATCCTGCGTACGTTCTTGAGCCTGAGTATGATTCACTCCATTCCAATAAAATAAACAAAAATTATGACCATTGTTGAAGTTAACAAAAGTATCATAGGAACAGAAGGAACTAGGACATTAGACATTAGACACATGGGTTTAGTTAGGTTCAAGTGAAAAATAAAATCTAATGGGTTATCTAATTAGTCTTTATTTACTCGTTCGTGAGAGGGGGGGGGGGGGGGGGTTACCTACAACATTGTTGAGCTAAACACTGTTGAATCTAATGAAAGCTGAAATTAGAGCCGTCAACATTTTCAGAAAAATTAGCTCTATAAAATGGCTCACTTCAAGTTTCACAACAATTATAAAACAAAGGGCTACATTTCTAACTTCTTTAATAAAACACCTCTATATAGAATCGTCGTCGTGGGCCACATGCATGTTGAAATTTATAAAATATTTGATTTATAATTACGGTAATGAACGCGGGCATTTTAACTTTTATAATCAAACGTTTTATTTATTGCAGCAAAGAAAAAAAATACAATGATTTATCGTTTAAATGGAGAAAAACCTTTTTTAAATAATAAAACGGAAACGTTATGTAATCGCGTGTTTTTCAAAAGTAATGAAAGTATGAAATCGACGTGTTGGCCGCATCAGAATTTACCCTCGGGCCATAGGTTGGATGCGCAGGGTGTAGTGGTAACCTATTTGCTAGACGCAATGATTGGTGTAGTGAATAAATATCGTCGGGCCACTAATTCGTGAGGATCAAAGATTTCTGGGCGCAAATCGTGTACAGCCAAAATATTATATGTATCGGTTTTTTTTTATCGTTTTCGTTTTTCTTCAACTGGTCAGCCAGAAAGCTAGAACGTGTACATAGAGCTGCTTCATCACTGCTAAATATTCTCGGATATTCCGGCGGCTGGTAATGCTGGGTGGTATTTAACCGCACCGCAAATCCGTGACTGCGACTTTCCCCCCTATTTGGTCGGTTTTCTATCAGCGGAATCGCCTAAAATATGTAAGCAAATAGATTAAACAAGAAAAAAAGACCAATATATGGGTACGTTTAAGTATATAATATACATAATGATACTTCAATTCAATCCACGTCGTAGCGCATTGATTATGATCCGAATAATTGTGCATTATTTTTTTTTTACCCCCAAAGCTTACATATCATATTGTATTATAACCATAACCAATCAGGTAACGTCGGTTGGTCTTTTCGGAACTTTACGGAATTGAAAGTTATTTATCCACTAGTTGTATTGCCCTGCAGCCTGCAGGAATGCACTCGATGCGTGTACGAACTGTTTACTAAAAGTATATTTGATCGCGACGTAAAAAACACAAAAGTAAAACACGCAGATCACTCCGTAACTCAATACGTGCTCCGTATGAACTTACCTTTTTTTTTTCCTCTGCACACCGTACCTGCTCTAGATTTTTCCTGTGTAGTTCTGGTAGGAGGCGTGTAGGTACCTGCAGGGTGTAGTTGCGGTTATTGAACATTACACCGTAATACTTATCATTGTGTTCGCTGATTCGGAGGCCATTGTTTTCGTCGATAACGTTCGTTTTTTGTTTGCACGACGAAAGCTGCGCATTTCCTAGAATTTTTTTTTTTTTTTATTCAACATACCGTCATTGTATACGGCACGTGTGCACGTACTACAACAGTGCAAACACGGCGTAATAGCGCGTGTATTTAAAACAGAAAAATACGCATCACGAATCGGCACAAAACATGGTTTTCACTAAAATTATTGTTTGCTCGTCGGATGTTGAATTTGAAGATTTGTGAAAAAACATCATTCGTTTAGGAAAAAACGAGAAAATCTAAAAAAAAAGATAAAAGCGAAAAAATAAATATGCGTACTTATACTCCGCGAATCGAAAGCACGAAGATATATATCGTTTTCGTGGTTCGGACCGTCTCACTGGATCGCTACGTACAGTCGGTGACATTTTCGTAAAAATAAAAACCAACAACAACAACGATTCGACATTCGGGTTCTGCGAGCGGCGCCGTGCGATCGGAATACGGAGACGGCACGTGTACCCCGCGAGGAACAATAACTTTCGATTAAAATCAAAAACGAAGCTATGAAAATGTATACGGCTTACTTCGGAATAATGTTTTAGACACGGCTTCCGCGGGCGGAAAATTAGATCGCTTCTCGGCTGCGACGGGCGGTTTTCGTATAATCCGTCTCTAACTTATATTTATTCATTTACTTTGACAGTCCGCTAAACTTTACATATTAATCCGGCCGCGGTAGCGCATCAGCCATTATGAAAGTCACGGTAAGACTCATTGAACGGCTATTATGATATTATTTATAGCCGTGAGAATTATTTAGTCACCATTATTGTTTCGTACACCGGCGATATTTTTCATTTTTTTTCCTTTTTTTTTCGCTGCGGTATGTCACATCATTGTCATTTCAATACCCGTGCACGTTTCGGATTCATTTCGAATATTTCCTTGCGTTTTACTTTAGTCTATTTTTTGTTGTACAACAATTCTCCAAACGCATCGCAGTAGCGATTTATTATTATTATAATTATTTGTTCTTTTTTTTATTATTATTATTATTACTCGCATAAAAAACATCAAACTAAAGAAAATTAAAAAAAACCGTCCTACAAGTAAAAAAATAATACGACGCACATCTTTGTACAGATTAAGAGTTTTCGAATAGCAAAACATATATTTTCTTGAATGTCTATGTAACGTGATAAAAAACATTTTTAGAAATTATTAGAAAAAAAACAATTAACTATTTATTACTAGTATCATACGAGTATATACCATTAGAGAACCAACGTTTAAATCAAATGAAAACTATCATATGTGTGTGCTCCACAAAAGTCAACAGTAAATTTGTATCGGTGAATAGAAGTACGAACATTTGTTCTGGGGAGGGGGATGATCGCTCGCTCTCACCCCCTAACCCCACCCCTTTGACGCCATCCCCGCTCAACGATCCAACGCGTGACGGTTTCGCAGTTGTAGCTTTCAAACGCGTGCTTTAATGATTGCGAAGCGTGTGTGTTTTTTGCCAGCCACGTGTGGCCGTACGTGACCACCATGCCACCACGCTCGATCACGTTGTTGTCGACGATTAGACCATTATTAGTGAACATGGGTAGGAAGACATGACGTACATGTCGATGGCTCCGAGGACCACGGGAAAACGATAACTATAATACCAAAAAAGGATATCGGACTTTCGTGACCGACGTGTTATGATTTGATCTCTATGATTTGATAGTCGTTCGCTCGCGGTGTGATAAATATATGGACGTAGAGTTCGAACGCAAAACGGATACGATCTGCGGAGTTCCAGGTAAAAATATCAGTTATCAAAAGCATCTCGGATACTAAATATCTCCAGTCGGAAATATCTCCGGTTCAAAATATGTCCAATACCTCCCATTAAAATATTTTAATATTTATTTTATAAAACTAAAGTATTACTTTTAACGAAACTAAAGATTTTAAAGCTTTCAAAACGTGGCAACCACGGCCTGTAATAGAATAAAATAAAATAATATATGAGGTGTCCCGAACAAAAATAAATTCATTGATATTTAGCACGGGAGTAACTTGCAATCATTCTATATTTCCGCATATTTGATAATAATTTGGATGAGGACGGCAATAAGAGTAAACGACAAAAGGTCATCATTTGAGAACGGCTCGACCGCTGATTTTTTTTGTGTTCGTGATTGTCCTATCCGTGAATTTCCGTAATTGTTGATCTCGGTTAAGACTGTTCCGTGCGAGACACGGTTAATCCAGCTCGTAATATATAATAGGCAAATACCACTCCCTTTCACTTTTTGGCTACCTAAGAAATATTTTATTTTGTTCGATATCTTGATTTTAATAATTAAAAATTGAGGTATATATATTTATGTGTGTGAATGTACCTCGAAATATACTCGTAATAAAGTAAATAAATAAAATAATTATCATTTGAATATCGATGGTTGTTCGGTTTTTTTAACCTACATTTTTTTTTTTTTATCATAAAAGTAATTACTCCAATTTATAACAGTAAAACTTCTCCGGGGTGAGCCCGTATAATTCAGTTAGTACAATATAAAATAAATATGACAATATTTTCATGGGTGATATTTCCATTAGAGTTATTTTTATCGGGGCATGCTTTGTACCAGATATATTCTTTACTGGAGATATTTCGACCGGTCACCGATTCGTGGGCGGGATAGGATTCTAAGGCTGAACCCTATTATATGTACGGTCATGCACTCACGCGAGGATTTCCGCGGGATTTGGCAGGATTTCTTATCAAGCCCGGTGGTCCTGCAGCATCGACGTCGGCATCGTACGCGTAGACGATAGACTACTGTCACGTTTACGTGCCGGTTTTCAATGCAATCGAAGGAATACGGGTTTAGCGCCTACACCGACAGGATAAGAATTCGTCTAGTAAGCGAGTCCTTGCTGCAGAGTGCATGTAATCGAATATCAACAGAAAACCTGAACGAAATGCACACCAAGTGGTCACCTACGCGTGAAACTCTGGAATCGTTTATGTGCAGCACTGAAGTACACGAAGCTTGTCGAGCATTTAAGCAGATTACCATAGTGATTGTATTAAACACTGTAATGACAGCGACGTGCACTAGGATTTCGTGAGGATTGTTCGTATGATACAAGAGGTCACTGAAAAAATATAAAACTAAGAAGTGGTAATGTTATTTCTAAAACTTTAAAACAATATAAATATACATCTAATAGAGACCAGAACGAGATTTTTCCCGGGCAAGATTAAAACACTCCAATAGCTGAGAAATGTACTATACAAGGGGAAGAAAGCAGCTATCTTCTCCATTCTGATGAACACGCGGGTTATGACGTAGCCACGACTATGTGATATGAATTGAATATCAGTCGTTAAAATATGATATAATTTTCATAAAATTAGGACATACATAAATCAGAAAGTACAATCGATACTCGTGCAGTTTCTCTAATCCTAAGTTTGAGTATTTTCCATAAAATCTTTTGATATTTGCTAAAGTGACACTGCGATTAAGAATGAACGATAAACTAACGGACTTACGACTAGATTATACGTCACACTTAACTTAGCGGAAATTAATTCCTTTTTCTTTTTTTTTGATCGTCTGGTAAAAACTGTATACCAGGAATACAGTCTTGGTTATACTCGTAGTACAATGACGAGCACGTGCTATGACAATAATATATAGCGGTGCAGGGTATATTTAAAATAATATACGACGACGCGTTCGAAGACCGCGTTTTATCCGAACGCGGTCAGGTGTTATAAATCGACGGCGTTCGAATTGGACGCCCGTGAAAAAGAAACGATTTGTATCAAGGGTGGGCGCCGAAGGGATAGGGGTGGAAAAAAATGATAGGCAAACACGGGACGATGACTCCGACGGTTTCGGGCATTCGTCTCGCGAACGCATCCCTTTATTACGGTCCCTCGGGCATTCCGTTTTCGGCAAAGGCACACTAGCGTAGCGTGGGTACGAGACGACTGCCTACCCGCCTGCCCGTCGGACCTGTGCGCGTTAGAGGAGTTTTTATCTTTATAAATCCGCCGGCGATTAATCATCGAAAACTATTTCCACCCATCTCGCACGCCGAATCGTAGGCCTATCGCCACGGGAGGGTAACGGGGCGATTTTAATTATATTATATTACGTAATCGCGCGGAGTACAACCATTTATTGCTACACGTTGCGGCCGCTGCCCGCTGTATAATCATCTTGTACGCGGCTGCTCCATGTTTGACCTCTCAACGCCATGTAGCCGTGGAAAAAAAATCCTATGGACTAAGGCAAGACTCAGGCCATGGATAACAAACGCATTCTAAAGGTAAAGCGGAGACAGAAACGTGCACGCCGAAGGAATCAACAAGATATCGCTTACATTGGTCAAAACTCTCGGGTTCCGTAATTTGATATAATGTGTCATGGGGAAACCCGATTTTTATAAAATGTACGCGTGCTGTAAGCGAATAAATGAACCGAAAGGAAAGCGCGCGTTAAACGATTAAAATTTAAATCTCGATTTAAGGATATCAAACCCTGGCCAATCGTCACGCGTTGCGTTACGGATGTCTTCTTTTTAAGGGGTTCTTAGGCCGGGTCATTGGATAATTCAAATTTTTTTTTCTTTTTGCGATTCGTAGCGTAACTCATTAACAATGTACAGCTCTCGAGTGAACACGAAACGCATTACTTAAGCGTCTTTGTGCCGTGATCGTTCGCGATACTATACAAGTAAACACTCACGGTGTACCCTGTACGTCATGTTGTTACTGCGCCGCCGGTGAGTTTTAATTTTTCGTGTATAATAACGTCGCGTCGTATTATTAGTTATTGCACAACTTTGCATACGTAACGTTCCAACGGTTCGCGTAAATTTTACGTAATACGATCGTTGCGGGAAAACAATCAACGGCTTCGCGTGGTGCGCACCGAGGTGCTTCGAACTTACGTGAGTTTCAAAAGTTAAAACTTATCCCGTACGCGAAGCGCGGTGCAGGAGCGATACGGTATAATATTAGTATTACCGCGCGCGGCGTATGTTATACGGTTATGAAAATAAAAAAAAAACGGACGTGTAATAGTACGTGCAGTGTCCGAGGTGGGAAATCACGTTAAAAACGAACGTACAGTCGCGAGTACATTATTGTTAGGGCTCGGATTTCGATGCGTTTGCATTTTTTTTCCGCAACGCTTGATACGATACTTGCTGAGATACAAACAATATGGGTTTCAAGAAAACACACTATCTCTAATGAAGAACTTTTTTGGGGTTTTTTCTGCATTTATCGAGATTTCTGACGTTTAGGGACAATTTCAAACGTTCTCAGGGCATTATTTTATTTATTTGTTATCATTTTTAACCTACTTGTAGTAATCTCATTTACTCTTCTACTGGGAGTCTTACAATTGCAAGTATAAAAGAGCAAATTAACTTATGGTTATTTTCTTTATTAAGTGTATAAAGATTAAAATGCAACATTTTTAAATTTATTTCACATAATTTTTTTTTTCTATATGTAACAATCTTAGATTTAGTTTTAACATTTAATAGTGTACCTATATATTTGTGTCTATCATTATATAATGTAACTCTCTACCACCATCACAAGCATATGCTTAAGGGAGGTAGATAATTTATTGTAAAATTTAATTAATGTTATTATTTACTTGTATTATAAATGTTTTCTTTACAATAAAAAAACAAAAATCTTGCATAAAAAAAAGAAAATTATTATATTTAAGAATCATACATAATCGATCACAAATTCTATCATACGCATTTTTACTATAATAATTATAATACGTTGTAAGGGATATTATTTAGTAAATTTTTAAAATTTTTAGATTGTACACTTATATTTAGAAAGAGTATTTTTCAATATTCTTAGGCAATTTTTTTAGAGTTTTTAGGTTATAAATTCATTTTTTGAAAGGTAATTTTTCGATATTTTTAGCGCATTTAATCCGAGCCCTTATCATTGCAATAATACATGTACGCAATGCAGTTGATCGCGAGACAATACTACTTACATCAAGAGAACGCATTACGCGCATGCGTTGTCCCCGTCTTACTAACGTATGCAATATAGCAAATCTGCAATCGGCAGAAACTGTTTCATGTTGTTAGCTTTAAAACTACAGTTCGGACCTATTATCAAACTTAAACGGAAGAACATTATATGTGCGATCACATAGGTTTCTTACGACGGTTCATTTTTTTAGCAATTTGTTATAACTTAAAATATTACAATTAAAAAAGATCATAACTAAATTAAAAATTAAAATGTCGTATAAAATCTATAACGCAGCACAGGAAATGAATGTTCTTCACTTTAAGGGAATCGCAAGCCATGGTTTTCTGACTCTGGATGTCATACTCACCACATAGGAATTTAGACATTTTCTATTTTCAACTTACCGATCGATCAATTAATGCGATAAGGATTTTGAAACTGATTTTAATTCTTCGTAAAGTCGATTTTCCCGCTCTTTTGATTTTGTCTCCAAAAATTTTACAAAAGAGAATTAAAAAATCTGGAAACATAAAAATCAATACAAGTTAATTTTTGGGTTGATTAAGTACAAAATTTAAATTATGAGCGAGTATCGATCTAAAGAAGACTTTACGACGTACTCGTATTCAAAACAGTTTTGAAAATTCTTATCGCATCAATATAACGATCGGTACGTTGGAAATAGAAAACGTCTAAATCCCTATGTTGCACAGAGAAAGAAAATCATGGCTTAGAATCCCCATAAAATTGATAATGACTCAGTTTTATTTAATATTAAAGTTAACAACACGAAATCAGTTTTAGTGAACGCATATTTGCCATTATACGTCTGTAAGACGAAGACAACGCGTGTGGCGGGTATATGGCGTCCTCTTAAGTATATAGCGGGCTATTCGTAAACCATCGATGTGTTTCGAACTGTATTGATAAAAAATTCTCTTGCCAAAACTATTAGTATTTAGGTAAATTGTGTAACGTCCTAATCGTGATTCACGACGGAATAAACCACGACCGGCTTGGATACCTTTTGAACTTATCAACCATCTACAATCGACTTTCTGTCCATTCGTCGGTTAATATTGAACGTTTAAGTCAAATAACGGTCGGATAACTGTAAAATTACTTCCTAATTTTCAACTTTCTCTGCATTAATTTATCGATCTAGCCTCCAATTATAATTATACGACACCCCGTACTTTGCATTAGTACATGTTCCCGAAGTTACCGTCTCTCCCGACTTCCTTGGTTACTCTCTCAGAGAACTAACTCGCTTTCCCGACACCCTCGTGGACTCCTTGTTCAACGACCACACTCTGTACAACTTTCCCAATTCTCTACTAGTATTCACTGATGGTTCTGTGTCAACCAGTCAACGG
Source organism: Periphyllus acericola (assembly GCA_949715065.1). NCBI lineage: Eukaryota > Metazoa > Arthropoda > Insecta > Hemiptera > Aphididae > Periphyllus > Periphyllus acericola. The sequence continues at coordinate 15,386,844 of OX454270.1, read as the reverse complement.
CCGGCTGCTCCTTTTTTATACCTTCACTCAATATTGCCTATTCTGAAAACCTAAACGCCCTCGCGTCATCTTACACTTCAGAATGTTACGACATAATACAATATACTTTACAGTTTATCTTTTCCCTTGATTCCAATAATTTTCTCATAATGTCCGACTGACAATCATGTCTACTTGCTATTTCCTCTGATCCGTTCAGTTTCATCTTTTCCCCCCTTGTGCTCATTATCAAAAATCTAACTTTCCGTCTCAGCCTCGATGATAAAACGGTTAACTTCTCTTTGGTCCCCAAGTACATTGGTATCGCTGGCAACGAGCGAGCTGACCATTTAGCTTTTTCGACGAAATTTATCAATCAGGTACCCACCTGTAAAATACCCGCCTCCAAACTCCTTCCCATTCACCGCAAGCTTCTACATAAATGCAAATTACTACAATTACTACCCAACTTCGCCTCATGTCATAGGCACATTGCCCTCGTAATTCCCTTCTCACATGCAGACAGCTTATTTTCATTTTTATCTTCCCTAGGTTACAAATAACGTCTCAAATATCCTTCTTAACACTCGCTTCACTCCCATTATTCATTCCATTATCTTTTTCATCAATTCTTCTGGCTTCCTTATTTAAATATATTTTTGAATTATTGTATTATAGTTAAAAAAAAAAAATCTGATTTTTTTTTTATGTTTAATTAATCGCATAGCTGTAATGTTCGCAAATAAAAGCAAAATAAATGGAAAAAAAAAAAACTCTACTTTTAGACTTTAGTGACTATAACCATTGATCAATTTAATTATCATATTGTTTTCCCAAACAACCGAGGCCGGTTTTTGTTTCAGAGCTTTTGTACTGTGATTATAATATGAAATAACTAGACACACTATCCTGCAGCGTCTACCGTACTACTAAAATTAATTATCTAATGTAAAATACATAAAATTGTTTTTTTTATTCTATTTATTAAATTAAAAAAAAAAAAAACAATTCGTTTCGAAAACGTCTACTGCACGCATTATCTTTCAACTGTATATTTTCAGTCAAAAATGGTCCACCAACAGATTGTATACAATAATATATCCTTTGTGGTACAACATAGGGCCGTGTGTGCTTGTGAAGAAAAATATTTTTATTAGCAGCCACTGCTGCTGTTGATCTCCATGATGGCTGCGCAGTAGTCGAGGAAAGTCTTTTTCGCGCTTACACACTTTATAACGTGGCAGCTGTTAGTCGCTGGGCCTGGGATGACAATATTGTAATTTTTAGATCAAATCGGTAACGGATGCACCGCGGTGGTGTAAAAAAAAATATATTACACTTTGGAGTAGGCGTTGTTAATTACTTTTGATTTCTCGACAGCCGATCATATTTTAACCCGAGTGGAGGACGGTCGGGAGAGGAACAAAAAACAATAAAATCTAATAAAAAGGTGGTGGAACACTGGAAATGGACGTTTATGTTCGACGGTAATTTATTCGAGTCAAAATGTGTTAATATTTTTTCACGTTCGTTGTCAATATTACATTTTGTTTTTTTTTTCGAACGACGATTTTGTTCATCGAGACAATCGTGTATTATAATATACTGCGCCTGAATCGGTGGTCCAGCAATCAGAATTTATTTTCCGTTACCACGAGCTCCAAATAATATCATTACATTATTATGACAGGGTGAAAAGTTCAAACACGAGTGGATATATACAACAACTTGGGTTAAGTTTTGTTAAGGGTGGGCCACCCTCAACAAATGTTATGTGCGTGGTAGATTTAGTTATCGTTATCGCGACTGTGATTCTTTGTAGTGGAGATGTCTCGAGTTCGACCACATCATTGATCACATACTTCGGAAAAGTTGCAAATTCAAATCGCCAACAATTGCGATGAAAATAAAGTCAAACGCCATGATCAAATTGATAAATTCTCACTATATGATTGTTTACGAACACAATTTCCACAGTTGATTTTCGCCGTACACCTTGTCCGAGTTTTGCAAATCATCAATAATAGACTGAACGATATAATAGCGTCTTGTTTACCTGAATGTCTATACGTTATACAGTTCACGTCTCTCGTGAGGCCACACCCTGTATACATTGCAGATGGTAACATTGTCACTGTATACATTAATATGAAAATGAGTTAATGACGTGCGCCGCGACATAATTACTGTTACGTCGATATCGCGGAGAAACAGTTTTTTCCGAAAAAACGAGCAGGTCAGTCTAACCGCGAGGCTGCGTCATAACTCACCGGCACGGAGCTTTCTCAGAATTTTCTCAGGAAATTTACATACAATAGATGTTTTCGATGAAAAGTATTCGTAAACTGTTACAACGCGGGTACGAACTGCGTCTCAGACGGCTAAGCGTGTTTTTATGGTTTCACACAGCTGAGCGGAATATCGTTCTCGCACAAAAATCGAACATCGAACCGGTAGTTATTCGACCGTGAGCGTTCACGTACAGTTCAAACGGACGAATTGGATCGCGATTGAAACGTCAGTGCACCGTATTCCGCTCGTTCAAATATACTTGTGTAAGGAAACGTACTCGATGTTCGAACAATGTAGGGACGGAGACATTTTCTTACCTGGTGTACGCGAAATATTATAAGAGCGCAGAACAAAATAATTAAATCTAAAATGAAAAAAACAATAATTTTTTACTGAAAATAAAGGAGCGCCGACACGGTTGGACATATTGTTGTGTAATATTATATTATATTAAAATATTATAATCCATTAGTATCGTTACGGCGGGCAGGTTTGAATAAGATAATATAACAAATACTGAATTCTAGGCGTTTTAAGTTCTAGAATCATAAACTTTTAAAGACAAGTGTTGATTGAACCATTTGTACATACGCCACGAACGGACTCGGTGAAATAACTGTGTGTTCTCGGAGGAAATTCGTTGAAAAAAATCGAATTAAATCAACGAATGTCATCGGACCGTCTCACGTGGGTTGATTTCGAAACACGGTTACAACGCAACGGAAACGCACGCGTTACACAGTTTATTTTCTTTTTTATTCGCATAATTTCATACCAAGTAGGATAGATACGCCGCACACAGGTACAGGTTAGGTACGCCGATGAATTACTTTACGGAGAAACGTCGCGTGTAAACAAATACAGTTTTATTAGACAAAAATGTTTTCTTTATTTTCTTTTTCTTTTCTTTTCGTTTTTTTTTTTTTTTTTAATTCACATAAAACGAGAAAACTTTTCTCCGCTTACGCGGGACAAATATTTATCGTTCCAGAAAAGTATTAACATTAAAATTATACGAATTCCGTTTCAAAGTTAAAACTGGTATAATTTCGGTCAATATAGTTTTCGCGGGGTTTGACGTAGAGCCGTTGTGCACGCATTAATAATATTTATTTATTTATTATAATCACTATTGCGGACGCATAACTACGCGTGTAGTGTCTAAGGTGTCCATACAACTATTGAGGTACAATAAAATCGTGTTTTTCATTTGTTTTGAACGAAATATTTATTCAACTCCGTCGATCCACCGTATTGTCGATTTTTGTGATATACACGACGCGACTGGCATGTGTTCGTGTGTCTTTTGTGAAGGCGAGAAGACGGATTTTATAATAACGCCTCGATAATATCTGCTCGCGTGGGTACGACGATATTACCGAGTGTGCGAAAGAGAAAAAAAAAAATCAAGTACCGGACTGATAACAATAATAATACGCCGTTATGATGCACCGCCGACGCGTAAGGTTGGGTTAGGTTTGTCCTAACGCGGGTCCTATTAGCTCGACCCCTTCACCTAACCCAGGCATAAGCGCGTCCGCTCTCGCCAGTTTACCGGTTCAATATCTACCGAACATCGAATTCGCGGTATAATAATAACACCTATTGCTTGCATAATATTACGAAGACCCAAAGATGGCGATTAACGATACTTTATAAATTGAGTCGATGTGTTATAATAGTTATTACTTATTGTCAATATATTGAGACATAAAGATGACATTGTGCAGATATCGTGACCTCGGTGAAAAACGAATTTTGAGGAAACGATCCTCGCACTAATATCAAATCGCAATGTTTCCAATCCGTATTTTCGTGCGGCCAAGATATTTCTTTAAGTTAAATTCGATAGAAAAATAAATAAAAAATTACAAAAAATATTGTTACGCAAACACGAGGTTTTTCATGAAATGTATGTACCAAAAAAACTTAAATTATTATCTATTCGTTCGCTCCTCGATTCGACGACCGTTAACATACGGATACAAGATTGGGATTGGCAGAATTTCCACTGGTTCGCGGTCACTTGGTTGTTTTTGAACGTATCATTATCAAAAACGTTTGAGACGGTTAATTATATATGTAGGAAGTATCGTTATAACACATATACCGTCGTGATTAAAAGTTTATTACTAGTTTTCGATGTAGCCAGGTACCATGGTACCATTGGTTCCATGGTAATACTCCATTGTACAGCTCTGTCCACTGAGTGCGTGAAGTTTATATAGCCTATATCCAATATGATATTATAATGTTACATAGCTACTCCATTCGGACAAAAATAAATGAGCAGAACCCATTTGGAGTAAATTTTCTGGGACACGACTAGTTTGGACCAACGTTAAAGACCCGATAAGGGTCGAATAATATTATAATTATACAACCAGTTTGTTCAATCATTTTCCCTTTTCCCATCTCATTTTAACAGGCCGAGGACTGTTTTTTAGAATGGTTAAAAATGCTACCATTCATTTTTACCAATGTATAATAGCCAATAGGTGTCTTTTTAGTATTCATTTGTCCAATTACTTGGTCGATAAACATGTTAAAAATGTGTTGACTTGTTTTTCCGTAGGTTTCAATTACGATGCATATATTATACTGGATAACTGTGGGTCGGGGTTCTGTCTTAAAGTATAATCACTACGTTTCATCAGCGAAGCATAGTACACTTAAATAATATGCGCAATAATACACTGGAAACAAGTACCACATGTTATTGGTTTATATTCTACTAATATAAAATTGGCCCAGGCTGGTTCATCAGATCCTATAGTCCAAACGTTCCTAATCCGGACGCGTTTCGCTCAAATAAATCGGCCGCAAATGGCGCGAAACAAGACGTCGACCGCGAATGAACCGGGACCCGTGCAGGGTGCCGAAGGATTGTGCGGGTAACATTATTTCGTGCGAACAATACCGTTTATCGTTATCTCACGAGATATTGTCGAATGGATACCAGGAAGAAAAGCAAACCTGTTGTCGATACCGACGGGGTAATAGAACACGATAAGATCGATCAACAAGTGGAGTTGGCCGCGGGTCAAGTTCCACTGGACTCATGTGTACATGTGTACATCGTCCTGCCAGCTGCAGGACGCAGGACGCCCCACACGGGTAATCGCGTCGTTGGTCGTGTTTTCGAACGGAAGAAAAAAAAAGATAACGGGTTATGTACAAAAATCACATATTATTCTAACGTACGATATTGACGAAATAGTTTTTTTTCCTCATTACACATTTATTTCATGTATTTCGTTTATATTTATTTTATTTATTATCATTATAACTTTTGCTTTTTTTTCGCTGCTGCTGCTGCTGCTGCGACTGTACGTAGTAGCTCGTTACGCGATACCTGCAGCTGTACAACGTAGGTATACTAAAAGCTGTGTACATGTATAAAATATAAGCTCGCGTTCGATTATAATGACATTTTCCTAATGTTTTTGTCGTTTGAGAGTGCGCGCACGGTCTTGGAAACTTTATGGCAATGCGCCGCACCTGATGTACTCCTCGGAATGGGTTTCCGAGACCAATCGAACAAGCACAAATGGCGAACGCTGATTTATGAAACGCATTTATTGAAAGTACAATACGGGTATACATTATTTTTATATTTACCCTCGGCGCGCGCTATCTTATTTTCAATTCAGTTATTATTGCGTTCCTACACGTGTGCCGTTGTTCGGGTAAAATATCGCGTATATTATATTATTATTATTATTATTGTTACTATTACTATTATTGCATTCGATCCCGTGCGCGTGAGGGGTGCATAAAACTGTAACGGCGTTATCATGGTTTGAATATCAATTATAATGTATTCCGCCGACCCGTGTACACGGCCGCCGTGTGTGCGTAGTATAATAATATCGAAAATGCGTTTTATACAAACAGCAGCAGCCGCGAAGACTTTTTTGCCTCCCCCGCATGTGCGCGCGCCCCTAAGAATAAGAATCGCCCGCGAGAATATGGAACGTTCGTACGTCTTACTATTTATGTTTCTCGGAAAATTATAATACGATATTTGAGCGTTATTATAATAATAATATAATGCTGTCGATAAAATAATATCTTCACCGTACGATCGTTCCGGACTATTTTTGTTGCGGGGGAAGGAGTTGGGCGCGGGTACGTGTGCTAGGGGGTGTATCGCTACGGAGTTTTACAACTGTTTCGCTGCAACACCGTTCGTATGTATGTATGTATATATATTTATGTATTACCATATATTATGTAGTTTCGTACCTAAAGGTTTTATTACGCAATTTAGAGGCCATTATTTTCAATTTGATTTAAACACGCGAGGGAGGGGTCGGGGGAACAGAGGAGTGAAAAGTTTTGGCCTCTAACCTCGAGGATTTACTCGAGAGACTAATTCGAGTCGAAACCTGGCGCGCTAAATTATGGGGTACTTAGACGTTCTAATAATATCGCATTGTGTACGCGCGCACGCACTCGCTAAATTAAACCCCGCGCCCACTAATAACGTATGATATCGTGTTTAAATTATGATACATGTACGCGGGCGACGACGGGCGTTGGATATTATCGCGTTACTCGTATGTTTTACATCGCGGCCCGGGCCACATCGCGGATTTTTCGAAAAACCAAACGATCGGCGCCGTTTAACGGCCGATAATATGTACGCGGGTGCGTGCGTGCGTTAAGCTCTTTAGCCTAACCCGCGTTCATGTGCGTGTAAAAACGTAACGCTTCACGATACGCCCGGCCGTGATTAAAGCGTTTCGCGTCTATTGTTATTATTATTATTATTTTTTTTTTTTTTTTTATTGAACTAAAAACATTGGCTACTAGGCCGTTAGTTATAATTATACATAAGAATTGGTTTTACATTCGTTGTGGCTTAAATTAAATTATATATGTTAATATCCTTCAGGAAGTTGATGATATTGTTATTTGATTGTAGATCGGGTTGTAAGGCTTCACTTAATTGGTATGGAATATGATGTTTGGTTCTTGAGTCCGCGTACTTGAAACATTGAGTTACTATGTGTTTGACGCTTGAATTCTATTATTATTATTATTATTGCTACTATTACCGTCGAACCCCTTGTGTGTACCCGTTAAAATGTCATCGGCCTTTTGATTTTACCGCACCGCGTCGAATTTCCCGAAGAGTTCGATAAATAACACAATATCACGACGCACTGCACTTACGGTGATCATACGCGACCAATAATATAATTGTCGTGTTTCGATTTTACCGTCTTCCCGCGTAAAAAGCCTCACCTCGAAGCCGTAATACGCGCCGGGTCGCGATCCGAAAGCCAAAGCTCAAAGTCGTTCGTTTTCTAAATTATTATTACTGATTGTTCACGCGCGCGTGCACGTGGCCGGTGTACCGCAGTGGTATATTTTTTTAAATTTCTCAACAGTTTTCCGAATAATTGAGAAGCACAAACAAGAATTGCGAGGAAAATTCAACCGAAATCGAGAATCGAACCCGGCACCGTCTGTTTTTCGTCTTGTTTATTTTTTCATGGATCCAAATGTAAATACCTCATATAAGGTACTCCTTATTTGGTTGCTGTTCTATAAATATTAATCGTAGCGACTCGAAACATACGTCAGATATTATCAATATCGACTTTATAGCATTTAATAGAAATCTCATAATTTTCAAAACATTTTTTTTTCGGCAAAAGTTAAAACATTAAAAGTATAACCAACTTTAGTTAACCTAACTTGGTCCTACTATTATATCGAGTATGTTTAGAAATATAAACTGAAATAACGGACTTCTTTCCCTGTGCATCGTTTTTTCGAGAGTAACGGTACACATTGGTTTTAAGTTTAAAAGACCTTTCCTTATACCTCACCTGACCCTAGAATCATACTATCTCACCTAAGAGTTTCATCCGGGCTTTTAATTGTATAAGATTAACTTGTTCTGTGTGTAGAATATAATTTTTCCCACTTACGAAAGAGACCACTTACACAAAGTCATTGGTTTTACTCAAAACTGTATGTCTTTCTTTTAATGTAATAAATCTCGCGTAATCGTTTTTTATCAAATGTATTCCACTATCATGATATCATTTAAGCTATTAATTTCTGCGCACTTTTAGGTATAAAACTGCGGTATAGAAGTAATAAGTATCTTTATAGGTTTACTCAAAAATGAATTGTAAATATATTATTTCTTGAAGATAATTATTAACATATAATGTTGATATTAGTTAATATAGGTACAGTTAACCATTTTAAATAATATATTATCGAAATGCAAGTTGTGCTATCTAACCATACGTTCTACATCGTATAATAGAAATCTACTTATTTAATGCGAGTTTCAAGTATGTACTTGAAGCTTGATAAGTTTGTTACGATTTTATTGGCGAAAATCCCTACATTCTCGATATAATATTGAGCAAGTTACATCAGTTATCCGGAGAAAAAATGATCGGTTTTTTCGATTGCTAATACTATTTGTCGGCCCTATGGATTTGGCGAAAAAATTTGATTCTGCCCATTGTTCGTCACCCGTTCTACATATCTATATCTGGATAGAAACTTCAGATTCTCGATGCCATCACTTGCTATCAAGGATGATTGCTCACCTGCATTCTGGATAATCAGTTTTGTTTTCACGTATCCGAGCGCGCTACACCATAACTATTACTCATAAGTTTCAAGTAACTACCTATGTAGTTACATATAATATAACTTACTGTTACTGTACAATAGTTTGCAGGGCACCAACGCGGATGATTTTTTTTTTTTGTTCGGTTTACGTCGACCTAGAAAAGACACTGCAGTGGTTCGACGTGGACACGACGTCGCGGTTCGGAGGACAATGTTTACCGTGTTATACACCCTCATCTCGTAAAACCGTTACACCCCGGACCACTTTGTAATAATACCGCATCCTATGTATACGACGTGTACACGCACCTACGCTGTGAAAACGGTTAGGTTGGGTATATACCGCGTATACCTGCCGCGGCGTATTGTCATCGTTATTATTATTAATATTACGACGCCGCCGTGTCGCGTTAAACTCGACGTGTTGTTTGCACAATATACGTACGAGCGGGCGTACGCGATGATGTTATAACGTTACGCTTGCAGGACTATAATAATATTACAAGACGCGTTAAAATAATTTAAGAAGGCGCTAAATCGCAGCGGGGATTTAGCACTACGTGTACCTCTAGGACACGCACGTATGCTGCGCATCATCTACCCCTAACCGGGGTCGGACACTTTATTCACCTACAGTCACTCGACTAACCATTGCAGTTGAACTGCTCAAGCGAATCGTCGCGTTGGTATTTGCGCGTGTAAGCGGTACACGTTTTTGAAGTAATTTGTAATTGATTATTTTTTTTTTTCGAGCGATTTGCCCATCCCTGACGATTGTTTCGCCACTTTAAACGTCACGTCTTATATGCGTTATTATGTACGTGTACACGCAGTCATCGCACCCTCGGTTGGTGAGACAGACGATTAGAAAACATTTAAACGAAATCGGTTTAGGTTACACGTAGTGCCGATAGTTTCTAGACAAAACGCAACTAGTTGTTTTCGAAGCTATCGAAATAGCGCACGAGGGCCGAACGTGATACGCCCCATATACCGGTCGCAGCGGTTGGTCTCTAGGTATTTCATATCGCCACATAACATCTGCACCATGGTACGTAACTCAAACCTCCTCATTACACGAATGCCTAAAAACCGAAACAGTTTCTAGTGCAGTTAAAAACCACCACGAAAAATTCCACACAAATCAACTAACGTATCTAAATTAGCCAGTGAGTCCATCCCAAATGACCCCGCACGTCGATGGAATAGATCTGTTCTGTTGAAAAAAGTGTCTTGAGTCTCTGGAATCCCGACCTGTATAAATTAACTAAAAAACTGCAGCCCCTCACCCCAAACAGTATGAGGGTTTACACACTGATTGGTCACCCTCTTCACGTTTTTGCTATCTTAGTTAGGCTGCCAAATTTACTTATTGCGTACTATAATAAAATTATTTCGGAACGTAATTTGACTTTTGTTTATAATGATAGAATTAAAATAAAGCTCTTCTACAGGTACGATACATTTTTATCACGCGCAAATATTACCTTTATTACACGCTTATATTGTGTAATACGCGATGTTATAATATTATACATCGTCATTATTAATTTAAAAAGGACTGCGTTTTTTTTCCCCACCCCCTACAAACGTCCTAGCCGACTGAAAAAAGTCATTGAGGAAAATATAAAAATAATATTCATACTGCGCGTTTCCACCCTCCCCTCATCGCCCGCTGCAACAACGCATACTCGTACTATACACTCGTCGCGTACACTTAAACACCGTGAACCAAGCAATTCGTTCTTTTCAAATAACATAATATATTTTTGCCAACAGCAGCCTGTTAATAACTATATTATTATTGTACACGTTATATTTCGCACGGAACATTGTACTTTTAAGCGTGTTATTACATATTATTTTTTTCCCCTCCCCGCGCCACCACCTGCTGCACTCGTGTACCGAAAACATATTTTCGCCGAACAATATATTGTACTTAACTCATTTTAATTCCGGTTTATTCCCCTGAAGGAAACGTTAAAGTCTTATCGATCATACCGTGTGTACAGTCGAACGTAAATTTCATAGTACCTTATCAGCTATCGCGTATAGGTGTACACTAATATTGTTATTATTTTTTGCCCGGAACGCGATTTTGATTTTTTGGTTCGAATCCAATTCGTCATTTCGCCCGTTTAACACAAACGAATAAAGGTAAAAACAATATAAAAAAAAAAACCGTAGTGACTTTAATAACAACTACCCGCATTTATAGTATAGCTGTACTGAACTCTATTATACTGTATAGGGTGTCCCATCGGGACTTACACAGAGCGATTATATACTACTGTGTTAATGGAGATAGTCAAATTCTGTTTTTTATGAACATCTAGGAGGAAAAGGAAATATTGTTGACAATAGTTTGGTAAATATACGTGCGTTATTAAAGAAGTTCAAAAATTTACTTTTTATTTTAAAATTTTGTGAAATTCGAAGATAGCCGTTTTATAGGGCCTCTTTTTCTGAAAATTTCGACGGTTCATCTTTCAGTTTTCATTGAATTTACAAAGAAACAATGTGAATTGTTTCCGTCATTTTTCCGATAACGTTCGCTGATAATTTTAAATAAATTGTGTAAATAGGACACTATTTTCTTATTAACTAGAAAAGTTGTTAAAAATCAAGAAATTAACGACATTTTCAGAAAAAAAGCTCTGTAAAATGGCTCTTTTCTTTGGATACTTCCGGACAGTTCTTGGCGATTTTGAGTGTTGTAAGCGACTGAACCTTATATCCGTGATAGTATGTGTATCTTGTAAGCGGCGTCCATTGTAATATAAATAATATAATCGTGTCGCGTGCGGTTATCGTCGGTAATTGCATTGTAATCGGCTGCGGCGGGTTTACGAGAGTCGAACGGACTCGACCGACCGGTCGGGGGACGCACTCGTGGTCGGCGCCGGGGTGTGAATTATGAAATTTAATACGGATAATGGAGCGAGCGACAGACAAGGCGACGCCGACGGTGATAAAAGAAGAATGAGAAGATTAGAAAGAACGAGAACAAGAAAACGTAAACGTAAACGTAGCAATGCGATAAAAATAGTGTACGAAAGCCATATAAAATAGCGAAGACGACTCAGTTCAGGAGGTCCACTGTTGTATTGTACATCGGTAGGTATGCTACGATATAGTCCGCGCTCGAGTCGACAATGAGGTCTGTCGCGTAAATATCCACGAAAGTGTCTAACGTTACTCGGGAGAGATAGAGAGAGAGAAGCACACGGCGCGAAACCACCGTCTGTTTATGATTCGCAATATCGACGGCCGCTGTATCTCGCCCGAAAATTATTTGATTTCCGTTTGCGGCAGGGGCGTGCCCAGGTGGTGGTTTCGAGAGTTAAAAGCACATCAAAAAGGTCTGGACTTTTTTTTGCTATACTGATTGTAAAATTTGAAAATGTTTTGAGGAATAATCACGATGTTGTTGATCGATCATTGACTAAGGTCACGTTATGTTTTGTTATGCTTGGAGTATTTTTCTGGTTTTCAGCATTGCTGCGTGGCAGATTCAGGTATTATAATTGTTACAAAACATGCATCATCATCAAGAAGGATGGATCACATTATTTTATACTCCTGTAAAACATTCATTTTTATAATATTAAAACTAATCGAACTCTAGCTACATCATAAAATATATTTCGTCAAGCACTGTCCTTAATCGTAGCGACTCGAAAAATTTCATAATTTTCGAAACGTTTTTTTTATTTTTGTAAAAGCTAGAACATTAAAAGTTCAACATAAGTTTTACATGTATTAAGAAATATTTTCCCACTACTATACTCGTATGGGCTATCTTTGAAAATATTAACTGATCAACCCGATCTATTTCAGTCAGAATCGTTTTTACGAGAACAACAGTTTGAAGTTTTTTTAAACTTTTTTTAATCCATGCTCATACCTAGGGGAAAATATTTTTTTTATATAAATACATAACAATAGGTTACTATATTTATTATTATACAAGTCTTGATTACATAATTAAGTATTAAATGTATATGAGGTCGTGACCGCTGTGCGCTGCAAGGGTAGGTGTCTTAGTGCACCAGTCCACGCGCCGCCGCCGCGCCGGATGGATGTTATTATTTTATCGCTATTGTTATTACTATCACCATCGCACCCCACGACCTATTCGTACCCCGTGTATACATGTATATCAATGATATAATATAATATTAATGTTTTTCATATCTAATATTATAGAGTACCTACGTCAGGATTTGATGCGTGGCGCGCTCAGCCTAGCTGCAGGCAACCAATAAATTAATGTACATTATTAATTATACATCATGATCATACTGCTTTCGAGGAGGGAGAGGGAGAGTTGAAATCGTAATTATTACGTTTTCGTTTTGATACTTCAATTGGAAATCAAGATGAATTTCAAAACAAGACAAATGCATTAGGCGGACTCGAGTAAGAATAGCAGGCATAACGCCATAACGGTCACGGTGCTTGAAGACGATCGTCTGAAGATCGACAGACTACCCTTAGACTCATCGTAGCCAGATACGATTACCGAATGAAAAGTAGGGGGATCACGGTAAATTAAATCTAGACCCCCTGACATTTTTCCGTACCTCACCATAATTCGTAATCGTCTGTCATTGTACATAAGATATACTCTTAATATTTGAAAGGTACCTAATTGAAAATAAAAGGTTTAATAAAAACCACTAAGTTTTACTTAATTAACACGCGCAATATTACACAGCACAAAAGTACAACAAATTATTGGTTTATATTTTACGAACTTAAAATTGGTCTGAACGGGTTCATCAATTCCTGACAGTTTTATAATTAGTAGCCCAAAGTTCCTAGTCCAAACTAGTGGTCTCTATTTCACGTGTATTTTAGAACACATGTTTTTATGGAAACTGAGCTAAAGTGCGTGTAATTATAATACTTGTGTACACGTGTATTTAGAGTCGCGTTCACCCGTATATACGTGAATTATAAGTCCGTGCTCCATAATCTTTGGTGGATACGAGAACGGGATATAGGGGCAAGAGTTCCATGTGCTCCTACTCATTGTCGTTTAAAAAAAGGATAACTTAATCTAAATCTGAGTACGTAAACTTAAACTTTAAATATTAACTCTATATTTCGGCCGGTTTTCGTATTGGGTTCACCTGTCTATAAATGGCAATATTATCATGCGATAACGATTAATGAACGACATATCAGACACAATAACTTATTACAGAAAAGCAGAAAAGTTGTGTAGCATACGTCACAATAAAATAGCAATATTATTAATTTTATTTAATAAAAAACTTCTGCACCTTCATTAAACGGTTATGCAGAATATGTACGTGTCCACGTGTGTATCAATACACGTACCAAACCAAGAGCACTAGTTTTCATTACCTATCTCAAACGTGTGAAAAACGTATTAAAAATTATTTTTGTGAACATATCTTTTTCATGCCCAATTAGAGGTGTTTTGTGGCTGTACAAAACTTTGTTTTTTTAAACCGAAACCTCATATTATTTACGCGAAATATCATTCAGTTAATTTTTCTGGAATAGTTTATGTAACGTAGTCAAAATGTGTACCCTCACTTTTAGAATTATTCAATTTTAAAATTATGAATGAAAAGTGTAAAATTCGCATTATCTCGAATCAGTAGCTATATTGGCGAATACATGTAATTATAAACTATAACATACGGTGTGTTGATTGTAACAGTTAATAAAACGAATAGACTGCAGTGGTCTAGGGAAGTATTTATATTCTATAAAGTTATAAATTTCTGTAGGAGGGGAAGATAAAGGGAGAGTGAAAGGGTGAGATATACGAGGTATAAGTAAGCGAAATAAAGAATGCCACGCAATGAAACACCACTATGCTCGTGACGCTCTCCACAAAATACCTCTAAAATAAGACACTGACAATGCGTTTACGTCTTAGGATACGATTTGAAGTGCGTCCGTCGTGTAGGAAATTCACGTATCGGCGAGGGTTGTATAAAACATGATATAAACAGTGCAGAGCAGGACGAATTCGGGACAAACGTTTTATGTACGAATAAAAATTAAAGTCAGCCGATGTAAATAAACACTTTTCAAGTTTTGAATCCAACCCCGTGAGCAATACACGCGGGACCGTGAGGAAAAAGGTCATCGTTTTGCCGACCAGGGTTTTTAATTAATTTTTATCCTTAGCAATATACATGTATAGTAGCGCGTGTATTTATATATAGTATAAATATTAGGAGGAAGGGGTTGAGTTTTTAATTTATAAAAATAAATTCAGCCCGTGAATCTCTAAATTGTTATTATGATAATTTAAAAAGTGCAATATCGTACTTAAAAGGATATAGACGCTGGGGACGCGGGACGAAATTCAAATACCCTCGGAAACATTAAACCGTTTTAAGGAATGTTGTTATTATTTATTATTGTTTTTTTTTTTTTTTTATCAGCGTTAGCCATAAAACAATTAATGTGAATTATTATTTAGTTCAAATTGTTTGATTTATAATGGATTACGCGTAATAATAATATTATATAAATAATAAATATATGTACCTAATGAACGTCGTAATAACGGGAGCAGAGGGGACAACTGCCGCCGCGAAAAAAGTGTCTTTGGGACGAAGGGGCTCCGTCACAGCAAAACACGGGATTTGAATGAAATTACCGCGATAAACTAGAAATCGGAAAACCCTTGTGTCGATATAGATGACAAAACAGCATTAAAGAAAGAACATTTTCCATACGTGTTCTTATGAAATATATATATTATTATTTTAATATTTATTTTACGAATGAAAAAAATTAAGAACCATGTAAATTAAAAAAAATAATAATAACATAATTCTATGAAAACAAAAAAAATTCAATTTGTTTTTCTATCACGTATATATGATTTCTTATCCTCCCCCCCCCCCCAAAAAAAAAAAATAACATTTCGCCCACGGAAGTAATATAAAATAATTATTTTGTCGTGATATGATCTGCCCCCTGAGCGGGCCAGAAATTGTTTCGGCGTCCCCAGGCCGCCGCCGCTACCGCCGGCACTACCTACGGCGGGGGCACAAAACCGAAATGATTTAGGTTGAAAGCAACGCGCGGCGATGGAATACTGTTTAATTTTAATTTATTTTTATTTTTTTTTCATTTTCGAAAAGGATAAAACTGTTTGCTCGGAATAATAAACCGCTCGTCGTTTGACCGATTGAAATATTTCACCGCCGACGGTGGTGGAGCTGCGGAGAGCGTACATATTCACGAAACATTTTATTATTGTCTGATTGATTCCAAAAGGTTCGGTCTGCGGTCCGGTCAAAGGACGCCTCTTCCCCGACGTGTATATAGATACCGGGGTCCGTATAGTGCGATAAAAATAATGGCCCGTGACCGTTTGAACGTATACAAAACGTACAGATAAATAACGATAGTATAATAATATGATACCGCTGCGCGACATTTTAAAAGACTATTTCAAACTGTTTCGACCGAAATTGCTCCCCGATAGCGTCCGAAGCGCTCGGGGAACCCTCTCTTTTACACGAGCCGGCGGCGAATTATTATTTTTTTTTTACGCGTTTCGTCTAGGGATTGGAGAGGGGACGGGGTCGACACACCGTCGACAGTGGCGAGTACAAAACGTTACGAAGAATTGTTGTGAAACAAATCGAATACAAATATATTTTATATTCTGGATATACACGTATAACTATCGATAAAAATCGCGCTTTTGTACCAACCTGTTATTGCGTCGCCTCCATTGCTTAGGTTTTTGTTCCTGAAGGAGCAGATTTAAAATTTAAAAAAAAAAATACAATTGTTTAACCAAACATACCTGAAAGCGTACAATCAGACGCTGTTTGGTGGTTTCGATCAAGAAGTTGTTCGAGGTTTTGCCGCAGAGGATTTTTCCGTTTTCAATCCTCCGAGTAACTTAAAATTTCAAAACATAGCATATACTGCAGATCAACCCGTCTACAATTTACGTTGATTGGATCCCTATGGTTTAGGCTAAAAAATGGTTTTCCTTAAAATCACACTGGTCAAATAGGAAAAGGTTGGTTGTCCTTCGGGCATTTTACACGGAGCGTAATCGTCACGCGCTCTTTTCCTAATTTATTTAGCTCTGCACTGCGACCGCAGCATTTGATTTAGTAAAAAATTATATCATTTAATTAATTTTTACCAAAGCTAGCGAGTAAATTATATTTTTCAACTCAGTTAAGTCAAGTTAGACTAAGGTTTAAATAAAATTAATAATAAAATCAATAATCAAGAAGAGCATCGATAAAAAATAATAAATAATAATAATAAAAATAAATAATTCAGCTAAGTTTGAAGTAAACCTTAAAGTTGAAAAAAATTGAATTCAACTCAAGTTAAGAAAATAAGTTTAAAATAAAAATATTTTCAAATAAATATGGTCATTTTTTTAAATTTCAACAACTATTTGCATTCAATACATTTTCTAAAAAGTAAAATTAAATGCGTATATTGTTTCGGAGACCGTAATGTCAAATATTAATAACAAGTAATGAGACAACAGACATAATAATATTTGATTGATATTTTTAAGTACTATTCATATTATATAATATGATAGTATTTTCTTCGGGTATTTTTAATTTTCATGTTTTTAAGTAAACATATGGATATTAAACTAACTTATTTAAATGTGAAGATAACTTTTGTTGACATAGTTAACATAGTAGTTAATAATTCTTGAAAAATAGAACATGTCAAGTAATAGATGAATAATATTAATTTTTTTTTTTCACTAATTTTTAACTGACCTTTAAATTAATTCAGTCTCGATTTTTATTTTGTAATCGGAACTGTAGAGATGGTATGTAAATAGAAAAAAAAACCGTACTAGACGTTTATATGGCCGTTGTGTAAAACTTTCAGTTCGTGTTCATATAATACTCGAAAAACCGAAAACATACCGAGACATTATACGAGAGGTTGGTTTTTTCGGAGCCGATACCTATCAATAGTTGTTTATCAGTGTGTATCATTATTATTAATATTTTCACAATACATAAATATTAAATACTTGTTAAGACTTTGAACGTTAATTCATATAAATATTTGAAGTTTAAAAGAATATTATTACAATTTACTTCTGTAGTATTTTCATACTGAAGTTATTATTTTGTTCCGAGTAATTTCATATGATTACGTACCTCCCATTTGTTGAGTTTTTGTTTCATTATTAGTTTTATTATTTTGGCAATTTTACTTTTATTTGTTGAGTTTTTATTTCATGATAATTTAAACATTTAAAATAGTCTAGAGGGAAGAAACTTTCAAAAATGTATACAAATTCATTGCATACATAGTGCACATTTTAAAAACGCATAAAGTAAATAAATAAAATATTATTGTATATTATTAAATTTTTAATTATTCAACATAAATTATAAAATATCTGTGTAAGAAGTATATTTTTCAACTGTGTAAGAATGAAGGGATTTTTTAGACGTTCAATATTGTGTACATTCGAGTGTTTGGTTAATATTTATCACATGAGAATTATATATTTTTGCGAAATTACTGTTTTTAGTAGGTGTACTGTCGTACACATAAAACCGTGATGATAAAGTAATACAGTTTATTAATATAGCGGTGGAATGAATTTTGGGCTTTTCGAGGTACCTTAAACCCTTTAAATTAAACTTAATCAAAATGGTAATCACAGGATCTAAGGACGCCGATAAACCACTGTTGATATCGGCTCCGAAAGAAATAGCCGTACTCGCTCGACGGAAAAAAAACCACGGTTGCTTCCGCGATCTCCTCGTGACATTACGGCTATGACAGCTAACGTGCCGCGCGCGTACCGCACCGATTGTTCATTACGCACCGCGACGGCGACCTTTGTCTTGCCGACACGTCGTTCGATGTCATTCGACGTCATCTTACGAGGAACACATATTTTGTTTTACAATTTACATAATATATGTCGCGTACGCTTTATGTGTATTAAATGAGCGCACCGTTGTCAGCCGTTGTTTTTATCCCTAACTATTATTTGCATCCTAATCGGTGTCTCCTGAACGAACTGGTATGTACCAAAGTCGGGTGTGAGCTGCGCTGCAGCGATCATTGTTATAGCGCTCACAGAAAATAATGCTTGTACGGTCCGTTCAAATGAAATGAATTCAAGTTATCAACCAGTGAAACGATATATATACAAATAAGTAAGTGTTATACGGGGTGTCTCACGGAGATTTACACGGAGCTATAGTAGAGGTAATCGAATTTGGTTTATTTTTCCGAGCATCCCCGGTCAAAGGCAATCGCGTTGACAATAGTTTGGTAAATATAAGTGTGTTATTGAAAAGTTAAAAAATTAACTTTTTATTTTGTAAGTTTTGTGAGCTTGTGACATTCTAAGAGGGCCATTTCATGGTGCTACTTTTTCTGAACTTTTCGACGGTCCAACTTTCGGTTTTCACGGTACTCATGATTTTTAGTAATTTATTTAGTACTCAAAGAAACAATATTGTCATCTAGTCATTTGTTTGATTAGGTTAGCACAATGTTGTTATTACTATTTAAAGTTGTACGCTATGTTCTTGTAGACTAGAAAAGTTATAAAAAATCAAGGAGTAAATGAAAATCAAAAGTCGAACCGTCGAAGTGTTCGGAAAAATAAGTCTTATAAAATGGCTATCTTCGAAACTCATAAGGGTTATAAGATAAAAAGTTAACTCCTTTAGTGATGATCTCGACGTATACCGAACTGTGGTCAACACAATTATCACCGAGCGGGGATGCTTATAAGTAAGGAACGGATTTAAATGCTCTAAAAAACAAGAAAAATGCCTTAAAAAAATACGATTTAATGCCTTAAAAAATGCTTTAACATCAAAAAAATGCACTTAAAAAAATGCCCTAAAAATAAAAAAACTTTAAAAATGTATTTATATTCAATAAAAACACAATTTTGAATTTAAAACTTATAAAAAAAACACATTACTATGAAAAATCTGATAAAAAATATTTAAATACAATAAAACTTTAATAAATTAACTCTCAATTATCTTCTGTACAATTTAGATAAATAGCTTATCTTATCTTTACCTTAATGCGGGTAATAATCTGTTGTAACTTGTATGTATATATTTTGTGTCTACACGTGTCAACAATAATTTGGTAATTTCGTAATATAAAACATATTTAGGTATTTTTATTTTTTTTAGTATGAATGTTGAAAAGATGTTGAAAAAATGACTTAAAAACCATAAAAATGCACTAAAAATGTCAAAAAATGCAAAATAAAAGTTACATTTTTTAATTCCTTGATGTATGAAATGCATTTTTTGCTTGGAAACCAATGTTTTCGGACATTC
Organism: Periphyllus acericola; assembly: GCA_949715065.1. NCBI lineage: Eukaryota > Metazoa > Arthropoda > Insecta > Hemiptera > Aphididae > Periphyllus > Periphyllus acericola. The sequence continues at coordinate 15,366,625 of OX454270.1, read as the reverse complement.
AGAAAAAAATGCAATTTTCATTCAAATCCGTTCCCTACTTATAAGAAATAAACAGAATTCGATTACCTCGGGTGGATATCGGTCTGCGTGAACGCCGCCGGTGTGACACCATGTACATTCGGTAATTGAAATGCGTAATTTATGTAAAATATTTTCGTTTTCAAATCAATGCGCAACAATAACGACACAATAATGTATTCGCATCGTGCGGCGGTATAATGTTATGCACGGCGAGATGTTTTCATCGGAACCGCGAAGAAATTGATTTCCGTGAAAACGGTCGCATGCAAATGATAATAATAATAATAATAATAATAATAATAATAGTATACCTATAATTTGAACTCGAACGCGACGAGTGCGCAGCGCAGCCGGTGAGTATTGCGTAGCGTCCGAATTATAATAATATACCGTTTCGGGTTTCACGCCGTGTCGTTCGTCCGATTGAATTATTATAAATTTTTTTACACCTACCCACGTGCGGTCGTCGGGGCTATAATAGCAGTATGGCACAAGTCGGCTATAAAACGCGTATCGCGATAGAGCGAAAAATTGTGTGTTACAGTTCGATTTATTTACGACAATTATTATTAAAACGTTCATTTGACCGCAATTGGAACGCAGTAGAATCTCGGTAATCCGACAGATATCAGACCTACTGCCAGGCGTTCGCATAAAAACGCATTTATTACTAATAACACATGCTGTGTTTAATAATTCTTTTGATGAGACAGGTTTCAAAAAAATATCAATTTCTTTCGGTTTTTTCGTTTGAAATTATGCTCTTACGACTTTGCTCTCGGTACGTGTATGGCCGGATTACCGAGATTCTACAAATGCAGTACAATACGATACAGTAGGCGACGTACGAACAAATTGTGTACAACGTCTAGGTCACGAATAAAAGTTTTAAACAAATATAGTATCAACTTCACGTCTCGTATTTTTCTTTTCATCAGCAACGTGACGATTTGTCTACAAGCCATAATAGTCAGCTAGGTTTTGATTATCGTTGTACATCGTAGAGCGGGAATATTAGTATACCGGAGGAGCGGGTGTCGTTTTACATTTCATCCTCGGCTTCGCAATATTATGACAGTCAAACATGTCCTCACGGCTCACCGACTGCAGAAAATACGAATTACAAGGCCAAAAATACAACCTAACTCACCATATTGCCGAAAACCTCAACACCGATACAACCAACATTCTCAAATTCCTCAAGGAGACAAAACTTCAAGAAAAAATTGCATATATATATCCAAACAAATATATTATAAGTATAATGAAATAATGTACCCACCTAAGTATATATTAAGGCAACTTCTTTTGTAATTTTTGGTAGCCAATGACCAATAGTCGCCGAGGCATTTGTTAAAAAAAAGGTATTTAGCCGTGTTCTATTCCCAACGTACCGATCGATCTATTGATGCGATAAATATTTTGAAAACTGATTTGATTGTATTCTTCGGATCGACTATTGCACATTTCTTAAATGTTGCAATTAACCTACCTAAATATTAAATTTTGTTGATTTTGATGTTTCAAATAGGTTTAATTTTATTTCGTGAAATGTTGGTAGACAAAATCGAAAAGTGGGGAATTCGATCTAAAATATATTTCACGAAATTCAAATCAGTTTTCAAAATCCTTATCGCATTAATTGATCGATCGGAAGTTGGAAATAGAAAACGTCTAAATCCCCATGTAGCGTGTGTGATAGACAGACACAGGAAGTCATGGCTCGCAATCCCTTTTAAACGAACTATAATTATGGAACCTAGTGTAAAACATTTTATGTACATAATATTGCCTAATACCTAGTTATAGTTCGTATATGTATTACAGGTTATTACGAATTTTAATACAATATTTTCCATACACCGTGTATTGTGATAAAAATGTTGCGTCTTTCGTACAAGTAAAACTGGAACATTTATCATGGCCAGTTATCAATCATGATTTTACAAAAAAAATAAATAACCTTTGGACCTTAAAGACATAATTGATGAATTTGAAAAAAAAAAATCGGAATAAAATGGGTTGGTATTGTAATCAAAACTGTACACACGGAATAAACTTTTAAATTGATCATTCATTCTTGAATAGGTATATTTATATTTTTAAGTTATTAGCATTGCACAGGACTTCTATTCATTCAAATCAGGCCCTTTACGTAGGTTATCATTTATAATATACGTATACAATGACGGTATGTATTGAATGTCGAAGAAGATTTTAACGCGAGGCCGATTACTTTGCTTTCTCAACAATCACGATATATGACACATTTAAATACTAAAATACCTAATAGTTAATAAGATTACTTCTACGTCTTATTACTTATTGGTTATTATTCCTGCTCGCTATTTATAAGTTATTAGTTTACGCTTGTGCTTGCTCTTTGTTATTGTACTTGTAATTTTCTTAATAACTCGACAAGACCCAAAAAATGTCTAGTATGCGTTGTAAATAACGGTAAGACGGTCGTTTATTTCCCTCCGGAGACGTGCCTTATGTTAAATTAATTATTTATAAAATCATTATAAAAATAAATAAATAGATAAAAAAAATATTCTTATCGAAATAACTCTCGAGTTGCCATACATTTTTATACAAAAACAATTTGAAATAATAGCGGTTTTCGTCGGGTGATGGTCAGATCCCCTCCACCAGCTATTCGACTGCAGCAAAACAAATAAAAAGCTATTAAAAAATGGTTTTAGAGTAAAAACACTTATTATAAAATTGATAGAAAATAACATTTCGGAGGGAACCTCATCGGCGTTTTGAATTATTCTAAATATAAATCTAGATATAAAAGGCACAAAAACCTTTTTTTTTCATTTTTAAAATTACTGTAACTTTTTTCATAGTAAAAATTTCAAAAAAACACCCATGAGATTCCCTCATAAGTATTGTTATCTATAAATTTCATAATAGGCATTTTTACTCTAAAACCACTTTTTAATGTGATTTAGTTTGTTTTTCGTGGACGTGATTTTACCGCTGAAAAATACTGGTGTAACGTCCTCTTAACGTACGTACGTGTTTTTGTGGCACGCGACTAATGCGAGTGACTGTACGGAAAAATACATCGCGATGCACCGCTCCACCTGTTTCAGAGAGTACAATGCAATTTAAGTTATTTGTACAGGTCACTGGTCTACGAAGGCTGATCTTATTTGGAATAGAGTATACCTTTTTTTAATTAGTAATTATATTGTTATACATTGTTTCATTATGATAGTGTTTAGAGACCAATCGACAATTTGCAGACTTACTGCTGTTCCCGAATCTCTGCCGTATTGATAATATTGTGGTCGCAATTGATGTTGCATTGCTCCATGGTCTTATAGAGATTATTATTAATTCATTATTGAGTCACATCACACAATATTCCAACACTCCTATTTTCATTAAACGCTGACCTGGCACCACATAGTTTAGATGAAAATTCTTACTCGGCTCCAAGCCGTTTAAAACGGGAACAGTGTAGGTAGGTTCAACTAAAACTAAACAGCATCACCTCTTTAACACCTAAGACCCAATAAACCGAAATATGAAATTTTGCCTGTACGTTAAGCAAACAGTTTTATTACATGTCTTAGCGACCTAGCGTACAACATTCAAACATTATAATATGCTTATGAATAAAAATATAATACTTATATTGTACAAATACGGTAAACATACTAGTTGATCGTCAAGAGCCAATGCAATTTATAGCAATAGAATGCAACTGTCATTATTTTCGTTATACTTTTCAAACGTAAGAAACCATAAAAATGAAGCTTTAATATCTTCCAAGTTGAAACATGAAACAAACAAAACTATACCTAATAAATATATTCTTTAATATAATCTTTATTTTTTTTTTATGTTACAGGCCTAAACCAAGAATATTTGTTCCTACTGCTGTTCTCGTACATTTTGACGTCTTGGCCGTTTACATGACTTCATCGAGCCATTAACGTCAAAACGTGATCTCTTTTTCATTTGACGTGTGATAAATTCTCATAATTATATGTATATACAAAATGGCACAATTAGCTTTACATGTGTGTTAGGTATAAATGAAAAAAAAATGTTTAGCTATTAGCAAATAAAAGAAAACATGTTTGTTTTAAGAAATTGGTTGTTTTTTAATTTATTATTTAATTCTTTTTTTTTTTTTACACTTAATGAGTCATTCTACAATATATTGATATAAAGTCTTTAAACAAATATAATATATAAACAAACTATATAAATGACAAAATTATGATAATAATTCTATTTACACCAGAATTTTTTTTTTCAACAGTCCTAAAATAAATAAATAATAATAATAATAATAATAATAATCATAATATAATAATAATAATTGTCACATTGAATCCGCAATCACAATAATAATATATATTATAACTATTATGGAAAGGCGTTAAAATATAGACTAAACAGTAGTTCAATGGGCAGGAGAATGATACGGAAAGGCCATCGTAAACATTTATTAAAAAAAAAAAATACATAAATTTTACTAAACTGTTACAATTTTTAACAGAAAATGCATCATAACACAATGATTCACAATCACAGTTGAAATCCACATACGTTTGCCTTAAATATTAGACAAGAGTACACTAAAATACTTAATTTGCATTTAGATCGATAACATCTAAAAAATAAATGCGTACAAAAGTATGTCTCATAGGGAAAAAAAAGTATGCAACTTTTTTCGTCTGCAAAAAATTAATTGACTTCATTTGTGAAAAAAATTGTTATTTCACTAGCGTGTGCAAAATTTGGGACACAGTGAAATATCTATAAGGTATCATCATTTACAATCTATTAATTCGTTAATATAATATTTAGCCGCTAATACATTAGCTATCTATAATTAACATAGATAGTGAAATTCCACTTTGAAAAAAAATATATATATTTATAAATTATAAATATAATATATGAACTATATTTACTATGTAAGAAGGTCGAGTCATATCACTTTCAATTAAAAATTAAAAAGTGTGTACACATTTAGAAAATAAAAATGACAAGTTTTTGGAATCATTGTAACGAACATTAAATAATTGTAAACAATAATTAATTGATGAGTTTCTAATATTACTCAACCTTAGTATACATTTTACTTGAATACAAAATACAAATTAAAAAAAAAAACATAATTTAATCGTACACCATTTATATTATGTAAAATGCATAAATGTAATGCTAGAAGTGCATTAACACAACCATTAATCATGAATAACATACAACTGGTATATATAATTAAGAGTTCAGCATTAACAAAATTACCCGATAACAAAGATAAGTCATCTTGAAAATACTTTTTTTTAAGATATCGGCTAAATATATTTTATTTTGAGGAATATTTTGCTCTGACGGACCAATTGGACGGCAAGCGACAAAAATAAAAATAAACTATTCAAAAACAAATATAATTATAGGGTCGAATCTTTTAATTTAATCATTAGGAATGTTTTTTAAACACAATAATATCTTATTTACTGGACGTTCAAGGGACGGCAAAGCGAACGTGGGGACAAATTATTTAAGTAATTTTGTTCAATTTAAATTTAATATTTAATATAACCAATACATAATATACTATGTGTATGTATACAATATACATAATAATTTATGTAACTAGATTGTTGTACAGTTGACCCCCACTTTGTTGAGCAATTCCATTTGCCTTAAAAACTAATCATTTTATTTGTGAAGACTGTATAAGTAGTAAATACAGAAGAATTGTTATCGCCCTAAAAATATATCTTATTTCCTCTTTGTTCAGTTAATTTTTTCTTTTTATAAGTTTATAATTATAATACAGCTATGATTGTTTTTTTAAATTTACTGTTTAAGTATTTTCATTCTAGAAGCCCGTGACAACACTGATACACTAACATTTTATAAGTATGAATATAGGAAATATAAAATAATCATCATCACAGCAAAATGGCTCAATAGCCGAGACGCGTTTAGCCCCGATTGGGCCACACAACTCAATGTTTCTGGTAAACAACTATACTTATATAATAATATTATTTTTAATTTTATTGAGCTAATAATTAGTAATAAATTTATAATTACTAAAAAAATAAACACTTAACACTTGAACGTAGTTCTTGATTCATGACTCAGATGGACGCCTTTCAAACTGAATATAGACATCTCTGAAAAATTGATACATTATTAGTTTAATGCAGGTCTTTGACCATCAACTGTTAAACTTACCGTCTGGAAGATCATATAAGGCTTTGGGAAGTGACTGAAAGTATTTATGCTTAAGACCTGATGGAGCATTTATACGCAAATCTGGGTTAAGCTGAAAAAAAAATTAAAATATTGATAACATTAAACATTTATTTTATATAAATCAACATATTTTAATTTGATTACCAAATGTTTTCATTAAATGTAATTATATAATATAGAAAAAATTAAGCTGAATTAAAATTATCTATGTCATAATTTTAAAATGCAATTCTAAAAATTATTTATCAACCAGTAGCACTCTATCAGTTGAAAACAACTGGTCAGTTGGTGAATATTCTTATTGCAGGGCTTATGTGTTTATTATAAAATCAATTGTGTATGAAAGTAATTATAGCTATAATATAAATTTTATGTAATTTTCTACAAGCAATAATATAAAAAGAAATGTCACAAGTATTTTTTTTTTTAAGGAATACATTTTTATATTTATCATTAAAAAAAATATTGGTTTTTTTTTTTATAAAAATGATGTCAAATTATGTTAAAAATATAAATAAATATTGTACTACACTATAATTTGATATTTTTTAAAGAATTTTAACTTTATGTATAATATGCGTAAAAAAGATATATAGATTCAGTACCTGAAGTAATGAAGTAGCCAAGTTTTCACCTTCAGCGATGTCATATAACCTAGGAAACACATGGCCAAGTTTTTGATGTGGATACATAAATATTTTACCTCTTCCCTCTTTGTAGCCTTTTAGATGTGTGCATCCTTCCCAGTGTTCTTCAGTAGGTGTACCCAAAATCTATGAAAAGTTGTTTATTATAGTTTTTGATAAAAATAAATCAATTTTACTTATTACCTTGAATATTTTATCCAATTGATCATAGGTATCTCGTACTCCAGGAAAAGTGGGAACACCAGTGATCATCTCAATGAATATACACCCAACACCCCACATATCCAGGGACATTGAGTAATCCGTGGACCCAAGCAAGACATCAGGTGGTCTATACCACAGTGTAACTACTTCATGTGAATATGTGTGACTTGGCACTGATTTAGCGCGAGCCAATCCTAAATAATGATGATTAGGATGTATTAAAGAAATGCAATAATATAACACAGGGTGTTAAAAAGTTTGTGATCAACATCTTACCAAAATCGGCTAATTTAAGTTCCCCTATCTCGCTGATGAGCAAATTTTGTGGCTTGACATCTCTGTGCAACACCCGACGTTGATGTATGTATGCCAGACCCCTGAATAATTGAAACATGAAAAGTCGTACATTTGAGTAGTCCAGGCCACCCGAATGTCTTTCCATGTATTGTGATAAATCGGTATGCTGAAATTAATAACATTATAGCTTTCGAAAGTTTTTCCATAATAATGTTTAATATTCAACTATTTATATTATATTAATTAATCATTTTGCCTCAATGCTTTGGCACTTTTAAAGTAATAATAATCAAGACCGAACATTGAGATTCTTAAAATGTATCTGAACTGACTTATATTTTCACTTTGAAAAAGAAAGCCAAGTATGATTTAAACATTTAATTTAATTTAATAAAACATTTTATCATAAATTGATTAATTCTCGGAAAGAAAATTCTATACATAAATTTTATCATAGATAAAATATAAATGTTGTATGAAGTATAATTAAAGGACTATGTAAGATGCATAAGACTTCATTAGATATTTAGATGTCTCGATATTATTTTAAGACTTCGCTAACAAATAAAATAATATACTTTGTAGGCGAAAGATAAATTATAATTCAATTGTTCGTATTGAAAGTGGAAGGCTGAACATAGTAAATTATTGATCAATATATCAAATCATTTCGTAAATGCATTATGATAACTAAAACAAAGTGTAAAAAATAAACCTACATATTTAATTGTATTTTAATTAAATCTCGTCGCTTATTAGTTATTATTACCTATTTAACAATATCGTAAGCAAGTATTATATAAATAGAATTAATTATTTTTTAAACGATCACACGCATTGAATGTAAAATGACGCAATAGAAGTAGGTAGTTATTTCTATACACACAAATATGGTGTATAGAAGTCCGATAGTGTATTGTAAAATATGGTTTGTTTTTAAAATAAACAAAAAAAAAGTACCTATCATTTTCATGTTCAATACTGTTTAGGGAGAATAATTATTCACAATTAGCTTAGAAAATTATTTTATCGTGGTTTAAACTAACGAACATACGCTTTCATTTAAAAAGTACCAACAGACAACATTGAAACAATATTAATCAATATTATATTATAATTTCTATTTAATCATTTATAAGATTAATTTCACTCCTTATTACATAAAATTCGTCTAGAACTTACTACATATTCAAAAACGAATGTAAGTGTTTCGCGTGTATGCACAATGTCGTGTAAAGTTACTACGTTGTTGTGCTTCAGTTCTTTCAACAACGAAGCTTCACGGATCGCCGTAAAAGGTGCACCTTCTTCTTCCTGAAGTCTTATCTCTTTTAATGCAACAACTTGATTGGTCAAACTTAAAAAAAAAAAAACAATAAATAAATAAATAATTTATTACCACAAAAACACGTTTACAGTGACACCAGGAACTAACCACAAAAATAATCGAATACTATAAAAACATTCGAACATTTGTTCATACATAATTGGATATCTGATAATTGTCTCATTCTTAGAAGTTAGAACATTAATTTTTAAGTATACAAAATACGAAACCAATTTTACACAAAGAAAAAAGACAGACTTTGAATCATATATATTACTTAAGTTTTTAGTTTCTTTTAACTTGTATAAAGAATAAAGACTGTTGGTATATTTGTAATTTTATGTTCATATAATACCCGTGAGACTTTAAACAATATTTGTACATAATATTATGCCACGAAACCGACCAATTTTTTACGTAAATACATACTTTCTCATTAAAAAATCTTTGTTAAAAATGCAATTTGAAAACAAAATACAATTATTCTTAAAAAAAATTTCTAGAATTTCAAAATGATCCATAAATTTTAATGTTTGGGTTGTAATAATAATATAATGAAAATACTAAAAACTTAAAGTAGACTTATTCACATTAAATTATTTTGTTGAATGATGATTGTTGATTTAAAAACTATTACTTCAATATAATATGATTAACAAATTGTTCAATTAAATGAGTATGTATTTACTATTTTAAAATGGTTGCTTTAATAACTGAATTATTCATGGGTACCTCCCTATTTATACAATACGTAATGAAACCATCGTTGATTAAGAAAAAATGAAATTATGAACTTTCTTGACTTTATGCATTACCAAATTATCATACGACTGAATACATAGTATAATACTCGTCATAAATACATTATGACGTTATTTATTTCAATTTGTGTACTTACTTACTGTACCCCTTAAAGACGGTAGCATAGGAACCTTCACCAAGCGGATCTAATTTTATGTACGCCTCAGATTTTCCAAATGGAGAATCTCCCTGTAATAAAAAAAAAGAAATAAAAACTTCAATATATTACAAACGAAAAACAATACAGTATAATATACGTTTCAAGGCGATTTTAATATTTCTATGGCGGTGAGATTCAAAGTTACGTGTCATTTTCACGAGTAAAAAGAAATCGTAATATAAAAGGGGGAAATAATAACGACGTATAAAAAGAGGTTTGTAAAAAAAAAAAACTTTAAGTTCCCAACCGCTTAAAAAATATTATAATGAATAGAGTTAGGAATGTCATTATCGAGTGTTCAAAACAAAAAGGATTTTTTTGATAAATGAGGGACGGATTAAAGAACTTTTTTCAACACGCATTTTGATTATACACACACACATGGCACACAAACGCACGCATATATATTATACATGTACATTATATTATATATTATATATACACTCATACACTAATAGATTGTATAATGGAATACACACCCCAAATGCCGAATACCGTTTGGTTCGTCTGTGGTTGGGTTGGTTTAGGAACACTTCGGATTTAGGCCTTGGAGGTTTCTTCGGTCTGAGTATGACACGAGTTTCTTCACATATATCTTCGTCCAATAATTTTGAATCGGACGACACGGATAGTTGCCGTTTAACTCGTTCTTGATCACCGAGACCAGAACTCCAGTCTGAAAACAAGATAAAAATATAATATAGGTACAAATATATATTTTACAAAAATATTAATTTAAAAATAACTGTAAAATGTTTATAAAATATATTTAAATATTTATAATACAGCCGATATACAATATGTATACAAAAGTATATTATTGTTTAAAAAAGTAATGAATTTTTAGGAAAATTACTTTTAACAAAGTAAAATATTTACATTTTATACATATTTCAAAATTTAGCCGGAAATATGAGTAGTAAATAATTACGGTATTTATATTATGATATTATATTTAAACATAAAATGTAAGATAAGTCGGATTATATTAATATGTATAATCCGACTAATTGATATTTTAATAAGAAATAGCAAATAAACTTCAAACGTACAATGAATAATAATTATTCTTGTTAAAGTTTAAAAATACTTTAACATAAAGCATTCCCATTACTTTGTGATAAGAATTAGGAAGTAACATTACAACTTTTTTATTATGATTATGACTTCAATTACAGAAAAAAAATAATTTAGAGAAATAGGGTTTTTTAAAATAACAAAGAAAAAGATAAATAAGATTTCTTTATATGTCACAATTGAAATGAGCATTTCGATAACTTAGCTAATGTTTAGCTAATGTTTAGCTAATGTCTTATTACTATAAGTTTTTTAAATGACAATTTTTCTTACACATAGAGTTTTAGATGTCAGTAAAGCATACATTTTGTAACTTTTATAAATTATGATTTGGATTTTAAACTTTATAGATTATATTGATAAATCATATTTAAAACAGTATTATCGCAGATTTTAGCCACCTTCCGGACCGGATGAAAGACCTATAAATTAGAATACCATATAAATATCACATCAATGTGAAGGGATTGGTTGAACCCTTAAAAGTGACCATCGATATAATGGTATTATTGATATTTTTAGAAATGTAAAACAAACACTGCGCAGGGCAAACAAACATGTAATAATATCCAATAACCTAGACGTTTATGTATAATTAGTAATCCAAACCAATTAAAGCACTAGAGACTAGACAATAATTTGCTATTTTTATCGTCATGTCTTATATTTATAACGGAACTACAAAATATAAAAACAAATCATTCAAATGGCACTAAATCAATAAATATATAAAAGTTCAAATATCCAAAGATTAAAACGAAATAAATAAAAAAAATAAAATATAAATTTTTAGTTGACATATGATATTAGACGGTTTTAATTTAAATATTATCACACGAATAATGGAAATGTGGTGTATACAAAAATATACCTATAGGACATACAATGACAGTTCGTAGTTTTTTTTTTTGTAAGGGACTTATATAAATAAATCATTAACGTGCATCAGAAGCGAATGAAGCGTTAGAATGATATTATTAGTCAGGATTTATACAGAGGGTACATCCGGGATCTGGCTCTGATGGGCGTTTGTCATCCAAACGTCTAAATTGCACTCCGTGTATACGCTTTTGTCATGTTGCCAAAGTCGAGTAAATTAATTCTCACCTCTCCTCGTTCGCATCCACCAGCTTACGCACACGCACACAAACCCAGATACACACATACACGTACGCATATATACATGGAATGCAATTCCCAGAGTAAGGGGACAAATTACTTTACCTGATGAAATCTGTTCGTTGACCCTTTTATAGATTACACGACGTTCAGGAAATTAAAATCCCTGGGTGTACACTGTACAGCCGACCCCAACGATTTATAGAGCGATCTTTTTTACGATATTTATTATTATTATTATTATTTTTGTACACTGCAGCTCTAACCATCCGTAATAACTTATTCATAACTCCATGCACGTCAGTTAAAAAAAAAAAAACATCCCTATTTACGACAATAATTTCTTTAGAAATCTGTCCTCTCTGTTTAAAAACAATGATTTTGAACACTTACGGTTTGTTTTGTTTTTTAGTTAAGTGCACAGAGGGGTTCAGAGGTGTATTGCGTATGATAATAGCCTGGCAAGTGCTCTGCAGATGACAGGCCGGAACTATTATTCAAAAGAGCGTTTTTATTTGTAGAGCACAACACGACGCGACGGCAGCGGAGGGTTGAGTGTCTTTAATAAGAGAAAATGTCCAAAGGAAACCCCGCCGCACAAAATATGTGAGGTTTATTATTTATAGCAGAAGAGATTTGGATACAACAAATGCAAGCATAAGCATAAAAGATAAGAGTATTTGATTCTGTTTTAAAAAATACAGAAAATAATATATATTTTTATTATGTTTATAAGTTATAAATTTATAAACTTATGAACAATGTATAATACGATTCGAGTGTCAAAATTAATTTGTTCGCATAATTAATAATAAATGATAAAAAAAACTCATTTTTATATATTATACGAAACGAAATATTGACAGTACATTTTTAATTAAGATTGCGAAATTAAAATGACTTCAATATTAGCATACCGAACTTTATTAACTGAAGTTTATTATAATTATTATTTAACAGATATTTATGAATTTAAACAATACGTTAAAAGTATTTATAAGTGAAGAAATTACTAATAAACCAATAGAAAAAAAAAATTGTTGACCCTTAATATAAATGATCAAAAGAAAACGATTTCTTTGGTTCCAATAATCTGAAAGCATAAATAAGCTTCACAAACGTAACCACATTTGACTTCAATTATACTTCCATTATATATATATATTATATGTACATTGTACATACAAAAGTAATAAAAATGAAACTTTGAATATCTTTTTTTTCCATCTTTCAAAAAGGGTGCTAGCCAATAAAAGATCATACCCTTAGGGAAATCTTTGCTGGCTACATTAAAAAATATAAGAAATATATTTATAAAAAATAAGACATTTTTTCAGTACCATTCGTATACTTTGACATGTTATAAGTAATCATTTCATCTTAAAATTATTTTTGAATAATATGACACAGAACTATTTCATCAAATATCCCATACACTACAAGAAAAATATAATAATTCCAAGAATAACATAAATCACAAGGAGAGTAGACGTCGTTAATATATTAAAAGATGTACATCAATCATAGCTTAAGTGATAACTGTTAAAAAAATGATAAATTGATAATAAATAATGGTATTTACTCGTACACAATAAAAATGTATTTTTGCTATACGAAAAGTACGTATTGCTAATATAAGAATGTTAAGACAATTTAAAAGTAATCTATGGAATAAGTTTAAATGTGATAAATGATAAATTTAAATATGTTAACTTAACATTTAATTTTCTTGAATAAAAATAATAATATCTAAACAATATCCGAACAACAATTGGTTAAAATTAATAATAAACATGTGATAATTGCAGATAAGAAAAAACCTGACGAAACAATTAATCAGTATGCTAAAAACCTTTTTTAAATAATTATGAGATTTAATATATACTTTATGATAATTTTAACGGATCTAAAAATGTATTAATGATTTATTATTTAATAATAATTATGTCAAGTAATACTAATTATGTAAAGTAATATTACGTGTTGTGAGTTTGAATTTAAATTCCACATACAAACTAACTGTTATATTTACCAATTAAAAGTAAATACAAGCTACTTACTAGAGAATTTTAATGGAAAGGAAATTATTTATTTATCTATGTCTTCATTTGTCAACAGTCATTAATACATTTGATAAAATAGTGTTTCTAGTCCACGAGAATTGACGATTCCCATATGATTAGTATATTTTATAGTATTAATCTTTTTTTTTTTTTAATATTCCCTGAAAACTTTTCTTTAGTATTTAGTTTCAAAAAATACGAAATGCAGTATAGTTAGTATCACATTCAAACTACTAAGAATAGTAATAATTTCATTTATTTGATACCAACACATATTATAGGTAATAAGTAATTGTATAAAAATAGAAGACAAGCAATTATAAACCAAGGTAGGAAATGCCATTGAAAGAAGTAAGTAGGTAGTATAATTTACATTTGAAACAGAACTAGGTAGAATAATTTAAAACTGTAATTAAGCTAATAAGAAAAGGCTCATTTCCCCACAATTTCCAACGAAAATACTGCTAAAACTGTTCTAGCAAAAACAATATTGGGTAGTCTTTGGATGAACCGATGATGAAAATACAAAACAGAATAAAGAACAAGCTTTCGACTTATGAATAAAATGGTTTATATGAAAATCAAAATAGTATATTATAAAATAAATGTATTATAATATTTATCAGTTGATCTTCTAATAAAAATAATAAAAATAAAAATAAATTAAGAGCTATTGGTCACCCAATCTCAAACAGTGAAAAATTATTGATTAAAATATAGTTTTCATCAACCTTGCATTTCACTCTTGTAAAATGTAGAGGGGGTTTTCCATTATATTTATAAAATACGAGCCAGACGTAGTTGAACATATATGTATACATAAAATGCACTTTATTTACAGCGTATGGCATAATGCACACGCCAACCCCTTTACGGGTTTATGCTTTCTGATTAAACTGCTTGTTTAATTGTATGAAAACATTTTTTTTTCAAGCTGTTTTGCTTAATATTCTTTTATAATAAAATATATAACAAATTGTACAAGGACTTCAACAAAACCAATTTTAAGAAGCTCTAGTTCAAAATTCGTCAATGCCTTTTTTTCTACGTAAATGTTACATTTATATCAAACTAATGCGTTTTTTTTTTTTTTTAAAAAACGAAAAAGTATTTTACTTATTGTCGGGAAATAACTGCTAAATTCAATAGCCCATAAATAAGAGCTCGTTAGAGAGAGCATTTTACAGCAAAGTGAGCTTTGGAAGGAAAAATTGTAGACGGCGTGTGTAAATAAACAATGGCACGTGACATACATATAACATTTACGGGAGGTACACGTTCTAATTTAAAATGATAAATGTATACAGAATTGTCGGGATTTCTTTTTGTTTTGCAAATAAATGATGTGTTAACATTTTCTGGTAATTTGACAAGAATTATGTATTATAAGTCTGTAATGACTAATAACTAATAACAAGCAGTTGTTAAATAAAGATAAAAATTATGTTTACAGAACACCCATTTAACATAGGAAGTGTGTACACTGTACCCACTGTATACACATGAACACAATATATACTGTCTACTCTTGTAATCTCAAGTACCCTTTTGCTTTTACATAATATGTATCTTAAATCATTAAATTTGCTAAAATACATACATACTCTTGAAAAGTTCTTCGGAATATCGAACAATTATTAATAATTACATGAACATGGACTAATGACGTATTTATTAAAAGCTACAAGACCAATAATATATCAGATTTTCAATTATTTTATAAATCAAATGGTCAAATAAAAATAACACCGTTGATATATAACTAAAACTAAGAATAACATAACATCATTTAACTTTAAAATTGTTTGTTATTATATTGGTATAATATTTGAAATTAACTTGTAATGAAGAAATTATTTCTAAATTCGTCAACATGTAATAATAAACAAATGGCTATTGAAATTAGTCGGAAAATAATTTAGATCTATTGAATAACAAAAATAAAGTAATACTCTAAGTCCTACGATATTGGTTAAGATTATAAAATAATTTATTATAAAATGGTGAAACTCGATATTATACAAACTTTAATACACTTAAAATATTTCAGTGTTTACAATGATTATATCAATCAGCATAATAATATTAAGAGTGTTTTTATAAATAAACAAATTAAAAAACAAAACTCAAATGGTATCTTACTTACCAAGTTATTCTTAAATATATATGATTATGAAATGTACCACAGTCAAACAATAATTGTATTTAATATTTAACATAAAATGCATAGTAATAAACACCAGTCCTCGATATGTTTGTTTCAAGTTCAATTATAAATTATTCAACAGGCTAATCTGATTAATTTATCAAGTAGATAGTGTAGTAGAGAATTATAACAGCGTTTATTCACATGGTATATATTACGTTAATATACATAGTTAATAATAAAATAATCAAGTCAAATGGAGGTGGTTTAAAGGGTTGTATGAGTATACACGTACTTCATGCAATATAAAAGACTTTTCACGACTATTTACGAAATTCCAGTACATTTAAATGTTTAACTGTATAATATGATACGAGGATACGTCATAAGATACTAACTGAATTAATAAAATATACGAAGAGATATAAGGTATATAATATGATGAAAGCTAAGATAGTAACAATAATTGTAAATCACAAGATAAATCTTATAAATACATATCAAACAGAAGCAGTACGTTTGACCGAAGTAATTCTAAATAAAAATGCTATACAAAACTTATTTCACCACCGTTGTTTGTTAAACAAGTTAGGATATTATTAGGTACCACAGTTCTATTGTATGGGTCTTCATTATACGAGTACGGTGATCAAATTATAAATAAAAATAGCCGGGTACAGGGGTCGAGTGAGATATAAGAACAGAAGACTGATATAGGTGGATTGTACTTGAAATTAAAATTGGTACATAATGGCTTCAAAAAAATGATTTTGAGCTAAAGAGGATAGATGGGTCAGCCTTTAGATACCTATAAGAATAGTTAAGTTTGCATATCTACATTAATAATATCGTAATCAGGTTGGTAAAATCTAATTTTATGAAAAAAAAAGTCTAAGAGAATTATAACCTTCAGACTTTTTAGTTAATTTAATATTAGCAGTTAAAATGATTACTATAATATGTATATATTACTTATATAATAATCTATTTTATATTTCAAGTTTTTATACCTAATGATATTTTTAGACCATAAAATAACCAATATGGTTAAATAGAAATAAGAACTAATAATGATAATTTTTCGATAAAGATCTTTCATAAGGTACCAAAGTAATACATTTATAAATGTAAATGGACAAGTGCATATGAATAACATATTCTATGTATAGGGTTAGACGGAAAAGGAATAAATAGAGATTATTATACACATGTGAGTGTTCTCGAGTATTCATATCAGTCATTAATTATTAAGCTAAGTAATTGCGTATAAGTGAATTTCATTAAGATACCCAATTTATTTGATTAAATACAACTTTGAAATGGTTGTATAGTTAAATCATAACTGTTAAATGAATTATATAATCAAATAAATAAGGTATATTATTGAAATTCACTCGAACTTACAGTTTAGTGATTAAAAGTCATACTTTGTTGTATAGATCTTTTAAATTCTTATATATTTCAAAGAATATCACAAAATGAAACTACCACTAAATAAAATAATTATACCACTTATATTTCAAACAACAAAGTGAGTAAAAAGATATCATAAAACATAAAAATAAAAATAACAGAAAATCCAACCAGAAAATATTGATTGATAGCTATGGATGATGGAAGCGATGTAAATTATTTCATTTTTTTCCGTCACCAATAAAAAGTAAAACGTTACTAGGCACGTATAAATGAAGCAGCGAGAGACCACAGCACTAAGGTTGTGACATAACCGATTAACGTTGACATGTACACAGGGAAGGTATTTGACAAACGACCGTAATGGGATTTTGGTAGATTCACCTTTTCTACTTCTGACTAATTAAATTGGAATAATGTTGCAAGTGAAAATAATGCAAACAAACTGGTAATATAATAATAAAATACAGGTTTTCAAAACAAAATACGGGATTTAATTTATTTATAATTTAAAAAACTATATTTTAACAGTTAGTATACATAATTATCAAATAATTGAAAAATTAAGATCTAAAATAATAAAACAAATCTAAAAACGGACAAAATTCCTAAGTTTGGCGAAACATAGAGATGGGTTTTTTAAGCTTGAACCAATGTAGTAGGTGGTACAATCGTGTTCGAAAAAATGATTCTAGATAAAAGAGGTTGGGTGGAACAGCTTATATTTCTGAAGATGGTCAAAATAAATATTAATATAATTAAATTTAATAACTCATCCTTAAAAGCCAATCATTGATGTGATTAAAAATTAATATAAAATAAACAATTATTAATAAATAAAATACCACAGAAAATAAATAATGCTATAAAATGAAATAATATTTTATTATATAATATAAAATTAACTATATTCAAAGGAAATAAGTATTATTATTGATTATAATCAAAAATAGCTTACTCTATATTTGATGGTATTAAATACCTAAATAATATACATAAATAAGATGAAATGGCGGTTAGGTTAGGTTAGCGGTTCGTTGATTATTCTTTATATGATTCTCTATTTATTATTTTACGTATTATTTAATAGTAAAACAATGTATTTAATACTCGCACCCATTGTCCTTTACTCACAGATTTAATATTTCTTACCAAAAAATATACAAATATGCTTTATTCTTAATGTTATGCTTTAAAATAGCATACTTTAATTCCATACGTAGACAAGCTTCAAATTTATGAAGTAAGCCAATTGATTAAAATATTTTATTACCTACTAAGCTGTTAGTATTACGTACTTATGATATTTTAATGAAAATTATATTTTTTTTTATTTTTTTTATTAAGAAACAATATAAATTGTTTTCCTCTTCAATATTATTTATAAAAGTAAATACAATATATAGAAATATTATAAATGTATAATTATTAAAGGTGTATTTTTATATTATATGCTTTGAGAAGGTTTATGACAAAAACAAAATACTAATTTGAAAATATAGCTATTAGTTCAAGAAGTATAACCATCCCATTATCGTGGGTTTTCCTTGGATTGAGTCCAAACGCTTATTTAATGCCAAAAAAATAAAAAGTAAAAGCTATAAAACAACAACAGTTGAAATGATAACAATAATAATCATAATAAATAACTCGCCAAGCAAAAACTGTAGGACAAGAATTAATTAAGTAATTCACGTTTTGGTTTCCATAGTGATTTTATGGGCTTGCATTTTTCAGTCACTACCTAATTGACTTGAGTAATTATTTATTGATAGTTAAGAAAAATCGGATAAAAAGTTACGATAGCGCTGGGTATAAAAAGAAGGCGTTAGGACTTTTAATAACAATCCATATTATAAATGGCGTAGACAATTCAGAACTGTTCAGAAAATTTTTCATTCATAAGTGGGCGTATACACTTAACCTTGAATTCAGTTTTTACAAGATTCGTGTTAAGACGGAAAAAAATGCATTCCTTTTTTTGCTTGATTGAGTATACATTATATGATGTCAACATTTTGATGATCAGAAGGATGTATGAATTCGGTAATGTAAACTCATTTTTTTTATAAACACAAATTTGTAAAATTGAGGTCAAACAAGATAAATATTTTTTTAAAAATATGATACAAGATTAAAAATAAATTATTTAAGAATATCGAATGCACAGAACATAATTTTATAACAAACAAATTTAATTATACTTAAAAATTCTATGAAAGTCAATAAATATTAAAATGCTGAATATTTAATCTTTTTTGATTATTATATACAGATATTTCATGATAATATTCATATAGGTACTTAAAATATAAACCAAATTAAACCGTACTATAGTAATTGTTATGAAAAGTTAAATAGACATTCTTATACAACTAATACAATGTCAGATTCAAGTAAGTGAGTAAGTAAGAAGTTATGATTTTATACCACTAAATGTATAAAAATGTTGAATTACTGTATTAAAAATTGAAATAAATTCATAAAAGCGTACTCATTATTTTTAATCATCTTTAAAATGGTAACATAATTATTTTTATTATTGTTCTTTTTATTTGTTCTATAATGAACATGTAAATAAGCATGAAATTTACAAATAAGCCTCAAACTAGATAAAAAACGCGGTAGACATCCAAGCATTCCAATTGTATACAGTTTATACAATTTAGAAGATATAAAAAATTGTAATTATTTTTATTTTTAATGCCCGGGGAAATTAAAAATAATTAGATTTAAGTTCCTTTTGACTTTATCAATTCAATTTAGGTATATTTAGATGATTAAATGTATTGGAAATTGACAAAGTTATTACTGAAAGTATTCACTTTGATTAAAATTTAAAAGGAAATAAACGAATGAAAAAATGTTAGTGAAACATTTGTTTTTAACAAATATCGTATTGTTTATGGTAGGTATTATTATATAATACGATGAGTATTAAATTCATTTGATATTATGAATACTATTTTAAACATGCGTTAGGTTATTTATAAGATGTTACAGATATAAACCCACACTGTAGCGTGGGATATTATGAAGTTGAATTATTTTAACTCAGGATGTGACGTAATTTCTTTAACCAAAACAATGAAATCATAGGATGTCGGGATATAACATTGTTCTACACATACATAATTGTAATTTTTAAAAAATATAGATACCATACGGCAATAAGCATAAATGTACCAATTATCATAAGTACCTAATTCAAATTCATCTAACATCGTACACATAACTATTTTAACAATTCAATTGAATATATAACAAAATTAATGTAATATCACCTTAATATGAGACAAATTAAGCGCAAGATAAATTAAATGTATCTCATAAAGAAAATAAATGATTGAAAACATTTATTTATTAAGTACCTATATATACAAATACTGTTTACAATACCTAATAACTAATAAGTAATAACTATGTAACAGAAACAAGGGATTCCCTAATACTTGCTATCCTGGCCGGATCACACAAAAATTATATTAATACTATCATAATTATTTATTGGTACTGATAAGCAATGGTTATTATGGAAATAATATTACATTTTATACATATGGACTAAATTCAAACAAAACTTTATTTTTGATAATGCATTGCCCATAAAAGATACCCAAAAGTTTATGCATGAGAAATCTTTAATATTAACTATATTAACCTATATTAAATACGATTTGCATAAGTACCTATGTGAAATAGTCACTAAAACGAAAATAATCCCCTTTACTGAAAGTAATTTGATCTTTTTTCAAAAATGAAATAAATGACATAACCAATAAAATAACAAGAGAAGTAAATCAAAAAACCAAACAAGAGAAGGTTCTTAAAAATAATGTGTATTGATATATTTATATATTATACGTACATTATATGTTATACCTAGATTTAAGATACCTATAATGGTACTTTTGATAAATAAAATATAAATAGGTATAAGATTATTATTTAAGGTACCAGTGGACAAGAATAAATATTGATTTTAGTAAAAGCCTTTTTAAAGTTAGGAAAAAATCACATGAAAAAAACGAAAATAAGAAACTTCTATATATGTTCACGCCCCCTTTTTTAACGATGAGGTTTTACGGGATACTGAATATTGCCTTTTTTATTTTTTATTCTTCAGTATCTTTTTGAGAAAAGACCTTTTACCCTCCGTAGCCAATAATATAACTGTAGTTAAAATATACACCCATAGAGTTTATATACTCCATTATAATATTAAATTGTAACTATAGATGTTTACTTTATTTCAATAAATAAAAACCGATATTTTTTTAAACGTAAATTTAAAAAATAACGAATCAACCAGTTTGAATAATGTTTTTAAGCTTTTGCAATAACGAATAAAACAACATTTAGATCTCATAAACACCAATAAGATTACAAATAAAAATAATGATATTACCATAATACGAGTACGAGTAGTGAAACCTCAACATTTATAATTTACTATTCAATATACAGGTAACTTTATAAATCAAAATAAAATATTGTTGTTATACAACTATACTTTTTTTATGGATACATTTTTCAAGACCATAATGTTAATTTACTATCAATAAAATAATAATTTAATACATTTTATAAATAATAATCTTAATTTGGAGAAAAAAGTCCAACCCATTTTATTTACCCAAAAAACAGTCTCACATCAAAAACTATAAGGTCTTTATTAAATAAATTCTCTTTTTTTTATATAGTTTAATATATATTAATTACCGTATCTAGACAAATGTTCATCGTTGGCGCAAGGTATGTTTCCGTTTGGCTCAATCCTATCCAGGAACTCTTCAGAATAACCATTGAATTGTAATTTACATGGCAGAGCATCTCGAGAAGTTCTATTACGGTCAGGATCTTCTTTTGAAATAGCTAAAAAAATATACATAAAATTAATATGCATGTTATAAAAAATGTTGTATAGTACCTATATTTAAAATCTTGAAATAAAACTTTTACATCTGAAAAAAATCATAAAATATATTTCAGAGTACGAGTATATACTCGTATACCTACAAAAAATTTATTTTCTAGCCTAAAGTAAAAAAAAAAAAACTCATATTACTATTTGAAGAAGATTTACATCTTTCTTTTGAAAATATTGATTTTTTTTATATTTTATACCATGTTATTAAAATGAAGACATATTTTCAACAAAATAACGTGAAATACACAGTATTAGGAAAGTTCAGTATAAAGCTTCTTGATCAAAATGTAAATGATAAATACATGATACTAAAAGTTGAAGTATACTTCTCATTAAATATTCTATCTTTAAATGATTAAAGTTAAACATTTAATTATCTTAATTCAATAACTAAAACTATTTTTGTTACTGACGTTAATTAATTTCAACTAAAGAATAAAAAATAGAAATAGATGATTATAGTATTCAATAAATAAAAGCAGCAACACACTAAACGTAACATAATATCTGAAATTGTTCAAAAACATCAAAACAAGACGTAATGAATATTTCAATGAATGTAATACGTATGAATCATCAATCTTAGCTATATTCGTTACCATTATAAATACAGACAACATAAATAGGGTGTAACCGTTGATATTATTATCTATGATATTTATGAATAATTCGCTAGTTTACGATAAGAATAAATAATATTGCAATACACACTATATAATTTAACTGAAGGAATTAGTTGATAATGAATCATGATCAAAAACTACCAGTTATCAAAATATTATACATTATATTATATATAATATTAATTTTGTAAAAAAGTCATCGATGAGATTATTAAAATTCTAAATTCGTTCCAATACTAATAGTTCACGGAAATAGATAAGACGAAAAATATTAAATGTTGCAATATTTAAAACATACACTATAAACAAACCGACACCATTTATTAAAACTAAAAGTTTAAATTCTTGAGTATGTATTTAAAATTATGATTGATTTTTTACATTTTAGAAACATTTTCCGAATGAACGATTATAATTAGATTATATATATATAATACAATAATTTAAAAATAATTTAAGTAAATATATTTTTTGCTGTGAAACAATTTGTGAAATTTAATAAACCACATTTATTATACAGATGAGTTCACGAAGTATAAAGACCTTTTGACTTCGTAATCAAAAACTAAATCATATTACATTTTTAAGTTAAAAACTATGTGAATGAATCAAAAAAGTTCGTATTATAAATGAGTTTTATCAATGATACTTGATGTTCACCGCAAAATTATTTAATTAAAAAATAGTTGTGAAATTACAATCTACACACGCAATTTAATATATACTTATATAATTTAATGACAATCGAGCCAAATAATTGTGTGTTATAAAACGTAAAAACTATACATATTACACAAATATGCAACTTCTTTTCAGTATAAATATTTTAAAAGACTGGTATGTCATATAAATATTATATTATATTTAGATTTTAGATGCATCTATACAAATGCAAAATACCTATAGTTCATAAAATATAATATTTGCAGATGTAAAATGTATAACTCATGATACCTAATTGATATATGTATAATGATTATAATGATATATAATTACTTAAAATAAAAATAATCATATTCCTGGATACAACTGTCATAGTATAATTTAAAACGTAATTTCGTTTATTATCTTAGAGCCTTTATAACTACATAGTTTAACGATTACAGTATAAAATTAATTTAAAAAGTATACCATTAATTATAAAGAAAATGTCGAATGTTAATAGTTACACACATTTTTATTTCTAAACAATTAATTACTGAAAATACCTTCTCATTATTAAAAAGAAATAATTAACTTTTAATAGTAAAATAAGGGCTTATTATTTAAGGTGAAAGCCGGTTGATTTAAAATAAATTATACATACTCGTCAGGCAATAAAAAATAAAAATAATAACAATAATAATACACCACAGTCATTTTTCAAAAGGTTTAGGCATATGTCATCGAGGTTATATTTTGAAGAATTATTTTATTTTCGTAAAAAGAGATTCAATTCAAATAAATAATGATTTCAATTTTCAGAAAACTTTTTTTTGGCATACGTTTTAACAATTTTAGCAATACGTTAAATATTGTATGTTAAGTATGTAAAAACTTATTCAATCTAGATACTGCATAATATTGAGTAAAATATAAGTTTTAAATGAAGAACAGAAATTAGGGAAATAGGAAAGCGAATTATTAATTTGAAAACCAAAGTCAATCATTGCAATATAAAATATATTCAAAAAAGTCTAGTTTAACTATTTATAATGTATAAGAACTATATAAATTATTACGACATACATTTTTATTTAATGATCATATAAACTTACTATCATCACTGCAATACCAAATAAATTATTTAATTAAATAAATAACTACATAAAAGTATAGTTGAACACCTAGAATTTGTTTTAGAATATTACAAATTTAAATTCAATTACGACTATGCAAGGTATAAAACAAGGACTTATAGAACAGTTGAAACAGTTAGCCTGAGTATTTTCTAGAATTATAATTTAAATAAAAGATACCATAGACTTAGGACAGACAAATTGCAACTCAGAAACGACTTATGCTGATCGACAAGAGATTTAAAATAACCAACCATAATTTGTTCCAACCAATGCGCTATATGTATTGATTTGTGGATTCGAGAAGATTACAATCGTTACCGATTTGTCTGGATTTACGAACAAGGGTGTGCATGGTTGCGAGTTTTCCATGTCTAAAATCCCAAGGGGGTGCAAGTTATCAAGGGACCAAAACACACTCAGTGCGGTATATCTCATTTGCTCGTTCGTGCAGTATATATAGGTGACATGCATGTATGTTTTATTTCTTCTATAGGCATTTTTATTCTTATAGGATACGCAATAATATAAAACTGATATTTAAATCGAAAATACGAGCTTGATTAAATACACGGATTTTGAGTAAACTAATTGAAACTTGCTAAAAGGTAAGGTTATTGCATTATTTTTGGTACGAAGGAGATTAAACGTTTCGGTTCATTAATGAAGCTACCCTATTTCATGTTTTTTTAATGACTCTTGGGAAATATTTAATTATGTACCGATCTCATTCGATGACAACATATAACAGTCGGGAATTACTAGTGGTAATTGAATTGCACCAAAATTGCACCAAAAAGTACATTCATTAACCAAAACTAATCATAGATAAGAGAAAAAAGAAACAAAAACATTTGATACTGAAAAATTATGATGAACATAATTAACTGGAGCTATCTGTATTCTACGAGTACTTCATGAATAAAACAATACACAACCAAGTTATATTATAGATATTTGGCTGTATTCCATTTTGATTGTTGTTGTACCGTATAAACACTAAATGTTACATAAACCCGTGGAACACAATGAAATATGTATAGTATACATTGTATAATCATAAACTCATAAGTCATAAGCGTATTCTAAATGATAAACAATGATATGATGAAACATAGAACAGCGAAATGTAGGTAATTTGCAAACAAAAATAATTGAAAAAGATTGACTAAAGGATTGAAATAATTGATAATAAAAATTTCAGACAAGTTTTCTTGAAAATGTAATTTACCAAAAAGTTGTAAATTAATTTGGAAGATTCAAATATTAGGTATCTATATTAATGCGATTTTATTTTTAATGGTTACCTATTAAAATTATTCGTAAAATAAAATCAAACGGTCTTCCAGATGAAAAGTTTACAAATTATTACATTTTTTGACGTCGTTTAATTTTTAAAAAATAAAAAATAAAGCTAATGAAACTGAAAAAATGTAATAAGTCTACCATTGATCTTATAAAAATTTCAAATATACATGAATAAACAAAATATTTCGTAATTTTAGTGTTTTCATTTATTTTCATAAATTACATAAATCACTTTAAGTTATCAAAAAATATTTTCCTTATATTTATATATTATTAAAAAAAATTTTAATAGTTAATTAAACGTTTGATCGCGATATTTTTATATTTAGTTCTATAGCGTTTCAAAAATTGAATTAATATCACAGAAACGTATTGTTATTACAAAGGAACAGCCTATGTCTATAGTTGCGGCTACAATCTTATGTAACAATGACGCCGGATAGTCCATGTCTAAAAACTTTGCACAAAATAACAATATCCAAGCCATTAATATATCAAAACCATTATGCTGCTACTGGGCTGTTAGGGTCTTTTGAGTTTCCTATTGTTGTTCTACCAAAAACAACAGCCAGGCAAACCGTTAGACGATTTAATTAATATGCATCTACCAGCTGACACCCTTACAATTGAAATTGAGTAATATTTTTTCAACACCCCGTTCAAACTATTAAAATGTACAACCAGTTTTTAGTATCATTTCAGTAAACTTCTAGGTTAGAAAAAAAAATAATATAAATAATGATAAGGAGAATGGGGAATTAATATACCTAACAGTTATAGGTAGTGTAATAAATTGATAACAAGAACATTTCAGATTTAAAAAACAAAACCAATAATCATAGATTGATCAAAACATTGAAAATTTTTGTTTTGTACATAAAATAACATAACAAAAATCATACACGGATGGTCCAAAAATTAAAACTAAGAAAATTCAAAATATTATAGAATAATTCTTATTGTTTTAAAATATTTAACAAATTATGTAGTTACGTAGTACATAATTAATTAAATATGGAAAAAGTGTATTAATTAAATATTCAAAAATAAAAATTAAGAATTAACGACAACTACGCAATAACTTACGCAGGTAATAATAAGAACATTAGAATAGTTAATGAAATTTAATTGAATACAGAGTAAATTGGTTACTTAAAAAAAAAAAAAACATTTATAATGATATTAAGACATTTAGAACACGAATGTTTCCTAAATTTGTTTTATTTTGTTCAAATCAAACAAAAGTTGATATTTCCTCCAACAATCATGATTTTTCATGAATATTACTTTCATAAGTTTTAATAAAGCCATTAATCATAAAATTGAAATAGCAATGAAAAAGTTTTCGATGACAAGCACAAAGAAATCATTGTAGGTCTTGTACATCTTTTAGTCCAACACAGTTTTCCCTGGAGAAGAAAATGAAAGTTATATACCAAATTTATTGCAATGCGATTGGCAACTTTTTTCACCACCGTTTCCAACAGAAAAGCACATAAACAAAACTATTCCAGATGAGAAATGTTATTTATAGGACCAGGAAAAGAACCGAGTAATATTTCTCAGTCTATTTAAACTATTGTTTCGCATGATAAAATCACAATGTATGTATTTATGAACCGTATATTTGAATATTTTGAAGAACTATGACACCGATCGTTTCAATAATTATTTTAAAATTAAAAATTAGGATTAGTTTTGTAATTGAAAACTCATATTACGTAAACTAATTTTAAAAAGGTAGACAGTATACAAGTTTTGGATCTTCGACTATGCAATTATTCTGAGTGATATTGGTCGTAAATGCATATTAATTTGGCTGCGTACGAATTGATTCCCGGGTACCTGTTTACCTGCACGGACACCGTTGAGTTGATTCCCGGGTCATTAGAGGGTACGTACGAGTTGATTCCCTATTGTTGTATATCAACTATCAATAGATTGCACGAGTAAAAAATTTACGACCGTAAAGAGTTCGACCGTCACACACAACTTGCTCTTATGTCCACCGAGACCACGCGCGAATTTACAAAAAGAACGTATATTAAATGCAGTAGTAATGGAACTAAGAAATCTAAAAAACAACAAGAAAAACAAATTTTTTTAAGAGAAGAGATGTCACAGTTTACTGGTAATCTCATTACCAGATGGCAGATACCAATTTATAAAAACAATGTGTTACACATTTTTACCAAATTACTAAATTTTTTTATATTTTTTTACCTAGTTACTACTAAATGTTTTTAATAATAATTTTTTACCTAATTACTACTAAATGTTTTTAATAATAATTTTTTACCTAATTACTACTAAATGTTTTTAATAATAATAAATATAATATAATTCAATAAATAATTAATAAATAAAAATTGAATGATTTTCAAAATATAAAAAAACTAAAAAAAACAACATTTTTGAGAAACTTGTCAGCCAACTTCCTCGTGGTGTTATATTATTATAGGCTGTATATTTTACTAAATATTGAATAAAATATCTAATGACCTGGGAATCAATTCGTACGTACCTCTGAATGACCCGGGAATCAACTCGTACGTACCTCTTAATGACCCGGGAATCAACTAATACATGATAAAGGTCTCGGGAATCAACTCACCTATTGCGATTAATTTATATAAATCTAAAATTGATGATAAATCATCGCATTAATAATAATGATTCAGAGTGAAGATCGATGTAGTATAAAATGGCTATAAAATCTTTTAAAAACTATAGAAAGGAAAAATCGGTTCGCCATGTTTTTTAATTCAAGTTTTGAAAAAAAATGTAAAGGGCAAAATCTTTGAATTTAGAATACTTAGTAGAACGGATTGGAGTTAAAGCTTTGTAAAAATTTACAAGGTTCGAAAAATTGCAAGTGTCCAGGTTTTGATGAAATTGCAACATTGTAAATCCAAAAACCACTCAGAATCTAAAAAACCATTTATATAAATTTCACTTGAGTGAATATTGTATATTGTGCATCACAAATTTGAAACTTTTTTTAATAACGCAAACATACATGTTTAAACTTATAAGTTTTTTAAAGCAATATCACTAATTATAATCACACAAAAAAATTATTAGTATCGTAAACTTTTTGAAACAATAATTATTTCCAATACATTTTATCTTGTAACAATTTATATTTAAATATTGCAAAATACAGAATATTAATATTATAGTCTGATAAAAAAGTTTTGTTTGCATACGTGCAAATTTATTACAACGTACTTATTACCTATATATTAACAGAAGTAAAAAATCTCATTTTAAAAAAGTATAAGTAAAACAATATAAAAAATATTCATTATTTCTCGTACAGAAATCCTAAAAATGTATAATTCCGTATCGAATTTAATGAATGGACAATAAGGCTGTAGTCACTTATATAATGTATCAAAAAAGAACTTTATAAAAAAACAGAAAGAAAACATAGTACAGAATTGATAGAAGTATTATAAGCTGCAGAACCAAAGGCGCCTAGTTATAAATGGTGGTGATTTATAAGTTAGATAAGCTCTGTCCTTATAGGATTATTTAAGAGGCGGAATTCGTTTCATCGGGTAATATCTCATTTTCCAATCGTTTCTAATTAATTTCATATTAGAGATAACTATTTATTTTATTTCCATTTAATTAACACAAAAATACATGATGGGTTATCTTAACAGTGGTTAGTTAAGTATTTCTGAACTTACGTACATATTTTCTCCCTCAAAATCATTATATTATAATTCATAGTCAGACTTTTTCTTTTATTTTTTACGTTAGCTTAATTTTAAGAACTTAATAAGAAAAATAAGAACTTAAAATTGTATAATTATAAGCCAAATTGCATCTATTGATAAAAAATATCCTGTACATGTTATACACATTTAACCAGTAATCAGTAATCATCATAAAACGAATAAAAATATTTATTTTTACGAAGAAAAAATAATCAATTTTCAACACATGAGTAATTATTGACTCTGTAGGTATTAGTTATACATCTTTTCTGTATAACAATTATTTTTTATAATTAAGTACATTCATAGTTAAGTAAAAATAATTTTTATACCACATAACGAATACATTTACATATTTACAAAATCAATAAGAAAAATTTGAATAAAATAATTTATCTTTGGATACAAATTATATACAATCGACAATAAAATAAATTGTATTTAATAATCTCAACCTATGCCGTATGATTTAATAATTGCAAATAAATAATACATGTCTTAAGTTTTACTGATTTATGTATATTGGGCAATATTAAATTAATTAAACAGTACTAACAAAATATTTACTAACTTCGTTAGTTTTATAATTTACTAATTTAAATATTATAATTATAAAACATACTCCAAGTTTATTTTTACAAATATTTCATTGCATCTATATTCTTCATTTATTCATAATTTGAAATAACTTACATAAAGTAATACAATTTTAAAATCAAAACCTAGTAAGTGTAACAGAACACCCTCGGACCTAAACGGTCCGAGACAAAATCGGCCCTTTTCAGGGCCAATAAATACGGACCATTCGGCCTAGTCGTGCAATCAACGTACCGACTAGTAAAATAAGAACGCCAATCAGAGCCCAGGAAACGCCAGTCATGTACCGGCCAATCACAACGCGAGAAAATGCCCCGGGATATGCATATATACCGGGACATTTTCTGAACACATCATCAATTTTCTACCAGTCGTCAATACCAACACCGAAGACCATCCGAACTAACGTAGCCAAGCCGAATACTTCCGACGTAGCCAGCCGACTATCATCCGAGTTCCGACGTAGCCAAGCCGACTACCTTCAACCAGGGACGTTATATCGAAACATTTCTTTCGATATTTTTACTCGTATCGAATCGAAAGAAAGTATCGATATTAAAAAAAAAAAAAAGTTCTTCGGCTATACGACAAAACTTTGCAAATCGCAAGCTAGATTTTTTTCTTTTATTGATTAGTGAAACGTTATCTCAGATAACTTATCTACTTATCTGTTGTCCGTTGTTACCACAGATATAAATAATAAATTTATAAGTTCTATTATTTATATCTGTGGTTGTTACTTTTAAACACAGATATATAAAACAACTGTTTTAATTCAATTGTTTTATATATCTGTGCTTTTATATAACTTGTTTCCACGATTTAATTTGTTAACGTACGGTAGTAACCGTGATAATGTATTTCGGTGTGATAATTCGATAATATCAATAAAATTATAATATTCCATTCAATACTTTATATAAATCGATATAAAAAATATAAAAAATACTCATATCGATAGGCAACGTCCCTACCTTCAACGAGCCTAGCTGCCGCCACCGACGACCCGGCTCTCTATCAACAACGCCGTCCTGACGTCCACCCGAACTTCATTGTTCTTTCTTTCTTGGGATTAGGCTGGGCGCAGGACATAAGTGTGTTACTGCCGATAGGGAACCGATAAGTGTGCCTCCGGTGGGGACCTCAGTAGGCAAGACCCCGTTCGGTGTACGAAGCACCGTCACACATACACGAACAATCACACACTTTTGTACTATTTGTGTTGTCATTATTATTGTACAATAACAAGTTTACGGACTTTTAATACATTGTATATTAATTGTCCGCACCATAAGATGTAATATTATTATAGTAATATACGAGTATTTGTCATAATAGAGTCATTCACATTATTTTAACGTCGTTTGAATAAATCCGCTGTTGTGCTCGAAATATACTCGTATATATACAATAGATTGAATCTTTGAGTGTTTGCGTGTGTAAATATCTATAGTCTACATTTAAATACGTCGATATCTAAAACTGATTGTATCAAATAAAATGTATACTGTTTAATCTTACGAGTACTTATATTCTCGTAAATGAAAAATTACCTTATTTAATGATTTAATTTAAACAAAAGACAATTATTTTATAAAAAACAACAATAGTTGTCAAAAAAGTCATATTAATAAATTTCTGTTGTAAATACATTTTTTGGGGAAGGTAGAAAATGTATTTATCACATGAAAGCCATTTGTTTTGCATTATTGCCATTGTATGTATATCGCCGGTTAATTTTGAGGAAAATAATGTTATATGAGATATTACGCGGGACTAAATGGTCCTTTTTGCGTCCCTATGCAATATCCTTTGTATACAAGTATATAAAAACGTGACCATATAGTCCTTCGTAAATAATTTGTTGCATTATACAAAAAATAACGGTATATATAGTATAAACCACACAAGGATAAAAAATAAAACAAATGTGAAAACAATAGCATATCATTACGTATGGAAAACCCCCAGAGTCCACATAAGGAACAAACGGAGATATTCAATTTGTTTTTTGACATACAAAAGAAGACAAGAGTTATTTATTGTTGTATGTTCATTATTTTGGAAAGATAAGGGAATTTGAAAGCTGATGCCGAGGATTTTGATTTCGGGAGGTAGTAAAAGTGAGGAAAATAAAAAGTAAAAACATCAATATATAAATTGATGATGCTAACAGTAGTTTAAACATTAATAATAATTGCAATATTCATTTCAATAGAGGAATAAACCCATAAAGTTTCCATTAAAGGATAAACAAAATCAAAAAACTTAATTTATTATTATTTATTAAATACGAGTATAGAGGTAAACGTTAGAGTGGAACATAAACTAAGTACACTTTATAGTCTTGTCATAAGTTATTGAAATTTAGAAACATTATAAGAGTTTTGTGAATAACTATAAATTAAATAAAACAAATATCTCTTTCATTCAACTCCATAAAACTGTACAGAAAAATAGTTTAACCAACAATTTTCCAAGAAATAAAAAACTCACCGACATAAACATAGGTAATAATAATAAAATAACACAAATATATATAATATATAATTATATAATATATATAATATATATAATTGCTATAAATCTGAATTTTAAGATTGAATACATTAATAATATGAACATATTTTGGAAATTCATCATTAGAATAAAAAAAAATATACTAAATCGCATTCAAACAAAATTGGCTGTAATTTTTTTTAATAATACAGAAATATATTACAAAAAGAGGTAAAAGGTAGAAATAACTGAAGTAGGAAGTTAATATGAACAACATGTTTCCAATATCACCCATGTGGTCTAGAAACCAAGTGTTTTGTAGAAAAAAATAAAATATTCAAATATACATCCAGAAGACACTTCTCAACAACAAAAGAAGATTTTAGCACAGTAAAAATATAAACAACCTAGAAATCTAGAAATATGTAACGATATTATTAACCAGTTTTTAATGAAATAAAAGATGAACAATAAACATAATTCAGCAACACTATTCAAAAATCAAAAAAAAAATAATTATGAACACATAAAATTAAAAAAAACTATTGAATTTTATTTCAATTAAATAATTTCAATTAAAAACCATCCAAAATATACATATTTGTAAATATACCAATCATCAAATGAAAATAAAATATAGGATGGAGATCCTATTATTATTTTTTAAATACGCCATTATCTGAGGCTATTATATATTTAAAGAGATTTATTTTTAAGGCCTAATTATATGTGTGGTTCAATATAAAAGAATAAAAATATATGGTCACCCACCCGAGTACTATTGACGAGTGGCTTAACAGGAGCAGACCAGGTAGCGTGCGATCAATCACTATACAATACCATGTACAATATTATGTTTGGATAAAATATTTTTAATTTACCGCAAACAAAAGGAAAGATTTTTAAAAAACTATATATGTATTATATATTATTTAATTTAAGATAAGTTAAATGCTAGCTCTAAATAATATTAGATTGAAAATACAGTAGGTAGTACAATTTTATAAAATAACATGCATATGTGTGTAAGTCAACTATCATAGGACAATGAGTTTAAATTTACAAATGGACTATAAGCTTTACACTGTACCTATGTTTATATTTTAGCGTTTCATTACTGAGATCATAATGGTTTTAAATAATTCAGAAGGGGTATTTTCGAATACGTTTAATTTATAATGAAGCAAGAACATTGTTGTGGTCTCCAAAGAATGAGCAACCCTTAGACATAATATCAAGAATTTGATAATACAGTATGAAACTTTTCACCACCAAGTACCCTACACATTACTAGGCAATATTTTCTTTTATCTATTAGTTTTATGTTTTCAATCGTTCAGTTAAAAAATAAAAACAGTAATAATATTTATAAAATTTTACTTTAAAGTTAATAAAAGTACAATTATAAACATATATATATTTATATTTTCTTATTTCATTTCACTATGTCACTATATAAAGTATAAACTAAAATGGAATTACACAACACAGTAATCCAGTAAAACCACTTTCCATAAAAATTAAAGCCTTCCTAAAATTATAATCGTCGTAAAACTTTTAAAGACAAATATAATGTTATTATAATTAACAGATTAATATTCTGAAAACTGTTAAAAAAATTTAAAAAATAATTATAATCATGGGGTTATATGGATTCGTGGTGACATTTGAAACGAATAACAAAAGCAATCAATATATTATAATAATACGAATACAAACGAACCCGAGATGTTTTATTATAATGTCTTTACAACCACCTGGAGCACAGCTGTGACACATGTGTATGATTAATACGTTTCATACAATATTTACTACTATTACGTATAATTTTAAATTTTAAAATTATTAATTCTGATAATTGCGTGAAGATATGATTTATTTAATAACCAGATTTGGAATTTTATGATTACTGAAACATTTTTAAATTGATCAATCAGAACAACATTACACATAAAAACAAACATCGATTATAGATGTATACTACGTTTATAAATGTAATAAAATATAAGCGTAGAATGTAAATACAATATCCCAGTATCAAATATAATAAACTTTAACAGCATCATATTTTAGATTCTAAATACAACCAAAAAGCCATATTATTTTATGTTCTCAATAAGGACGTTTTTAAATACGAGTACTTCAAAAATCGCACACAAATCTTTTTTTGATTAAGAATTGAATATAGTTACAACACTAGCTTAAAAACTAACAGAAATCTTTCAAAACTTAAATATAAAATGAAAAACAAAATTAACCCTATGAGAAATGTACAATATTATAGTGATAATTAGCCCTAGTTCTAATAAATATAAATATAAAAATGCAAATTATTAACATTTATATTTATTTTAAACTTCTAATCTGTATACTTTTTGTTCTAAAATGTAACTTATTATTTTTCAATTCGATTTAATAATATAAAAATAAATTATAAAAATAGTTTGCATAATAAATCTAATACCGATAACTCCTTATTTTAAGGTACAGGCAAAAAATATACTAGAATGTAGAAAATTATTTTTGAGTAATATAATTAGTCAAATATAAAGTAGGTAACCATATTTCATAGAGACATGAATAAAATAAAATATATAAATAATCAGTTAGTATACCCATAATATCGTAGAAGTTTAATATTATACTATTATTTATCTTTATCTAGTTAAATTGCACGAAATCTGTTTTTAACATGGTTCACATTTTAATACTACTGCACTATCTATTCAGGCCCGACGAGAGGGGAGGGCAGCCGGGCCAAAGCAATTAAATCTTATATTTTACCGAATTTTTATATTATTAATATTATTAATATAAACATATTTTTTAGTTTTAATTCATAATTTTACTTCATTTTATATTTTTTAAGGAACTATGTAAATAATAAAATAAATAATAATTACTTTATACCTTATTAATAACGCCATTAATAGTATAATAATTAATTTGTACCATATCCCATGACACATGTGTTACCGTATTAGTAACAATATGATTTTTGCTTTTTAATTTCTGATATACCTCTAACCAATATTATTTTTCCTTTACATATTTTAAAAAAACGAGTACCGATGCAATGTGATGCGAGTTTTAGAAGTGAGTTAAATTACATTATGAGGGGCCCGAATTAATTTGTCCCTGGGCCCTTAATTTCTCTCCACGGCCCTGTATCTATTATACAACGAGAAATACACATTATTGATCCAAAATATACTATATATCTAAGAATATCTACACTTGATATATAGACGTATCATACTTGTACAGTTTACAATACAGAGGGATAATCCTAGTGTTTACTTATGCCCCTATTGTATTATTTTCATTCCTGTACCAATTCGGCATAAATCATATTGGATACAAGTATACAACAAAAGCTCAGACGACAGATATATACATCAAATATGTCACTCGTTAATCTCCTCTCCTTAACAAATAGCCTATATCATTGATTCAGATTTATTGTTTAATTTGAGAATTATATTGTTTATATAAGTTAATACAAATTAAGAGTTTATTTTTTTTAAATTAATCATAATCTTCGGCAACACTGAATAGTAACCTGAAGGGTAATAACAGTTGGTTTTTGGAACGGTAGGTTTTTTTTTATTTATTAAATACTTATGTGTATATGTACATGTGTATATGTATATGTGTATATGTACTTCACCGCCAAAACCGGGATGGTCACCCATCCGGGAATTAGCGACACCACGGCCGCATCTTGCTTATCCGCAGCACTGATTAGCGACTGCGGCTAACCGCAGCGTTACAACATGCCCATTAAAGTAATTAAAAACGTCAAATGTTTATATAATTTAACCGTAGATTTTAGAGTATATCTGAGTTATTTTCCTAAATCCTATCTTAAATGTTATAAACTTGTAACCATTACCGTACACTCATTTGTATAATTATTAATATGATAAGTAAATTACACAAAGTCTGTAAAAATAGAAATTTTAAATAAGTATGTGTGATGTAAGACTTAAATAAGACATACAAAGTGAAAAAAATCACCAAACAGTGATACTTTCAGGATTTAATTTTATATTTTTATAATGCAGATGAAGTAATAATAACCAATTATTTCTGCACAAATAAATATGTATGTACTATATATTATAAAATATGTTTTTTTAAGAACCAAAATTAAAAGCATTTAAGTATATACGTTTTAGTAAAAACAAAATATTATATTATAGTAGCTTTACTGTTCTGATCTTCGCATTAATATTGAAAAGTAACTTAATATATATTTTTTTTGCTTCAATTTTAAGCTAAACATTGGGAAAAGGTTTACAATTTTTATCATTATAAATTGTTAGATTAAGGAAGTATCGAATTTATTAGAATATTCTTAAGTACGTATGCCTACGCTCTAAATACCCTGATAATAAATAGACAAATATTAACAACAAACAAACTTATTGACAAAAAACTTGCATTAAAATATAATATTATTTAATAATTCGTCCACAGATCTATTTAAAGAATATTTCAAGCTCCGGTTCATGATATCAGATATAAAGGCTTTACATTTTGACTCATCACACATAGTATAGAAATTCTTTATTTTATTTCAATACTGAAAAAAGTATCCGAAAAACAAGAGAAAAATTCACGTCAAAATTCAATTGACCTCGGACACAGGTGTTCAGAAGGATATGTATTCACATAAGAGACTTTTAGACTAAAGACATCCCCTCTGAAAAGATCTTAAACGACAAGTTTATCTCCCTCGGGCAAACAGGGTTAACTTATTCAAAGACAAATACCAAAGCTTTTAAAGTCAGCACACTTGACAGTTGAGAAGAAGGGTTGAATATACCGAAACAAATAGTCTTAAATCATATTTACCAGTACTTTTTTTTTAAATCATATGCACAATAAATTAATTAATATTAATTACAGTCCTAATGAAAGAAAATCTTATCTTTATTGTTGATTGTTAAATAATATTTTTACATACATAAGTACTTAGTAACACATGGCAAGCGAGATATTTTTCTTTCGGTAGAAGAATACCTACGTGATTGTATGCGCTGCGAACATTGGGACTTGGGCGTATTATTGGTTTGGTTTTATGATCTACACATGTGCTGGGAACAGAAGATACGCATGCGCGTCGAATGACAATTAGGGTTGGAACTGTTTTCCGGAACTCTGCGCACGTATAACAGCCGATGTTTATAATAAGTCGTATTCCTCTTTCTATTCTACTTCCTATCGTTCAACTTGACTTATTCATTACAAACGATGAAACGAGCAAATATATATAAATATATATATAATACGTTGGAAAGATAACGTGTCCTGTTACACACAGTCAACAAATATATTAAGATCAATACTCATATTTTACATACATAAATATATGTATTTAAAAAAAAAATTCAAAAAAGTATTTAGCATTCTTAAAATGATAACTACCAGATAAAATATATATAGAACAAAATATTGAATTATTTAAGCATTACATATATCAAATATGTAAACACAGATATTTAGTACAACTAAACTGTATAGTGTATACATAAAAACAAGTATTATAATAATAGTAGGTTTATATCAAAAACTCAAAAATAAACATTTACATAATTTCATTGACGATTTTAGTTTAAACAAAATATCATTCATTATTTGAATATTGTGTCTAATTAAGTTTTGATTTCCTCTATTTATTATAAGTACATTTTTTATAGTTTATTATAATTATTTAAAAGGTTCTCGATAACAATATATTATTAACTATTTTGGGAAAATTATTTAAGTTATAAAGTGTATTTTGAATTCAGTTAATGTCGTTTGTTTACAGTTGTCAATCGTACACGCTATAAATTTAATTTACAGAAATTGTTATTATGCAGCCATGTTGTAACAAACATAAATACTGTTATAAGCCGCGCGTACATGTTTAGCACCCCTGTATATTATGCACAAGATGAATCATCCGCCAGACGTCTAACGGCCAAGGCAAACATGAGACAGTGGGCCTCGGGCAATTCATTGTCATGCCGATAAAAAAATGATTTAATTTCAACAACGACTGTATTGTACATTTTGAGATCTTAATAACAGAATTAACTTTAAATAATTACTTGTTTTATATTTTTAAACATTTCCAAAAACTATTTTACACCATATGATTTTTTAAATAATATTATCACTTATTTCTACTTTAATAATATGTAACATTGAAAATTAGAATAAAAAGGTAACTAGGATGACCAGATTCAAATTGTCTTACATTATTCTGTCGTAATTGTATATGGGTGTGTACTGAGTAAAATGTGTCAATTTACATACGCCACAATCTATACGGAAGTTTTGAATGAGTCATAACGAAATAATTATAAATATTGTGACATTAATTTTATTTTACCTATAAAACTATCAATTTAAAACTATATCGAGTGCATACAATGTTTTCAACGTAAAATGGAAGTGGTAATACTAATATAGAACGAAATAACCCTACTTAATCCCAATTATAAAAAAGATTCCCTATGGAGTTGGTAGACTTTACAAAGTAGTAAGTGCATGGGGGATTAATAGACAGGGGAGCTTGAATTAATTAAAAACATTATTGAACAAAATAAAATAATGTAGTACTTAATATTTTCAATAAAAAAAAACTTCACCGCACTTGTTAAACTAATACATAGATATACAAATAAAATACAACAGTAATTCGATTATATTCTAATCTTGCCCAGTGAATGCTTTAAAGTAAAATATTAAGCTGGATTAAGCGCAGAATTGATTTTCTAATGTTATAACTATTGAATAACATTAATAATTATCGACTATCGGGAATTTAATAATGAAGAAAACCTTCCACCAGCATTTTTTTTTTTACGATACTTAAAATATATAAATAAATGAAAAATTTGTTTGAAAGATAATAAAAATAAATATTTTATATAATTATCAAATAGTTTATACTTCAAATATTTAAGACTGAATTATGAATGAAAAGCTATACCAACTTCTTGTACATAGAATATGAATTTAGGCGTACCTTTGGAACATTGATGCAAAATAATATGCTTAGCCCATTGCCCACTTGCTTGACCTTATCATTATTATTAAAACCAGTAGGTATTGTACAACAAATGTTTACCATATAACCCAAAATGAAATTATAAATAAAAAATAACAACTGAATAGTTAAGTAAACCAAACCTACGCTTTGATCTGTCGTCTTTTATAACTACATACACAATAAAGAATATAATACGATACAACTATATGTGATACAACAAGAAACAACAAACTAAGTAAAAACTAAAAATATTAGGAGTAGCTTCCTTTTTACAAAATGTATTATAAATTAAGGAATAAAATAATACTCATGGGTGTCAAAGGTTGAAAAGTTTATACAAAATATAATATGATGTTATAATTTTTTGGAAATAAAATGTGCTGAAACTCGTTAACTAATGTATATTTTATTCATATCTACAATTTGTATTTTATTTCTAGGTAGATAATATTTATTTTACAAAAAATAATTAAGAAGACATAAAACAAACTATTAACAGTAAACAATGCATGATAAATCCATTTCAACTGTACACATGTCCAATGACCGAAATATGTATGCCGATTATAAGTAGTATCAATACATGAGTGTCGTTTAAAAACAAAGAACGATTTACTATATACATTTTTCCAATTACTTGCACAACATCAAAAGTGCACGTTAGCGTTTTCTTAAAACTCAAATAACAAACCATTAGTTTATTACCAAGAAAAGATTACGGCGACACAATTGATATTCACATCTTAAGAAAATGGAAACTCATGGAAATGAACACCTAAAATGTCTACTATTATTGTACCAAGATAACATATTAACTAGGTAAATGTAAGTAACCAATTAATTAATTCAAGTATTATTAATCATATTTAAATATAACTAAACCTATAATGTTCCGGTTGGTAAATACTAAATCGATAATAAGATACATAATACAATATTAGGTTATATTTTTATTTTTTATATAATAATTTTTAAACAACCTAAACATCGAATAAAGTTGTGAATAAAATTAACAAAAAAACTTGAACTTCTTTCAAGAGAGTTATATTTAATAAACAAAATTTAAATTTTATTTTATTCAGTTTAAAGTTTTTTATTTTTATTTTATATTTTGAAGAATGTTTTATAAAAAAAATTCGAATTGTGAGTATATGTCAAAAATGTACAGTTAAAACCAAAACAGGCGTCAAAGAGTAAAGGCATACACCTATTACAATAATTTATGTCTAAATATTTTTCAAACTTCAAAATAACTTAATTGATTACATACTATGTATTATAATTTTCACGAGTTAACATAGGTACGAATCGATTTTAGTCTTAAGGAACTGTAAAATGAAGTTGATAGGTAAGGTACATAGGTAATTACAAACATAAAATATAGCTCATAATAGAAAATAATTTACAATAATGTAAAAGACGGTCAATTGGTAGGTATTTTAAATGTATAATATTTGTTCGTTTTATTTTTTGTTCGCAAAGAAAGGAAACACGTCAGAAGTTCGCAGAATCCGTAGGCCGACGAATCGCGTAGGTATTCAAAGATAGAAATACAACTCTCAAACGGCACAGGTAACCGTAGAAGTAAAACAATCAACTTCCCCACTTCTACGTCCTTCCCTTCAAATGTCATTATATCGTCATCAGTCTACCCGATACATCTAATGCCAGTGATTATTTAATTAACACAACATCATTTCATTTAAAACACAAATATTTATATTTTTGACCTAGGTTTGGAGTCCGTAAATACAAAGATAAAAAATAATTAATACTTACAGAGTCGACCAAAACTATGGCTAAGGCGTTTTTTAATTTTTTGAACTTTGCTTAAAGCACCACTCTTCTTTTCTCTCATGGTAACTCCTAAAATAATAAAATACTAATTATAATACAAAAAATAATACCATTTTAATATCTCGATAGAAATAATATGTTTAATTCGAAAAATACATAAAAAAAAGTTCTGGTTAGCTTTAACAAAGAAGAGAACACCATTTAAAGCAATCGGTAAAATTGATTTAGGCGTCATCTACAGTGAAGTATTTGGTGACTATAGCAAAATATTATCGTGTATGTGTAGTACACATTGTGTACTTACATGGTTACACCACAGATAAATACAATTTAAATAATTCAGGACAATCAAAAACAGTTTTTACCCTAAATATAATTGTACATATTTTTTTACATATAATAATACAATAATTAATTAATTTACCTAACGTCGGAGATTTTTCAAAAACTCTAAAATAAACCGTAGGAATATCAATTTTTTATGGCCATTGTACACTCGATAAAAATTATATTAATTGAAAAATTGTAATTTACACAATATTAATGAATACACATGGTGAAATATACAAACATATTCCATACAAATAACCACACTTCAAATGATATGCAAATATAATAGATATATATTTAAATATTAAATTTCACATAACAAAACATACACACAACAAGACTACTAGCCAACGGGTCACGAGAACCACTAACTAAATTCAGTAGCAACTAGCAACTACTGGCAAGCTATGTCAGCTCATGTCCTCCAGTGTCGCCGTTCACCATAATACGATATTATTGTTCAGAAAAATAAATTGTAACTTTTTCTTCTGGCACTACCTTGCAATATATTATAATAAAAGAGATCGAATAAAACAAAAACTGAATTATTCATAATAAGATATTAAAGCATTAATATTATTTTTGCAGTTCAATACGTATCTATTTTTATTAATGTATTTAATTTAAATTACCCAAGAAAATATGAATTTTAAATGTTGTTTCAAATTGAATAATGAATATATATAATATTTCATCGATGTCATAAACATTACAAACTCTGTAATAAACTAAAACAATTCACAATGATACGAAAAATACAGATAATTAGATAAATATAGAATATTTATATACTTGGAATTCTGAAAAAAGTATTATATAATTGTATAATTATTACATTTTCGTCTCCGAATAATAAGTATAATTTATATTCATAAGTAATAAAAATCTTAAATGAGGTACCAAGGTTTTAATGTTAAAATAACTGAAAAAATCACGCAAAGTACCTAAGTAAAATTCATAAACCCTCGAAAAAAAAATTTAACTTAGTAA
This sequence comes from Periphyllus acericola, assembly GCA_949715065.1. Lineage (NCBI taxonomy): Eukaryota > Metazoa > Arthropoda > Insecta > Hemiptera > Aphididae > Periphyllus > Periphyllus acericola. The sequence goes on along the minus strand of OX454270.1, from coordinate 15,323,479 downwards.
ATGCTGTTTATTAACATACTTTGTATACTATTTTAAGTGTTTAAAACATTTAATCATCTACTGTACAATTTTCTTTCAATTTCAGTGAAAAACATTATAACGTAAGTTATAAAGTTAACATTTTCTAATTTTATAAAATATAATATTTTTTTGTAACCAATACAAAAAACATGATTTATTTGTACATATAAACCCATATTTAAAAAAATTACAGATATCTGTACATAAAGAACTTGTTAAAAAATATAAGCTTTTTATCAATAAGTACCTTGATGAATAATAGTTATGAAAGCTACAGATAAGTATCTAGGTTCTGTCTTAGGTATTTTTCGTGGAAACCAAATAAAAAGGGGTATAATACAAAAGTTTTTCCTCAGCACATAAATCTGGATTCCGATCTTACGTTAACCATGCTTGACAGCAAAATCCTTGTCAAAATCAAAAAGGGGATACGGATAGGGGTCTCTCCTTCACTCACTCTCACTCACTACACCCAAAACAATATTCGCCATCTGGCACATAAAGGGTCATTGCAACATCAACTACTACATTTCTACTTCCCTTCCACTGCATCCAAGTGGTCATAATTAATTGTAATAATAATAATAATTATTATTATTATTATTATTATATGGGCCCACTATACACCAAACCTTCCCTATTTTAACCGGACATTATCTATTTATATTAGTATTCATGTATACTGTATACATGAATGCTGTGGCCCCTTTTTAACAAAGAGTAAAATAGTAAAGTAATTTGTATTATTTGATGACTCAACCAATAGCAAATGTACATACATACGTTCTTAAGTTCAATAAAAAAATAGTTTTAAAATATACCTAGATGTAAGCATAATTTTTTGATGGAATAAAAAATATTTATCTCTCAAATTGAATAATAATCAAGCAGATAACATTTTTTAAATTGACAAAAAATTAAAACTCAAAAATTAATTTAATATATACTACCAACTATAAAGACTAAAATCAAGTAATTTGTTATTTTAAGGTCAATCGTTTCCACTTCATTCTAATGCTACATTTTTATATTTATAGATTCACGCTTACACAATACATTTTAAATGAAAATAATGGTTAAATCAAATACACTTTAAACTTTGATGTAACAATAAATAATTTAACTAGAAACATTTAATAAATAATGACTATTTCATTGTAAGAAAACCAATATTAGAATTATCATATTTAAACGCATAGGTGCTAAAATTCGTTGTCTGTATATAGTTAGTAAAAATAGCGTGAATTTCGAGTAAAAAAACACAATGAGTTTAATAGTTGTACTACGTCTCTTTGTACATCTTAAAAATACCTATATTGAATAATACAAATAAAAACAATAAACTTAAAGTTAAAAGTTAAATCTAAATTCTAAAAAATACTTATAAATCTTTTATACTTATATATCAAATGTTAAAGACCAAATCTATTAAGTAAATGGTTTAGATTCATATCATATGAAATAACATAAAGTGTCTGCTACTCCCCTCTATGTTTTCCCACTTTGCATCCCTTAATAAATATGACCTACATAAAAGGTTACACAGAATCCTAAAATAGTTTTCATTCGCCCTCCAACATTAATTTCTAATTTAAATTCAGGCAAGCACTATTCCCTGGCAATATAAAAACCGTCGAAGATGTGCGCACAGGATCAATTTTCCACCGGAAGAAACCACACACAAGGGACCTCGAACGGAGGATTTCCCTAACCATATGCCTTTAAAATATTAATTATTCAGAACATTCAGAAATGAAATAAACGAGCCAATCACATAGTAATGTTTAATTGGAATTGAAAAGTTTTATTTTTAGCAATGAACTTATCAAAAACGATTTTTATTAGTACGTCCAATTTCTGTTGTCTTTCCAAGTGCTTCGTTTTTTTTTTTGTTTCTCTACTCAAGTTCTTTTATACAAAAACAATTACACCACAAATTCAAAAGAAAGCGAATGTTGGGATTAAGTTACCTAGAAAAACGTCCCGACACGTTATATTGTCCACCCTCAGTCGGACGGTGCGAAATTCAATTACGAGGTTGTCCGAGAACGGTCACGAACAAATTGCAACACGAAATAACCACCCTTGATGTTCAAATTTAATATACTGTATGATTCAGAGTCCGCAAAACATTACTTGAAATGTTTCATCATTTTAACGTTAAAAGTTAACTTATTAATCAGAACGCCACAACAGATAAATCTAGTTATAATAATTTCCTTACTGATTAACATAAAAAAATCAATATTTAAATTAATTAAAATTAAATTTATATAAAACATACAATAGACATCGACAAAGAAATATAATGAACATATACACAACAAAAGTAATTTTATATACTAATTTAAATACACATTATCTAAGTACAAAAAATTATCAAATACAACATTATTACAAATCAATAATAGATAACAATATATCTGAACACAAAAGTTTTATAAACATACAAAAAATCGTAAATAATTTTGTTTTACTAGTTGTAGCTATTTATTTTCATATATTTCAAAGAATTTATAAATCTACTTATCTATTCAAAAACACATCAATTAAAAGTCGGTGAATCATATAATTTAATTTTTCTTTCATTTTATAATAATTGTTTAAAAAAATTCGGGAAATCCCTCAATTCTCTCCAAACTACCATTTGTGTCCAATTTTTTATCAAAAAATAAATAAAAAATGTTACAATCCATTTATTATTGTCGATTTCTAAATTGTTTATTGAAAAAAATACGGTAATAGAGCAATTATTTTTCTCGGTCCACTCAATATCTAAAACTATAAGACAAACCACCTTTTTAAAATTCAAAATACTGAAAAAATTGTATGATGGTGAATGGAACAATATTTCTGTAAAAAATACCTGTTATTATCATAGTGTGATTTACAAGGTAAACCTTTAATATATAAATACATATGAGGCATATCTTAATCATCCTTAATTAATTACTTTCATCAGAAAATAATTTTAAAAATAGATTCATAAAGTATTTATATTTATTGGATTAATATAACTAATTATACCTGAAACTACGTTTATGATTTTGCTAGTTTATAAATATATCAATTAACTTATCTATATGTATCAGAATTTAATGTAAGCTCTATCTTATTATATAAAAAATATTAAAATGAGATAAAAAAAGTTATTATCTTAGATATTTTGTATAAAATTTGTGATTGTGACTTTGCGCTCCTTGAAATATCTAAGTAGGTATATAATACATTTTATTTACAATATATCTATAATTTTTTTTTTTTTTGATAAGTTACCTATTTGCATATTTAAATAAAAACTTTACAAAAATAATTATAAAATACATCCAAAACCAAGTTACCAATATACTCATGTGTCACCCAGTGTGATATACGTGATTAAATAACATGAGTTAGCAGTTTACATTAAACGAAATTACGGTTAGCCAAGCCAAATTCAATTTCCTACCTAAAGAGGAAATAGCACGACACGAGATAGCAGACTAGTGTATCATGTGCGGTTATTAAAAATAAGGTTAATTAAAACTGACTAATATTAACATAATCGAACTGACAATAGTTCGTGCTACTATGTACTTGCATTTACATGAATATTATAGATTTAACAAAGCGTTGTATAAAATCTAACTAATAAAGTTAACATATAGTCTAAATTATCAACCTGAAATGTTGTATTAATTATAGTATGAAATCTGATATAGGTTTAATACTTATATACAATTCTAAAGATCATATTCAATGTAAAAATATACACATTATACTTAACATCATAACACTAACAGTAGACAAATTTTAAAAATAATAGCACAAAACTATCTAAATATTATACCAACAATCATTACACCATAAAATACAATATAATATTGCAAATATAACAACAAAAGATTTACGGACTTCTAATATCAAAGAGTATGATTTGAAATTCCAAGGAATTTATAGAGAAAGGAACCTTTGAAGTTTTAGGCGACAGATGTAATTAAATTTATCATATATATGTACTATATAGTTAGTATCAAATCAGTGATTCCTAAATACACACTTAATCTAGCTCGTTTAGTATCGCCATAATTGATACTGTTATATTATTATTTCAAATTTAAACAAGAACATTTAATTCTAAAAAAAAGCAAAATTTGAATAACCAATTTTTTTTTTATCCGACACGCGCCAACAGATTTATTGTCGTCCTAAGTGTACTCAGACTAACGTCAAATTCTAAAATGAATTTAAAAAGTATGGTTTTTTTTCTACAATGGTTCCCAATTTAAATTGTTTTAATTTTATTAACTCAGTATAATGAAAAAATTGCATCATTATATAACCCCATTTATAAACGACAATAACCAATATTTTTATGTTTACACTGCGATTTGTGCTTATTCAATTAAAAGCTAAACAAACAAATTTATACACTTCATTTAAATCACACTACTACGTTAATTTGAAAATTTAAAATACTCCACACCTAGGTAAATAGATATAATGTAGAACATTGAAAAACTAGCTTAAGCTTAAAACTATGCAATAATTACTTATAATGTATAACATTATGATAAAATACAATAGTTAATGTCTGTTATAATTATTTTTTTAATACATTGAATTTATAAATGTAATAATAATTTAATTTTAATTAGATTCATTACTAAATGTCCAGTGAATAAGCGAGTTCTTAGTTACGTTTAAATGGCTTAAAAAACACATCACTAAAATACATTTTAATACGCTAGACAATAATTCAACAATTGTTACTACTTCTAAATATATTCAACATAATTCACTTATTTCATAAAAGATCGTTCATTTATAATTCTATAATAATCTTGTTTTTGTATTGTCTCGCATAATATTTATATTCACAACTTATAGAAGAATATCTTTTCGGAGAATGTCTTTGTTATAAACAGCTAAATTGTACATTATATCGCTAGATTAAATAAATACTAATAATTGTACAATTCGGAATTTAATTGAACTATTCGTGAATCATGATTAAGCAAAACGCATGACATCGCTGTGTTTTACAGCACTTACAAACCAATTAAACTGATTAAGATAAATAAATTATAGAAAAAATACTTAATATATTCAGTGATTTTACTTTTTATATGTTGTAAAATATTTTAAAAATGTTTTATAAATACAAATTAAAAATACGAAGTAAAATATATTTATTTGCTATCCATGAACGTAAAGTACATAATTACATTAAATAAGATACATAGATGAAGAGTTTTGAATATATACAAAAGTTAATATTAATTAGCTTGACATTTTCTGGGTAGAATCATGCGTATCCACAAAACCGAAATTAAACACAACAATAGGTAATATTTGGATAATAATTGAAATTATATAGTGATTTAATTATAACAGAAATAATTTTTAAACAGAAATACAACTATAACGATGTATATGATTATAAATTAAAACACAATATATGTAGCTCAGCATAATTGGCGATATGTAGCATCCGATGCAAGTTATGATTAAAGGAAATTAAAAACCATAAATATTTCCAAACTGATACCGTACGAGTACAAATACAACTAATGTTTTTAAGGAACATTAAAAAACTTCATAAGAATACAGATTCCAATTAATATTGCATTTATTTTTTAATTTTTTATAAAACCATAACTCTATAAAACTAATATTTTTATCAAAAAAATTAATATTATGATGGTTAAACTTTTTAAGTTATAACTAAACCGAAAAGATGTAACTACAATGTAACGACTCAACAAATGTATCTAATATACTACATAATATACTTGATTCATAACAATGTTACTATAATTTCAGATTTTTTTTTATAATATAAACAAAATATTTATAGTTGACCAGTTCAAAGACACCCGATATGCTTAGACACTCAACATTCTATATTACTCTCCCACAAAGGATTTAACAAAAACTGAACATAGTAATCATCTAAAACTATTTTTAAACATACAGCAATAACATGGGTTTTCAAGATTATATTAAATAATATATAAAATGAAATTAAGTACATATTAACGTTTAATTTCTTAGGCCAATAAGATCTTCAGTTGCGATTTTTTATTAAAAATATAGTAACATTGTACTCGTACTTTCATCTAAATTATTATACGTAATAATTTTAACAGCCCCTAGGCAATAAAATCCAATATTACTAGACAGAAGGTCATTGTTATACTCTGACAACGATACGAGGTATTTCATCTGATGTTTGCAATATAACGGCATGCTGTAAGGAAACAATATTCAGTCCGCAAAACCTCGGTAAAGGGGGAGAAACTCCAGAAATAAAGAGGGCGCAATAAATTACTGTTCACACCCTTGAGAGGCAATCGACTATAATGTATGCGTTTATCCAGAAGCTCAGCAGGAGACCCTCAGACGTGTAATAATTATTTTAGAACGTAAATTATCATCTGGGTTCATTTGAAAACTCTAGTTCATTTGTAATGGAAATATTCAAAACTAAAATATAAATTAAAACGCCATACGAATTTGTAGGTACTTGGTGTTATGTTTTTGTACTTAAAAGGTTTCAATAATGATTTTACGTAAAGCCTTTTAACATTTAATGCAATACAATACTAATTGGATATTAATCCAAATTCTTATAAAAGTGTATTGACCCAGTTCAAACGAAAAATTGTGTACTAGTAAGTACTATAAATAAGGAGAGAGTTAAACAACACTTAATGAAAGATTTTTCGTAACAAGAGTGGACGAAGTATAATTAATACATTTTTATTTGTATTTCATTATTTTATTTTCAACATCAGTGTAGTTATATCTTTCATAATTACAAAACATTATTATTGATTTCTATAAGATGGATCATACTAAAGAGAAAATATTGGAAAACGTGTAAGGTAAAAATATACTTATTTATAGCAGCATTAATTATTACATAACAACAAATGTTTAGTTGGATGTAAATTAAAAAAATAAAAAGAATTTCGTTATTTAAAATTTAGGTATTTATACATTTATTTTGAAGACAAGATAATAATTAATTATAAAACTAAAAGTGATAATACAATTAAAATTTATTTTTCAAAGTTATTTGTCTAGTGGCACTAAATAACATTATGTTGTATTGTACTTGCGCGAACCAAAAAAGGTTAAAATTTGTAAATGACATGTAATTTGTATCTTAATCACTCTTAATGCTAATGAAAAATACAAGAATACCCACCCAAAATGCATCATTTACCTATGTACTTGTCAGAATATTGATATAATAAAGAATGAAACATTGTTTTTTTTTATTATCGTTCATTAGTACTATGGTAGCTCAAAATACTGACAAGATACCATTTTATTTTAGATAGATCAGACACAACCTTAATTATCCAGGTAATCTAAATTATTCAATTATTATTTATTAATAACAATATTTTTTTCAATCATAAGATTAAATGATAATTGAGGTCCATCCAAATTTATTCCTGTCTCTTAAAGTTTTTTTAAACTATCCGTATGTTATTATTTTAAATTTAAATTTTTGTTACAATAAATATACTTATAATATTTTTCTCCCACAAATGTATGATAAGAGATGGTACCTAAATAAATATTTTAAAAATTAAATAAATAATAGTTATTATAGAACCAATATATTTTTGGTTTTATATGAACAATTTTTTTTTGAAATTTCAGTTTTAGATACATGAATAATCAAAATATTCATAAAATCAAATCCATGATATAATACTAGTATTTAGTACTGATTGTACAGTGTACCTATAGGTATTACTCTTAAAGGTTATAGGTACATACTACATATTGCAATTTTCAATATTTGTGATAATTTCTGTTGACTTAGACAACTACTTAATATTTAAACAAGTAAATATGTATAACAATGTGTTACTTACTTAGAACATGTCTCCAAATTGGACATGAACAACTTAACTTAACGTTTACAAGTTATGGTAATTTAATTTCAATTTTCCATGACAAATATAATTATGTAGTAAAGCTATGTGTGGTTACGTTCTATGATAGCAGTAGTCTAATTTGGTCGACATTAATTTAAATTATCATTCAATACAAAAAATTGTTTATAACTTTATATAAGATTACGATACGTTTATAGCATCATTATACAATATGACAAATGCAGCGTTTATTTTATAAAACTTAAAATACATACACAATTTAGTAGTAAAATTATATAGGTATTTATGGACCTCAACATTTGTTTACATAATTTCTATAGCCTTATTTTAATTTTTATTAATTGAGGTCAAATGACTCAATTTATTTCTAAAAATTATAAAACATGGTTTAAAACTTGTTCAGATTAGACAGTTTAGAATATCAAATTCACCGCCCTGTCAAATTAAGTTGAATTACAAGATAATCAAATAATTTAAAAAATGATTTAGTGATGGGTGTGATAATTGTGGTATACTTAGGGTATTGTAATCATATAGACTACATACATACACTAATCGATAGTATTACCTATAAATTTACAAATTAAACAATGTACAAATGTTAAATGACCCGATATATCTAAATAAACTGAATCAAATATTTATAAGTAAAACAATAAAATATACATAAACTAGTATGTTATCCGAAACCCCCATGTAAATGGTTAAAAATGCCTAAAAAATACAATAAACATTATATTTTTAGATAATTATATACATTAATATTGTACATAATACTATTTTAGTATAATATACTAATAATAATACTACTTAAGTATAATATAAAAATGTTTACTTTTGCTTAGAGTGATTTAAGTAGATAAGGTCTGTATGCCAATCCGAAGCATAATGAATAAACAAATAAAGCATTGTTTTATAATCTATAAGATTTTCTGTATCAAGGGAATATAATACAAGTATGCATTATGTAACTTTACACATTTTATTTAAAATAATGAATAACTACAGATACACATTTGATGAATAATACTTAATGTGCACTAAACATAACTTCAATTGTTACCAAATTCTGATAGCTCTATTATAGGTATCAACAAGTAAATTATTATGTACTACCAGGAGTACAACCTTTCTTTAAAATGACCCAGAACATTGAATCCCTAAAAAAGAAATAGAGGACGCTACCCAATGAAATATTACATTATTGGCTGGTAGACAAACAGAAATCCATGTTTACACAAAAGTTTAACCTACATACATAATATAATGTGTCCAGCCGATTTCAAAGTGCGTTGGCCTAGTAAATATTTTATGTCATTTAAATTGTAACAAAAATTATAAGAAGCACCATAATGCTATCGGACAACAACCAGAACAAACAGTAATGAAACATAATATCAACTTACCATCTTTCAGTTTGGACGTAGAGTTGTTGCAGTTTGGCTGACAATACATGTTGTGTCATTTGTGAATCACAGACACGGGTTGAAGAAAACGATGAGCACAAATAAAATTTGAGGAAAAAAAATAAGTGAGAAAATATTCAACAAACAAGACGGTTGGCGACGGATTGTATTAATTCAACACTTAGGTTTACTAAAAGGACGTTTACAGACATTTCGCTTTGTACATTGGAATTCCATGGACTTGATATATTTACGATTGTTGTTGTTATTTTTTTTTGCTTTTTCTTCGCTATAATTATTATTTTTATTATTACTATTATTATTATCCTACGACAACTTTTTATATTGTTACTACAATCGCCGTTCTCCCTGCGCGTGTAATGATGATGATGAACGGACGTGTTATCTCGTTTGTTGTTTTTCTTAACTCCGTTTTTTTCCCCTTTATCTGCGTGGGTGACCGTCTGTTTTGCAAGCCGCCGCAGTGCTGCCGGCGGGCGCGGCTCCGAATGTCCCCGCGGTCCGCGCACCGCTTTCCCGCGTAAAACGAGCCGTCGTCGCCACGACCCCGACGACGACCGCAACGAATAATTACACCTACGGACGTTTGTTCGGATACGCGTCGATAATTTCCGACCGTCCGCCGCGGACGCACTGACTGTGCCCCTCGCGATTTACCACAGGTCCCGCGTACGTGCGTGCGTGCGAGGTGTCGGCGTGCGTTAATTTGTGAGTGTGCGCTTTACACGAGTGTACGTGTACGTGTGTGTGTGTGTGTGTGTGTCGTGCCCACTCGTAGCATCCGGTTTTAATCCGAACTCTCAACACGCCAAAGTTGGTCCGTCTGGTTTTTTTACCCATACGCGCATAGCGATCGTAGCCGTCAGCGCCACAGGAGGGGGGGTGTATTAATGTACCTACTTATCCGAACGAATCAACTGACCTACCGTGTTTCCCCCCCCCTCCCGCCTGTCGAATATTACTGTATACTATTTCATATTTTCCCCACCTAACAATCCGTGCCTTAACCGCCGTTAGGTACGCACCACGCACGACAACTGCACGCTCAAAAGCCCGACGGAAACCAGTCTTCGCGAAAATACCGACTTCCTCGACTGCGCCTTATCATCTATATAAGATACGCGTGGCAGCCGCGTGATAATAATGATATGTACACGAACAAGTCTCGTCACTTGTTGATCGTCGGCAATGGGCTCGCGCGGTGGAACGATAGAGTATACAGTTCGTCCGTGATAAACGAACAATACTTTACCGCCGTGAGTCGACATCGGAATATTGTCTCACTGGTCTTTCCCAATCTCCTCGCGATTTCGCGCGTTGCACTGTTACAACAGTATTTGCGTTTTGCATTTCGTCATTGTTCCTACCCGGCGAAAAGGAAAAAAATATGTCTAACGTGGGTTGTCGAAAATGCGTTGCTGGGCACCGGGGGTAGCTGTACGCGTCAAATCGACGAACCGCATTTTTGATTGCCGATCAGAATAAAATGTTGGTGTCGAAATAAAACCGTACATTCATTAGCACCGCAGCACTTTAATCAATGTCATTCGAAATAAGTGTGAAATTAATTACGATCTCACAATAATGTCTGCCGACTGCTATGTTATACGAGTGGTATGTCCTTCATCTTATCTATCCAATATTCACTTCGAAGCGGAATTATTTCATCACTAGAACTATAAAATTAAATAAAACATTACAATAATAGCATGACGATGATCGTGATCACCAAGTGTTCTAGTATTCATAAATGCATTGCCAAACCAAAAACGCTTCCATCTATGAGATCTAATAGAAGATAAACGTGCGGACGTGTGGTTATCAAAGCATTTGATGTGAACGGAATACTTAATATTATATTAATTTAATGCCGTATCTGCTACCTATACTAATGAGTTTCGTGATCATTATAAAGTTATAACCGGGAATTGAGACTTTTTACTTTTTAGAGCATTATTAGTGCAGTACGCGAACACTAGTTGTGCCTTATAACTTATAACCAATTACAAATGGACATACTTGTCAAATTCAGGGTTGGACGTTCTAATCATGCTCAATTTATAAAAAATCGTTAATTCGTATAAGCAAAAACTTATTCCTACTGCAATATGTCCTAGTCCTATTGGTAAAATAAATTGTTACTATATACAGATATACTAAGTACTCACCTTAAAAGATCAAATCGTGAAATAACTGTAAAAGTATATTGAATTAATTTTGAACTTCCTGGTTCGAAAGTGCAAAACAAATGTAATAAATATAATGATTGATATTATTATAATCTAACATTAATTTGTTTTGAATTTAATAACGATTATTGAATAATTATCGCGTTAAATAAATAGTACGAAATTACATAATGTGTTTAACAGACCTAAATGACAATAAAAATAAATAATTTATCACTTGTGTTCAATTGACAGAACGTCCAGTCACAATAACAATTATTACAGTACATATTCACGTAGGATCAAAAAATATAATATTATAATACTTAAAATAAAATAAAAAACGAGGACAAAGCTAAATAATTAAAAATAGGTAATCAAAATCAAATGTTCAATACTTTTATCGTAGCATTATAGGGGTTTTTTTTTTTTACGAGCAAGTCACGGACGTGAGCGCAATTATTTATTGTAACATATTCTGTATTTTACGTTTAAGTATTAAATAAACGTCGACGCGGTACTTAGACCAAAGCCGCATACTGGAACAGGTAGGTGTTTTGGGCAAATGGATGGATCTCTTACCGTGGATGTTTTTTTATTCGAATGGAATATGCCTATAATATGCTCGTGCAGGTTACCCGCGTCGACTCATTTTTTTCCATGAAATAAAAAATTCCATATTGATATTTTTTACACATTAAAAAGTTATGTTTGTGCTTATTTTAAACGGTTATACATGCACACAGTTGTTTGTTCACGTTTCGTTACATAAACAAATACGTTCTCCTTTTTTTCGTATGAAATGTACCTCGCCCCGAGTCGCTCCTCCCATAAAAGTTGGCCTCCGGGTACACACACCTGACAATAACACTATTTTGTTTCCTATTAACAACAATTAATAGTACCAGGTACATTATGTGTAGTAAATAATTGAATAAATACTCGTGTAACGCCACGAACGAAGTCCAAACCCATTTATTTTTTTTATCCTTCTTTATCCGCGATGCTATTTTAATAAAATAGCAGCCATGCATAATTGATCAATCATCGATGCCGGTGCTTATACGGCTGTACAAAAGCTCTACTACATATAGTGTAATTGCGTACAACGCGTAAACTGTTTTAGATCTAAAGCGTGTTGATAATATAGGGAATTATTTATCTACCAGTTTATTCGCACATGATATTTTATCCTTTATTGATTAATACGTAAAAATTTAAGACGGTTTGAAAATGTTTAAACAATGTAACAATAATCGCAATAATAACATACTACAGATAGACATAGACACTATGTTACTATACCATTTTTTTTTTTTTTTAATTCGAAATCCCAACGATACGTACTTAGTATGCAACACAATGTTAGAAAATGATAATTAACACAATTTCGTATACAACGGTAATTATATAATTGAATAATTATACAAAATATACTACTTGTACGCGATGACATTTTTAACTCTTATGTACGCTACGAAAGATCATAGGAATTTCAAATAAGCACGTATTGGACATTGGTTTTCAGGAAACCCATCGATTTCACACTTAAGAGTTTAGTACCGCTATATTTTAAGCCCAACAATTATTCCCTATTCAAATATGCAATACAAAGAAAATCATTATGCCGTCTTGAAAAACATGTCTTCGTGAGTTGTCACTATAATTATCTCAGCAATGGTTAAACCTATTTTTAAAATATATAGGTACATTATGCGAAACATTTTTTTTTCTTCTAAGAATTCTTTGACTTACATAATAATACGGCAACAAAATGTTATAAAATACTTCATTCCCCATATTATTACTATTATTAAATAAATAACAAAAATGCGATAACATTATGAGCTTAAAGTTCATCAACCACATTATTGTGTCACGGCATCGAGATAACGTTGTTATGTATAAATACATTATGTCTACGTTTGGTTATTGAAAACTCGAAACGTTGGCTTTAAATATTTGTTGGAATAGGTGCATCGCATGTGAGCCGGACGTACCGTTTTTCTGAAAAAAAAAAAAAATTTGTAGCATGCAACTTGGACGTATACCTACGTTAAAAATATGGCGTACAATTCTTGCGAAATGTGTTTTTTGCATGCGATTCGGATGGACCAACTCCCTGTTATTCAACAGCCAATAATGTAATGGAAAAATATGATACAATAAATTACATTATATGTACGACGTTAATACATTTATTTTGAAGTTAGTAGTTACTGTTCATAACTCATAAGTAATAATATTGTTATTGTACGTATTTTCTTTATTTAATTTTAATAACTTTGAATTTGAAATATGTTTCTAACGGATTTAGGTGTTGATACATTTTGATTAGTCGATGCGTAGATAGAATAAAAGTAGTAATAATTTGTTGATAATCGAAACTTAACTAATTTAATAATTATTATAAAAAAACCAATTTACGTTCTATAATGTGCCCGTAAAACAAACCACCATTTCAAATAAACTTTAAGTTGTCAATTGTTTTTTTCTTTTAGTGATTGAATTGTTTTTTTTAAAAAAAATGATGAGACACATATAAGTATTATAATTTATAATTAATAAAGCATATAAGTACTCATTTTTAAAATAGCTAATAGGTATGTACTATGTAACTATAATAATCATTAAATTAAAATCCTTAATTTTAATCGTGCATGTAAAAACTCATTTTTAAAAATAGAATCCAAATATATTTATGAATGTTATTCATTAATTATATTACAGTAACGGTGTAAAATATTTATTATCATTCAATTGATTTTTTTTCGATTAATGAAAATGTTGTCATTATAATAAACTTTTCTACTATATATTATGAAATGGATATTATGTAATAAATATAGTATAATAGGTGCCTCAGCAATGGCATAATACAGAAGAAGAAGGTTTTATAGTCTTCGAATATTGATTATATATTATATATATATTTAACATTTTTGTTTTGCAGGTTGTAAGCTCTTTCAGTAAAGTTTTTTTTTTTAAATTTTCACATAATACATTATATTATATACCTTTTTCCTTGTCTAGAATATGTATAAATTGGATAATTTTATCGTAAAATGTAAATTTTGTTATTAAACCTAGTATAACAGTAGTATACATGTATTATAAAATGTTATATTTATTTATTATATTTATTTTAACTTTTAAATCTAGCACATAAATATTTAATTATAAGAAGAAAAAAAAATGTGAAGCTTAATAATAAATTGTTTTTTCAGATAATCATAAAAAATGAGAATCACCTTCTTTTTATACGTTTGTATAATAGTAGTCAGCTAGAAGTTAAATGGCTGTATTATATTATTAAATTATGAGTTTATGACCTATATTGTCTCAGGGGTAAAGTTTGTTTTATTTAATACCTAAATCTTTTTCAACTTTTAAGTAACAATAACGTTTTACTTTATATTTTAACGACGTAATATACAAAGTTCAGAACACAACTTGATCAAGTTCAGTTACTCAAACTGCAACTAAATTCCTATCTTAGATAAAATATTTAATATCTTGCACGATACATTAAATAATAGATTTTTTTTAAATTGTACAAACACTTATATACCAGCTTGTGCAGTAAGCCTGTCTAAAACAAACTTTGTTCCAAAAGGTACACATTCTGTCTTTAAAGGGAAAATGTTCAATCTTGAAAAGTTAAATAGAATTTTACATTATCAAAGCGAATCGACAAACCATCCAATTTTATTTTGTTGTAATCATTTCATCTAAGAGGTTAAAAAGTTTATAGTCATTTCTTTTATTGTATTAAATTAGTTGTAGCTCACTGATTTAAAATTGAAACCTTCGATTAATATTTCACATGGCCGTATTGTGAAAAAGGACATAAACCTTTCATGATAAATCATAATATGAACTGTTTTACGTTTTCATCGTTTTGAAATAACTTGGTAACTATGTCGATTAGAATTTATTTCAAAAGTGTTTCAGTTAATTATAAATTTAAATTTAATTTTTCCAGCACGGTCACTTGTAATATTTAATACTACTACGTGACAATGTTCAACGAATCCTTTAAATTCTACTTTATATTAAACATGGTAGTTACTGGAAATTTGTGATAAAACCGTAAAAGCTATTAACCCAGGTATGAATACAATTTTACATTGCCTATTTGTTAAAAATTAATTAAAAATAAAACGTCAAACACAATGGTTTTTCAAGTCAATAACCTGCAGTGGGAAGATATCAGCTTATAATCAGAGGTGAATTACACGAGTATGCACATGCTGCTTCCACGATGATGTTCAGTACAATAAAGATCAAAACAAATATATATTATTGTTGGTAGAGGTTGTTTTTCAGGCAATGTTTGCGCAACTTTTCGCGGAAAAAAGCTCAATTTTGTCTTTAAAGTTTGAAATTCTTTTGTACCAGCTCTTATCTAAAAACGGATTGGAGGGAAATAGGTTTCTTAAAACTACCCTCGTCTTCCCTTAGTTCCATCCAATGTTTTTATCCCAGCTAAAAATTCCAATTATATTGAGACAAAAGTAATATTCGCTAGAATAAATGTTATTCTAAAAACAGTAAATAGTTGTAGCATTGATTATAGAATTGTTATGTTTATTCTGCAACTTGCGATAGTTACAGTAGTGATGAAAGTTATTAAAGAAACGAAATTTTTGGCTTTTTCTCTTAAAATTTAACCAGGTAAAGTGAATAATAAACATTTAAACAATAAAACCTATTTATAGTCACTTAGTTATATCCAAAATATTTATTAACTAAGTTAAAAAATGTAATATATTAATATAATGTTTATTATTATGTAAGTTAAATGTGTCGAATGCCAAATCCTGCGTGTAAAAACCGTCCGATCATCGTCGCCGTCAGTCTATATCTTTTTCGACTCTGGTGTGGTATCTAATACCTACTCGGGTAGATTTGCATTTTAGACGCTGGAAGACTACATACCGGCCATTTGATTCGACTTTACCCTATCCAAGTCGGTGCGAAAACATCGTTATAACATTATCCAGTTGCATTTTCGAAAATTAAAACCATATTATAAAATACATTTTAATTGCTCAAGCAAAGTTTCTCAATTATCAACGTTCAACAACAACAAGTTAGTGTACCCCTCATAATAAATCGTTGTCGCGACATAATTTTTGTAAAACTTAACAAAAAGTTTCTTACCCTAATCTGTTTTAAACTATTTTAACAGTTTATTTTAAATTCCAATGTAAGTTTTTTTTTAACGTGTAGTTAATTTTTGTATGCATTTAAAATGGCCATAAGATGATGGGCGTGATGGCATAGTTACTAGTTAGCCCTCGCCATAAACAGTGTCCCACCGATATTTACACTGAGTGATAAATATCTCCCATGTAATAGGGATAGTAAAATTCTGTTTGTTTAATGAGCATCCCTGGACAATGAAAATTTTTTTGACAATATTTTGGAAAATGTGAGTGTAAGTATAATTAAAGAAGTTAAAAAATTAACTTTTTATTCTATTACTTTTATAAATTTCGAAGATAAGGCTTATTTTTCTGAAAATTTGGACGGTTCAACTTTCAATTTTCGTTTATTTCTTTACTATCATTTTTAATAATTCTTCTTGTTTACAAGAAAATAGTGAAGGTACTATTTATACGATTTTAAATAATAATGACATTATCAGCAAAACTTATTGAAACAATGACAAGGTGACAATAGTTTGAACATTATTTCTTTAAAAACTAGAAAAAATATTAAAAATCATGGATCATGAATCCAATAAAAACCGAAAGTTGAACCGTAGAAATGTTCAGAAAAAGAAGCCCTTTAAAATGGCTTTCTTCGAATTTCACAAAAATTATTATAAAATAAAAAGTTTAAATTCTTGAATAAAATACACCATATCTTACTAGTTTATGTTTAACTATTGTCAAAAATTTGCCATTGCCCAGGGATGCTTAAAATAAAACGGAATCCGATTATCTTTATTAACACGGGAGATGTCACTCTGTGTCAATCCCGGTGGGAGATCCTGTACAGTTCCACCTTTGATTGTAAACGTAATATTTCGTCCGACGACCGACTTTAACGCCTCCGATCGTATAATCGATAACAATGAAAACGACTTGATTATCTTATAAAATATTTCAAAACGAACCGTGAGCTCATTTG
Source organism: Periphyllus acericola (assembly GCA_949715065.1). Taxonomy (NCBI): domain Eukaryota; kingdom Metazoa; phylum Arthropoda; class Insecta; order Hemiptera; family Aphididae; genus Periphyllus; species Periphyllus acericola. Next base: position 15,305,821 of record OX454270.1, on the reverse strand, counting down.
ATAAAGCGTGTATACAATGTGCAAAAGCGTACAATATAAAAATTACAAGGTATATACGTCATTACGAGTGTGTTATATATACGAACAGGGATCAAACGTCTGCGAATGTTTGTTAATTATTTTCTTCTGCGCCCATTATGCTCGGCGTATATGCGGTTTAATTAATTAACTTCCGCTTTTCAAGTAGGCGTGGCGCGCGCTATTGAGACGGAATTTTTATAGTGCATCGCATTTATCATTATTATTATTATAATTCACTCGGTCGTTCCGTTTTGCTCGCAAACTTCCCGTGATCCCGTGTGTGTATAGCAACGCGCAGCGGTCATTACTATAATATCTGCACATTATGTATAATCCATTTTATGTACGCATATATCAGGGGTGGCCAAGTTGCGGTTCGCGAGTCACATGTGGCTCGCGCCATGGCCTCGTATATTTAAATGAGAGTACTTACTGATCGTAAAACGTAAAAATTAAAAAAAAAAAACATTATAGATATAGTGTTTTTGATTTTATATTATGTTTTCGATTAAATATCATTAAACACGTCATTATTTTTAAAATTTTTACGTATTTTTATATACTTAATAATTGATATCCTACTCAACCTAACGTATTTGTTGCGTAATCCTTTTTTTTTTTTATACATTTGAAGTCTTGAGTATGTGTTGTTAAAGAGCAGTCCTTAATCGCTATGTTAGATGATCATCCGTTAAATTTGAGCGACGCGCGACGTTTAGATTTTATTATTTTCATTGTCCAGTGTAAATACACTCGGTGGATGAATATGTTGTTCCGAAAATATATCTTCACTTTTGAGCGCCAAGTGTAATTTTTGGAAGTTTTATTTTCAATACTTCAACCAAAAATGACAGCTATATTTGAACTGTTTCAGTCATTCGTCATCCAACAGTTCTAAGAGTTAGATAATCTGCTGTATCCTTTTATTTTAAAATTTGGCAACCGCATTTGCAATAATATCATCAACTACTGCAGACGGTTTGTATAAAAACCAAAACGACCGCGGTTTAAGCGATTTTAAGTCTTTAAATCGACATTAGAAATCAGCTCTTGGCTCTTACATATATTTCGTTATATTGTACGGCTCGCGACTATCTTATTGTTGTCCACCCCTTGCATACATACACTCGGCGGTGGTATAGTCCTCGCCAAGCGTGTTCGTTACCGGATCAGTGAACGCACAAAGTCACAAGATTAGAGGCCGACGATGATGTAATATTGTTGTAGGTACGACCACGCGACGTTACCGTGTATTTGTTCACGCGTTCGCAGATTTGAAAAAAAAATATTAAAAACGTGTAGGTACAAGAAATCGGATAGAAAAGTGATTTTCCTCGTCTGGCGCTATTCATCGCACGCGCCACATGGTAATTTAGACGTATATCGTTTGCACCGATCGCTCAAGTACCGGTCTTGAAGAAAACAAATTTGAACTTTACATGAAGTTTATATAATGTATAATATGGGTATACTCGAGACCGACTTCACAGTATTTTCATTTTTTTACCTCGAGCTCTACGAAAATTGATTATGGCTGTTTTTAAATTGAAAATGTTTTCCATACATTTCTGTCGGACATGAGGTGGCGTAACCGAAAATGTGGGAAAGTCGATTTTGAATAGACTCAACAGTGAATTGAAATATTTTTTTTCATAAATACTTATCGCACCACTGAAATATTTTCATATTTCAATGTTTTAACTCAAAACCGCATTAATGTTTAGATATTTCTGTACACTGCATCGAATTCGTATACTATGTAAACCAACGACCACGTGCAGCGTGGTGTTATTTTTAAACGTTCCACCCTATATAATGTCCCCAAATCGGTAGTATATTATAATGCGTATAAGGATATAACCTGGCCAGGACACATGGTGTTATATACACCTTATACAGTTATATGTAGAAGCTGTACAGATATCACGACAAAAAATACGATTGTGTTAAGCGGTTCCGAAGATGGCTTAAGAGCTTTTAGGGGTTGTGCTGGGGGGGGGGGGCGAAGTGTTCGGCCAGTTGTATTAGGCCGTCGAATGTGCGATTTTAAATCCCTTTCCGGAGAAAAGTCGGAAATACGCCACTGATAATATTATAATCGTTGTATACAACTCGCCCAACCAGCCAAGGTCTATAACCTTAAAATGTACATTCCTACAGTAGAACTTACAAGTTTTAAAAACCGTCATTTATACCTCTATATCTCGAAATAACTTTGGAACGCAGTTGCGCATAAGTATGAATAAGCAGATTTAACGATCTGATATTGAACAGTAATAAAATTCGCAATGTTATATTTTGGTTTTATTCGACTTCCGCGTTGGTCGGGTAACGCCTTACCCGCCTGCACGATGTTAATACACGGCTATATATATATATATAAATATGATCACCGGCCCTCTTGCGAACGCGTGACTGGACTCACAAGGGATGATTCCTGTCCGTCTATGAAGTGGGCGGACAAAAGTACTATCGGAACCTTCGAAAATGTTTCCAAAACAAATATAAATCTTTTAATAATAACACTACTACATCCTCGGGATTAGGATCGATACGTAACCGTTCTGTTCAGTACTGCACGTTTCGCGGGCGAAACAGGAGAACGGGCGGTAGGGGTGGAGGTTTAGGGGTACCAATTAGCCAAGTCTTTCTACCCCCGCCGGCCCGGATGTACTCGCCCGCGAGACGGAGGCTCCATCAAGCCAGCTCGCGCGACATAAGCCCACAGGCCCGACCGTTATAAATTACGTCACGCCATATATCATTATGCGTGCGACCGGCGACGCGGTGTACGGTATATAAATATTATATACACATAGTCTTGTGCGTACTTACGCTAATTATTATATTGTCGTGACGACGACGACGACACTGCAGCATGTATATATTCAAATATATGTTATAAAACGCCGACTACCGGGCGATGACGTCAACGGCGACGAGATAATAATAATACCCTAACGCAGCAGTAGCAGCAGCAGCGGTATTATTATATTATATTCATACACGTGCGTTATTTTCTAGGTAAAATTCGATCACGTAACTCGAAGTTACGAGTTGTTTGCGACTTGATGTCGTCGGGTTAGGCATATAATATACTTATTGTGCAACGGTGAAACACGTTATTACTATACGCTATTTTCCGGTGATTATCGTTAATGCATCAGTAACAAATAATTCGTCAGTAGTAGGTTCAATTATTACAACGCCGTTCACTGGATTTCAACGTTAATTCAAATCAGTATTGGTTAATGATGTTTATGTCAAATTCAACACACATTATTATTATATTTTATATTTTATAAATCGAATATTTTTATTTATGATAAATGAACTAGTTTTTTTTTTCACACGAAAGAGATTCACGACACTTGGAATTGCATACTTTTCCAGTTGCACATCAGGTGCACTTAGTATAACGGTCTTGCGTCACTTTCGTTTTACAGCGACATCATTGGTTACCTTACTTGCCCATAAGACTGCTACAGTCTCTACTTCTCTAAGTGTTAACGTTTTGACTGAAGCTTATTCAAGTAAGGCGAACGTGCTAGTGTCACATCTTTTTTTCGCCTGTTCAATCTGATACTGTCGATTTTCATTTGATTTTCATTTCATCCCTGTTTGAGATTTATCTCGCATACGTCGCGTCGTGTATAGACTGTGATCGTAAGGGTAGACTGACACAAATATTATATTTTACAAAAGTTTCATCATAACATGTATGTAGGCGTTTAGCTATAGATAAATATAGTAAATACACAACCGATAAATACAAACTGTTCAAATTGAATAACAACACTTTGACTACAGACTTTATAGAGATAGACTGATACGAATATAATTTACAAGTTTCATATGGATAAAGCTATATAAGTTTCATATGAATAAGGCTTTAGGCGTCCGTTTAGCTATATAGGTAAATAAAAAAGATATGACCAATAAATCATCTTCGTTTTATGACAGCATTTTCCATTTTGTATGGAGATTAACGTCATAATTTACTTCTAATAAATATGTAACGATCATTTCTGTTTTTGGAAATGAATATCAATATTTACTAGTATATATCGCCATTTTAAAAATATCTTTAATACATTTTCCGCAACATAATTAATGTTACATGTACAAAGTGGCTGCAATATAGATAACCATATACAATATACATATATAGAGAGAGATATCCGTGAGCCCAGATCTCTATTTTTGAGTTTTCGTGTGTTCACCGGCAGTATCACCACCATTGCGTAATATTGTAATATGATGTTCGTTAGCATACCACATTATATTCATTCGTTTATTTCATTTATTCATTTTTATAACAATACGGGACGAGCTCAAAACTACATAATGTAGGTACACGAACGAACAAACATTTTAGGAACACAAAACCAATGTTTATAATAATAAAATTGACGTGGGTCGTACTTATTGGCTAGCTACCCTCATAATTACTGTTCTACATTGTTTTGACATAATTAGTATTTAAATTGAATACACGCGTAACGCCGTGACGGGCATCGGTGGATGGAACTTTAAAGATTATTCGTGATTACTGGTACAGTCCGGAATAGTCAGTATTGTACAGAAGGAACGGATAACTTAAAATTACTTGAGAGCCACTTTTGGACTATGCCTCCTCCATTCGGCCGGACCACGCACGTCCGCGGCCGTCTGCTCGGGCCCCACCGCCGCGCCCCGTCGAGCCTCGCGCGGGTGCACACGAAACCGTCCCGAATTATTTGACTAATCAATAACTCGTGCCTAAACTGTTGCTTGCAGCTCGCCGCCATCGTTCGTACATGCACATGCGATAACGTACCGTTATCATACGCCCGCGCCGCTTAGGACGGATTTTTTCGGATGGCGTAATGTCTTTCAGGATCAACCGTTAGGTTTTTGTTAAAACTATTCTAATACATTTCGATATTTAATGATTTTCGATATGTATACGTATACGTGCCGTTCAGCGCGTTTGTGTGAAACACGTCTACGGGTGTTTCTCTAAAAGTGTAACAGTCATCGATAACTATCAGAGATCGACAATGAGCCAACGAAGGTTAAATGCTTTAGCAATATTGTGTATTGAAATTCAAATAACAGCAAAAATGGATTATGAAGACCTCATGAAAGCCTTCTTGGAACAACAATTCAGAAGAAAAATAATGTTTTAATATTTTAAATTCGATATTTTAATACAAAAAAAAAGTATTCACACAAATGTTTGTAACAGTAAAATTAAGTTTTGTTGTATTACGTTTTAAGGTTTTTCGTGTATGATTTTGTCAGGGATATTTTACTATGATTCTATGTTTATATTTTACTATTTATGTTCCCACTATGGGACTGTACAAGAAATGTAGTGATTGGTAAAGTTAAATATGAGGCCTGAAACAACTTATTTTTAAAATGTATTTATTTTGAAGATTTAATATTACATTTTTCGATAAGAATGTGCATTAAAAAATGTTTTCGAAGCGTCCCGTATTTCTATGGTCACTCCATTATTATTATGACGCGTAATCGCCTTGCCGTTGGAGGCGCGTCACTCATCGGGACCGACCGACACCGGTGCGCGTCCGTCGACGACCTGTATAATATTCTGATAATAATAATTTATGTGTATTCCATTCCGCGATCCCCGAACCGAATTTCGACACAATCCACAGCCGTTCATTTCCACGGTAAATATACGCGTGTATTATAGTGTAATACTCGCGGATTATAAATCGGAAAATCGTCTTCATTAGTTTCGGATTTAACCGCGTGGAGAAAACGGTTGACAGGTATAAACCTTTCTGAACGGTGAACTGTACACCCGCAGTGCTATAGGATTGGCGAAATAAAAATAAGTGGACAACGGTATTATGTTATGCGCGCATCACTCAACCGCGGCTTCCATTCTTTACCGTCAGCAACAAAAGCGGTCAATGGATTATTCGCGGATACTTTTTTGAGCTGCGTAAACGATAAATTGTGCATTATGAAAAAAAAAAAAACTCAAAAAACCGAGCTTTCCAACATGAAACTAATAATTCAACTAAACATTGACGAAAACGACGTCGAATTGTCCAAAAATGATAACAATTTATATACTATTACAGTCGTAACAATGTTAAGACACGGTATTTTATTTTTTTTAGACATTACAAGTGAATACAAATTTTAAATCAAATAAGGAATTATTCGATAAAATAGTTTTTAAAATACCGTTCAAATACAACAAAAAAAAAAGGGATTTAAAAATGAATTATCAGTACATGAAAAATTATTTGATACTTTCCCTCGAATACTTTATAACACTGTCTATCAGCGATCATAAATTATTTCGCGGGCGTAAGTTATTCCAGCCGTTAATCGGCGAGCAGTGCGAACGATATTTCTCTACCCGCCGAGTGAATACAAAAGTAGGTGCGTATTCCGTAAATGTATAATACATATGTCATAGTATAAAGGACAAACAGTGATAAACTAACGCATATAATAAAACGTAATATTTTAATATTATCAGACCATTCCGGTACAGCGATAATAATTAATCGACTTGCGGCGAACTCCGTTTTTACGTCGTATCGCACAGCACCTCGTTTAAGAGGCACACACACATACACAAAATGGGAGGATTTCAAATAACTCTTAAAAAAGTGAAAAAATGTACATATATATAATTTTTTTTTTTTCGTTGAAAACATAATCTATAGATTATAATAAACGCAGAATTAATGCTCCAGAGGTTAAAAAAAATCATGTCCTTCAGATGGTGTCCACGTTCCCGACGTTCCTGAAATGCAGACGGGCCTCGTTTGCCAGAATCAACACCGGTGTCGTCAGTAACCATATTTTCCATAACTTTTCGTATTAAACAGTGTACAGCCACAATTGTTGGTGGTGGTCCGATGACGCGGCTCCAGGATATTTGGATTTTGGAATAGCTAGTTGAAACAATGCCAGAGTTCTATTTCAGGAATGTATATGTACTTCTACAACGACATACACCAGCTTTCGGGAATCAATTTTAAGACATGCTGCAGTGCATGTTCAACCTTTGCACTCTTAACGCGGCATAAAATGTTGATTTGGTTTGATAAGTTTGAACAATACAAAAAAAAAAAACAATGACCTGAGTATACATTTTTTTTTCACTTAGGCTTATCTGTGAGAGTTTAATCGAATTTTCCTTGTTTTCCCGGTACACATATCATGTACACAATACAAATATAACTGATCGTATAAATATGTATTTCTGCAACCACGAACCGTGGCCGCGGTCGTGGTTGTAGTCGCGATACGACGAGTAGACGGCTGCGAGCCCGTCGGGATTCGAGCGCCATCGCGGCGCTCGACGCCACCCGCACCCGCGAGACAGCCGCCGACGCCACCACCGCTCATGTACACCGCTACCCTTACAGCTAACCTTTTAAAAGAATACATTAAACAGAGTTTCCGGATTGTCCGGCCCATCACGCGCGTTTGTAAAATATTTATGCGAATAGTAGCGGTGGCGGTGTGTGTGTGTGTGGTGAGAAAGAAATGGAAAAGAAGAAGGAATAATAGGCCAAGGGGAAGAAAGGAGAAAACACTCGTTTCCCCGTCACCCAGCGGTGTACAATATATATAGTATGTATACACCCCGTCGTATTTTTCACGCGGTTCCGTCGTCCCTCCGAGGGTTTTAATTACTTCGAAGAGGATTTTTTTTTCTTTTTGTTTCTACGTCAAAACATTTTCAAACGTAATAATAATAATAATAATAATACAGACTATACAGCACACGCTGCGAGGGATACCTACTACTTTTTTTTATTTTTTTTTTTTTGTCCGTTGGTTAATGAAATATTATCATCAACGCGAGCTCTCGTCCTGCTCTTGTTTACCAGAGCAATAATAACACGTTTATTATATCCTATAGGTACGCTCGTTATACATCATACACGTATACGCGGCGGGCTCGTGGTAATATTATTCGCTTGACGTTTACACACGGCCAGTGCACCGCAGACTGTGTACAATACATAATAATATTATTATCGCTCGTCGTGACACGTCATGTGATTATTATTCCGACGTCGTTTTATCAAATCGTTAAATTATTGTTACATTTCGGTTGGTTAGGTGCACATGGCACACATATATTTACGTACATATATGTAGTGTACGTACGTTGCGGCACGGTGTGGTGGAACGGTCTGCCGCAGTCACATTCTCTAGTGCTAAAAACCTACAAACCAAAAACCCACATAAAGGGCTAATTACCACGGTTGCCGGGCCCTCCTCGAAAATATCAGAGCAATAAATAAAAAAAAAGTATATACATTTATGTGCATGTGTGCGTGTGTGTGTGTGTGTGTACGTGCGTGTGGGTACTGATTTACTGATTTATCGTTTAATGATTAATATACGAGTAAATATATTATCTACGCAAAGGTAGCACGTAACGCGTATAATATAACGTTACACAAAATTAATTGTGCACCCCGTGATGGATTGATTCGGATTAATGGTTTTTGTAATATAATTGTTTTTCCAACACGTGTCCATTATATTTACAGTTATTGTTTTTTCGCGTGCATTTTTTCGACATGAGAATATGTACACCTACTAAGTGTTTATTATGTAACATGTTTTTAAAAAAAAGTTATTATTATAATATTGTTTTCTAAACATTATTTTTTTTTTTAGATTCCCGGTGAAACGGGGACAGCATTTTTTACCATGTTACATGTTTTTTTTTTCCATCCGTGTATATGTCTAGTGTCTACGTTTTTGTCCAGAAGGCTTGCTCCAATCATCGCAGATGTTGAAGGTTATCGATAGAAAATGGTGTCAAGTTGGTTCTGTAAAATGGGCAAATTTTATGAATTTCACAGCAGTTTTCCGAATAATTGAGAAAAATGAAAAAGAATTACAAGAAATGTACAAACGCGATTGGGTATCAAACTCGGCACAATCTATAGTATTTTGTCACTCACTATTCCATTAAAATTAAAGTATAAAGTACCGGATAATTTACCCTTTCATGTATCCCACATTCCCACCCGACCGTGGAGTCTCAACCGATTTCGATTTTAATTTTATCTTGATACGATTTCAGATTTGAATTAGAATTCTATATGTAATATGTATCCATTTTTATTTTCGACCTACCCGATTAAATGAAACAAATCTTAAGAACCTTTCAAAATGTAGAAAAATTCAGAAATACCAACGTTCAATTAAATCCGTTTTGTAGGTTAATTTTTTTATTTTGATAAAATGCACAGTTATTAAAGACGTCATCATTAAAATAAAGATAAAAAGTGAAAACAGAGATAAAAAATATGAACTTTTTTTCGTAGTTATAACGATTAATTTAATTTCATCATAACATGATATTATGTGGTTCTATGCGGCTTTCTTCGAATAATCATTCACTTGTAAAAATCAACGAATCACAAAACATATTTAAATAACAATCTACAACAACGAAAATAATAATGGTGATCATTAAACATTCCCGCTGTTTGCTAGATAAAAGAAATTATGTGTCATACAGCCATTTATTAGTATTGTTATTTTAAATCCATAAAGTAAGCATTTTCGCTGTGAGTAGTACATTTTCTATGGCGCACAAAAATAATTAACATACAATATTATTTTCGGTTAAAAATTAAAAGAAAAAACACCTGAGTACATGCTATACCCGTGTTCCATACACGTTGTCGGTGTTTTCACAAGCATACAACATTTTAATAACGCAAGCCAACAATAATGATTACTCTTATTTACATTATTATTGTGTACGATTTTTTTCATATTACGTATGCAGTGAAGTTGATGGCTCATCGTTTTTTTTTTTTTGTTTTTTTATAATCAAAACTTGAAAAAGTTTCAATTTCGTGACTGAAAATAATATAAATTTTTAAGCACAGCTACTAATTAAATTTAAAAAGTTACATTAGTTCAAAATTCAAGTGCAAATATTAAACTGGGCACGATGCATTTATTATACATACGCATTTGAACAAATTTAATAAAAAAGTTTTCTTATTTAAACTGCAACGTATATTGTACTATACACGCGCAGAAATTGTTTATTAATACGTTTTCATTCAATATTGTAGTCTACGAGCATCATGCTTTTAGTTTACACCAAAGATATACGGTGATCACGATTTAAGACCTCCGCAGACGTATTATTTTTATTATTATTATTACGTGTATACACTATACGTATGTAATACGTAGAAGAAACCTTTTTCTTTCTTTCTTTTTTCGGTCCCTGCGGTGCGCGAGTTCTCGTCGATTCACTATTATAGTAAATATAATTTATTTTCGGAAAAGGCTGACGATAAATATACATGAAAACGGCGCAATGTATAAATACTGTCAAAAACAGAAACTCAAGAGACAGAACAATTTCATTTTTTAAAGTCTCGCGAGTCTTATTTAAAAAGTATCCTGCACGCAGCGTGTACAATATGCTTTAAAGAGTTTTGTATATTTTGATAAAATTTCATTTTCCAGACGCATTTTCGGGACGAATACGTCTTGCGAGTTTTTGATTTTCCGGTCGTTGCTGCAGGTGTTCGTCGTTCTTATTCCGAGACCGTTTTCACCGTATATCCTTACAACGTACGACGCGTGCCGCAGTTATGGTGAAAGTTATTGTAATAGAAACCTCGTAAACATAATATCTCGCTCTGTGCTGCCGCCCCTCCTCCCAATGTGGACTTGCACTGGTCGAACGTAATATCACAGTGCTATAAATCAATTTTTCCGCGTAAACATTGTCGTTTCTTTCAATGGTTTTACAGTGGTCGAGGGTGATATTTCAAAAGCGCCGTGGTGAAGTTATTATGTGCAATACTTACTATGCAACAACAGTTTGTGTCGGTGATTTAAGGGTGTACCGCGGACAGGCCGTCATGGTATTGTTAAAATTGGTAGTGGCTACGCGTACGGACGCGGCCACTAGACGTCGCATTCAAATCAGGGGTTCCGAACAATAGAAAAACCTAGATTTATAACGTTCACTGTTTCTGCCGTTGAAAACGTGAATATATCGAGTCGAATGCGAACGATCGCAGCGACGTTTGGTGGCTGCGTCCACGTGGGATGGCATTTCTGTACCTATATGATGTATGTATTCTAAAATCAACGGCCGCGTTCGTCGTCGCTGTTTCGACTTTGAGTTCAAAACTGTTACCGTTGCGTTATGATAACGTACGCGCGCGTTCTATTCTTGGATAGATCATCTCGTCAAGACTATAGTTTAGTTTGAAAATACATTCCCATGCGTTTGAACTAATCGTTCACACCCGTTTGGACCACCACCGCGAGTTACGACAGTACGACGTGTGAACACACCCGCTCCTGAAACGTTAGTTTATGGTTTTTTTTTTTATTTATAGCATTTTCCTTCCCATTTCCCACGTGCCTATAATATAGTACGCTGTCCGCGACACGCACCGCCTTCGAAACGATGGCGTTTTAGCAAAAAAGGTCGGTACATTGTTTTTACCAACATTTTGATGAAACGTGTACGATGTGTTTTTTTTCCGAGCTCAACCCGCGGCTATTATAACTTCGTGAAGTTTTCACAAGTCTTGGATTTCTTTTTTGGCCGTTTTTTTATTTTTACCCACAAATCATTGCAGTACTTGTATAATACGTGTTTCGTACTTTTACGTTTTTAGTCCGATCTCGCTTGGTTGCGAAAACAAACTATCATCAGCCAACCCCTGTACTGTATTGTATAATTAAACCATCACGGAGTAAATGTTGTAATTTTATTCCCAAAGCGGATTTTTCTTGAAAACGTCCATTGAACTTAAGAACTTAAGTTACCGTGGACTGGCGCGCATTTACGGTTATTACGACTACCGATCGTTTAATGTTACGTTAAGTATAACGGTGAAATTAATACTCGCGAACATAATATTATTGTGATTCTCCGTTACACTCGTCTGAAAAACAACTAGACAACCACAGCAGCGGTTGGTCGGCGGTATTAAGTTTCCGCGCGAAGAAAAAAAATTCCCTTCGACGATATGTAAACGATAGCAACAAAAAAAGAGCGTCGGCCGTTGTTGTGCAAACACTATTCGTATACCGTCGGGCGGCGCTGCACCGCGGGGAATTATAGGAACGACAGTTTTGAACTGCATTACCGCGCCACCGGAAGAATTATGAGATTCAGTTTGCGGTTAATGCTTTCAGAGTATAAGTTAAACGAGTAAAAATCGCGATCATTTCCGCGTGCAGAAAAAAATGAATTCGCCGCGCAGTGCACGCGCACGTCGCGTCGGTACTTTTACCGAACGAATCCGAATTAATATCAAACCGAAAGGTCGACGTGTCGTTGTAATGTTGTCCGCTCCACGCGCACAATTATTTCCGAACGAACCGTTCGTTTTGTACCTCGCATAAATCATTAACGGCGGGGCGGAGTCCTGCAGCCCTTTGACTGTACGTTCACCGCTGCCGCTGCGGCGGACGATAATACGGCGTTTAAATTTGTTTATATGGGCGCCCGGGACCCTTTTATTACAACGATCGCTGCGGCATGGTGTACAATACGCGTGTATACGGGCGGACGAAGTAAAACACGAGACGACGATAAATTAAAAATATAATCGATGACGCGACACGACGCGACCGGCCGGCGCACGTTCGGTTAAAACAATAATAATTGTTCGATTCGCTCGGATACGTAATGCGCAGTATAACACGCGATAACGGGTCCGAGCCTACACAGTATGTTAAATGTCCCATGATTATGCCGCGAGGTAATAATTATCTTACGGCAGTTCGGATAATGTTCACGGCGGAACCGCGCGGCCGTAGCTGGTGTACGGACCTACCTATAGGCGCGGTTATGTAAATTAATGTATTACATGATCGTTATGATGCCATTGACGGGTGCACTTAATATAACATCACAGTCGCACAACATGTCGTTACACTGTTATCAGAAGGGCTGGGATTTTGAAGTACTGAAAAATCTAAAGAAAACACGCAAAAATGACTTGAGAAACTCAAAAAGTGCAATGTAAAAATTACTGTAAATTAATTTACGAGAGCTTATAAAATAAAAGTATAATACGAGTATATTTTTGGTTTTTTAAACACCTAGTGTTTTACGCATAAGGTATTAGCAATATTATTAGTATTTTAACATGTCAACAATATGTCTAGGTTTTGATATACACCTACCTGCACTATAATTCGCATTATATTCATATAAAAATCATGTTGGTGTGAAAAAATGTTAAAATAAAATTACAATTTCATTTTTTGTATTCAAAAACTCTAAAATGACCTAAACAATTAAGAAAATAACCTAGAAACAAAATATCGTCAAAAAAAAGTGCGAAATAAATTCCCTTATTTTCATTAAAAATCAAAAGTTTATACATATTTTAATGGATTCATGACCAAACACGAGCAATGCACAGCAACCTTCGGTAAAAAATATAATATGCGTCGAAATCCCAGCCCTAGTTGTCGGCGTTTTTTTTTTTTAATATTATATTATGATACAAAATATAATGTATGTGTTGAATTGATTTTTATTTTTTTCCAATCATCGGTTCACCCGAGGAGAACAAAATACATTGTTGTTACAAACACTATGGCCGTGAATATATCGTTATACGGGTTCGTTTTTTCCGTCGGATATTTTTAAAACACAACAAACGACTGTAAATAATAATGTGACGATCGTGCGTCGTATCGGAGCTCATGGATATACGAAAAAAGACACGCAACGTCCGAAATCCACTCTCCAGAAGTCCGTAGTCGCCGTGAATAGTGTATAGTGGATTTCAATTGAAACCATTTATATACGAGTGCGGTCTGGTGCGAGGGCGTCGCGGGTGGGCGGGCGCCATTCAATAAGATTACAAAGAAAATTGTTCGATGGGCACTGAAAAATGATACCTTTTATTTCTTGTATATACCTATACCGCGCCAAGGCGAAATTATAGTACCATTACTCGTCCGCGCGCCATTATTTACCACTAATATATTAGTAAATGTCAGACCAGAGGACTATTATATATGTATGTATGTATTTATATATATATATATATATATATATATATATATATATATATAATGTACAGGGTGTTCCACCGAGGATTTATCCACTGCCATAGCTCTTGAGATAACGAAGATATTTGAATTGTTTTTTTTTTCGTACGACTCGCGGGGGCGAAAAGGACTACCAACTATTTCATATTTCAATTGAATTTAATGTTTTGGTGAAATAGGTAAAAAAATAATTTTTTATTTTATTATTTTCGAAAAAATTTCTGGCAAATAAAAAAATAAAATGTCAAGACATTAACATTTTCAGAAATTAAACCGTACAAAATGGCTATGTTCACATTTTTCGAAAATAATTAAAAAAGAAATTATTTTTTAACTTCTTTTGCTAAAACATTAAATTCGATTAAAATATAAAATATTTGTAGTCATTGTCCTTGCGAGTCTTATAACAAAACTAAATTTGAATATTTTCATCATCGCTGGAAATACCACAATGGGTAGTCCTCGGCGGGACACTCTGATCCTGTTTGGCTGTTTATATATTATATATATAAATATTGGTACTGTATACTATACTAGCTGATAACATATTACATACAACTTACTAAAAAATAATTAATCAAAACCAAATAAAACCGTACACTGTATTCGAATATAATGCAGCCATGCAATGTGATATGTGATTGTGCGATTTATTTAAAACGTTCTTCTATGTAATCTTCATTCGTGTGCATTAATATCGTATCGTAAGTTATATAAAAAAAATGAAAAAATAAGATCGCGTCGTATTAATATTATTATAACATAATATTACGATGATAATAATTAATGTAGAAGTCACGATAGTGATATATAAACATACGTTACTAATTTAAATATTAATTTGTTTTTAACATTTAAATTAATTGCTTTCGGTAAGGCTCCGACAGTGTACTTGTGTACTACATTTGGAAACTAAAAAAAAAAAACCTTAAATTTTTTTGAAACAAATTGTACATAATATGTACTGCAAACGAACATTTTGCTCCGAAACTTTACAATATCGCCAAGACTTACATTACGCCACTATCCGATTACGACCAGTGCCGCATTAAGCGACGGTACTGCGCCAATGTACGTCGTGCATATAGCTTGTCGCCCTAGAAAACAAATTGTATAAAATATCACGTAAATTGGGAAGGAGAAAATAATTTTAAAGTTGCGTTATAATCATATAGAAATGTCGACAAACCAGCAGTGTTTTCTTTTTTCCGTCGCGAATAATGAAGTGAAAAAAATATCGCAGACGATGGATTTAGATTTAAAACGCAAGTAATACGTATGCATTTTGAATTTTACACAAATGGTAAGAGAATGAAGAAAAATACGGTTTTTTTCCCCTAGATTTCAATGCGTATAACAAGTTACTGATTAGGTAATACATTTTAATTTGAGTTTGAGACGTTTTACGGTATATTATTAATATTCCCATCGAATCATGCGAGTACAAATCGAAACGATCACAATCACGTATTTATGAATAGAATAGATATTGTTTATTGGTTATGTTTTGTACACATGATATCCAATGAACGATATGAAGCATGACTTTTCAATACCGGTAATGTCTTATTCCGCGCGCTGGGAAAACGAATCAATTAAATAAATAATGTCTTCTTTTCTCGTTCCTATAATATAATATTTGTAGTGTGCCGTGTAAATAAAAAATCAATTTTCAATTATAAGCGCGGGCAACAAACTTTATAAAATGAATTATACAAATGCATTATTCACGCAAAACCCGCTAATTCTGCACTGTAAAGCTGAAATAAAATTCAATAAAATCATAAAGTTCAAGACTGTCAAGGTCCGCCAATCGTCTGGTAACGGTTTTCACTGATCCGTAATAACAATAATAATTACGTTGAAATGTTAGCGAGTGTTTTGCAATTAAATACATTTTGAGATTTTAATAATAGAATGACAAAATTATTTAAATAAGGTAATAAAACCTTTGGTATTATTCAGTTTAAAACAGCAGCAGTGACGAACAACGCTTGAAAATTTATTTTAACTTTTTTACCAAAACATTAAATCCAATTAAAATATGAAATATATTTATAGTCCTCATCTCCGTGAGTCTAATAAAAAAAACAAAATTTGAATATGTTCATTATATCAGGCGATATCGCAATGGGTAAATTCTCGGCGGGGCACCCTATACAGCTACTACACGCGTACATAATATGATATTTGAGTTTCGCCCCGTGTAGTCTAACGGCATAATTTTAATTATACAAATACATAATATAATAATAATAATAATAATAATAATAATAATAATGACGTTTTGCTCCGGATTCGTCTTTTGAATGCAATCGTTTATTTTCTCGGGTGACCGACATCAAACGGATGACTCGACCGGAAACCCGAGAAACCTGGAGCTGTACACGAGTTATATTATTTATATTTATTTGTGTACGACGACGACGACGTCGCTCAATAAAAGTCTGCAACGAGCTGTACCCGAGAAATACGATATTGTTTTTGTTTTTGTTTCATTATATATATACAATCGGTTCATGTGTATCGTGCGTACAACGAGCATATATTACGAGTACAGGGGTGGACAGCGATAAGAGAGTCGCAAGTCTAACCATATAATGACAAACTTGCGCAAGAGCCAAAAACCGATCTTCAAGGTAGATTTAAAGACTTAAAATTACCGAAATAGCCGTTTGGATTTTTAGAAAATGCTTTTAGTTGATGTTGTTGAAAATCGATGCCCAATATTAAAACCTATTTTAATAGATACGGCGTAGCTTTAGATATATGAGTACTAATAATAATAATAATAACAAAAATATTTTTATTTTATATAATTTAAGACTCGGACCTATTCGAAGCATTTCAAATACAGTCGTCATTCTTTGTTGTTATTTAGGAGACATGTGTCTGCTATAAAATGTCAAAAAATTGCACTTCGCATTCAAAAATGAATTTAAATTTACACTTTTGAACAACATATTCTTGGGAGTCTTTCCACTTAACATTGAAAATAATAAGATCCTAACGTCGCTCAAAGTTAATGGACGACCGTCAAACAGAATTGTTAAGGACTACTCTAAAAACACATAATGCAAATTTAAAGAGCTTGCCAATGAAAAAAAAAAAATTAACACGCAACAAATACGTTAGGTTAAGGCGGACGGCTGTTAGTAATTGAATAACACGTTAGAATTTAAGGAATAGCTACGCATTTAAATATAACGTCAGCTTAGCTGGTACCTATTGGTTTTGAAAACGTTTTCATCGTCTTACGATCAGACGCTATACGCGATTTGGCCTGCACCACTGATATAATATTATACGTTTTATGATTTTCGAAACAGCATATATTTCCATTCGTGTACCGTAATATCCTGTCGCGGGACGGAAGCCACTCGTCTGCGGCGACGACACTATTGCGTCTATGCTACGTGTCCATTTCAAAGGGACTCGGAATCGCGTATAGTCGTCATTATCATGGTGTTGCGCCGATTCGGTTTTCCCCCGTGCTGCTAGCGGAACGCCAATATGATACGTACAAGTGGATTTCGGCGGTCTCGGACTGCGATGAGGGGCGGTATCGACGTTTGCGCGTAAGCTGCATACCGTCGGCGATTGTTTTTTTCCTCTAAAGAATTGATATCTCTGAACGGATTTGTGCGGTTCGTTACGTGAAAAGGGGACGTTGGTGATTAGACGCGGAGGGTACGCGAAACAACGATTTTGCTCTTCAGAAGTTTTCCAAGACCGTCATCGCACGACGACTGCGAACCACCATCTTATTACGTGCTTACGGTATTACGCGTACAGGGATGTGCACGCGTTACCGATTTCGTTTTTAAAAATAAAATACTTCACTCGTCTACGAACAGGTATAATACGTACGATATAGATGTATCTAGGTATACGAGTTTAAGCCGTATGCGCGCTGAACCTTTTTTTGATTTGCCAACTCAACCGTGAAGATAAACGCCCCGCGCCCCGCGAAGAAAAGCCGCGCAATCGTTCGGCACAAATGACTTTTTTTAAGGATATTTTCTTATCGTACGTCCCTGCGCGGCTCGTACTCCCCTCGGCACACGACAAAGACGGTTTGGCTGAAAAGCGGCAAATAGTAATGATCACACGCGGCAAACAGTAATAAGGGCGCGACCCGTTTCGCCCGACGCGATTTTCGTCGGCACAAAATTAAGTTGGCAACAGACGCTCCTAATACACGGAACCCATATTATAATACAATTTGAGTTTCGTTTCGCGTTTCCCGAGGAGAAAATACTCATTGTTCTCCGAAAATCCTGCTTTCAGGTACGATTATGCTTATTAATTGTTGTTGGATTAAATTCAGAGTTATTGAGATGGCTTTTTGAAATTTCTTTAAACACGTCTAACTAATACTCATGTCGTATAATTTGTTTATTTCTACAACGAATAATTACTTTCTCATTGTTTTGCTACCTTTTGCTCACTCTTCTGCAGTCCTTTGTAATATTTGTTAGGTATTTAAACGCTATTAATTTACGTATACGTGTTTCTATTCGTGCGTCAAGACGGCGAATCGGAATAAAAGTTTTTATTGAAATTTTAGCGAAATTATTCACGCGCACTCGTCGTCTGCAATTGTAAAGGTACTAGCTGAGTTATACACTCGTAGTTTAGGATTTAAAATCCTTCCCTCTCCTCAAATGTAGCGGTCTGCTAAGTTATCGCAATACTTAACTTACCTTTCGTCAATTGGACATTCTGCCATTAAATCTGCAGTGAAACTGTCGACAACTTGATCGGGGCTTAAAAATAATAATCCAAACGTACGTGGAACCCATATGACATGTACCAATAATGAAATCATTGTTTTACTCAGCTGATAAACCAAATATTTGAACCTTAAGATACCAGGCCTATGTCAAATGAAAAGGACACCCAATTGTTTGTGCTAAACTTTATCTCTCCGGATCAAATTCCTGAAATTATTTATCGTTACTGTTGTTACTCGTTAACTTGTCCAATTTATTAAATATTTGATTTATCATTGCCTACAAGAGTTTTTCCTGTTCGCTGGAAAACTAGTTTCATTTGTCCGATTTTTGAGTCTAGTAATCGATCCCTAGTAAGTAATTACCGTTCCATTTCTTTTTTTTATTGTATTATCAAAACTATTTGAAAAATTTCTCGAACCAAAAATGTTTAATTTTTTTAAAACTGTTTTATCAGACAACCAACATGGGACAATCAACTTAAACAAATTTGATGATTTTTTATTCTGATTTAGTGCAATCAATAAGTAATGGTGTTCATATACATGCAGTCTATACTGATATTAAAAAAACTTTTGATACAATAAAAATTAATATATTAATAAATAAACTTGATACTTTATAATTCAACCTCGCCAAATATTTATATTGCATGGAGTGAAACAAGGTGGTCAACTTTCACCTTTGTTATTTTTAATTGATGTCAATGATTTAAATAACATTTTTCGATATTATAAATTCGTCCTATTCGCGGATGATTTAAAGCTATTTGCACCAATTTCTCTTGTGGACGATTGTAATAAGCTACAATATGACCTAAATCAATTGCTTCGTTACTTTAATCTTTCTTGTCAATCAATAATTTTTTTTGTCGTTTTACAACCTATAATATTATATTATGCGTTGCTCGACTTCGAGTATCCGGGCACGCGTACACGTAAACCACGTTTTTCCCTGCACTACCTACACTACGACTATATTATGCAGCATGGCGTAAGTATTGCAATTTTTCTTTTTTTTAAACAAATCGTGTGTAGCCGGAGATGTATAATAGTGCTCTGTGGTTAAAGATGAGACTTCTGAGTATCGATTTAAATTATGCAAACTTTCATGTTCACTCATTGCAGTACACACCGCCGGCTGTCATTTTTCCTAGTGCAAAATTTACTTATTGCGCTACGAACAAAGTGCGTCGCGGTACACAAAAATATACGCCTTACTATACGTGACATAATATTATAATGGTATTGTTACTATCTGGTAAAGTATTCGATATGAATAAAGTTTAAGCGTCCGCGACAGTTCGGTCCTGAGAGATTTTTCGCCTAAAGAAAACAACAACTATATAATATACGAGCAGTTACGAGTTACAGCTATGTTTTTTACAATAACGCCAAGTCCGAGAAACAATAATATTTTATGTAGGTAGTTTTTGATAACGATATATGACCACGGGCTCCTGTGGTGCACACATGTATGTATTATGTACTGTCTGTAAAAACAAATGCCATTCATATGCATCACGTCAGCCGTATCTTTGCGGTTTATTATGAATTTATGATACAAACGTCATGATAAAATATAAGTGTATATAACAGGGGTGGTCGCAGCGATAAGAGTCGCGAGTCGCACAGTATAACGAAAAATATGTAAGGGCCAATAGCTGAATAGTTGAAGAACTTTTATTTATATACGTGAAATTATCTATATAACCCAACCGTCGTTTGGACTTAAGAAAATCCTTTTGTTTTTGCAAATGGATGCCGAATATTAAAACCTAATGCAGTGGATACAGCAGCGAGTCTTTATTATTCGACACTCGACAGTGAAAATAATAAAATCTAAATATCACTCTAAGTTAACGGATGATCATCCAACAGATTGTTAAGAAATGCTCTGATAACATATTATGTAATCCATATTTCAAAAACTTACAAAAAAAATATGAGCACGCAACACAAATACTTTAGGTGAATGATTTTAACTAAGAATAAAAAACAAGTTAAAATTTAAAAAATGATTACGTGTTTAAAATTTAAATATATTATATAAAACATATTGTATACAACCGAGAACAACACTATGTTTTTCCGAAAAATGTATTAGTCAAAATATTTTGCGTCTTACGATTAGACGCGAACCGCAAACGACAATAGAGTCTACAATGATACGCGAGACGCATTTCGGCCACCACGGATAAATAATGTAATACATAAAATTATAATATCATACATAATATTATAATATCATCCATAATATTATAATATCATACATAATACACGCACTACGCGCCTTGCATCAGAAAACATACGAAAACAAACGACGGAATTTTTTTTAAATATTTTATCAGCATGGTGAGCTCATCTTTTGTCGGACTAATTTTTTAAAGGCCGTGAGTTTACTGGCTGTACCGATGATTTATGTGACTTCATTGTATTATTGGTTCCGCTCCGACGGCACGCGAATATCTTTGGACACCCGTGCAATAATAGCCACGACGATGTACTTTTACTATTCGCTCGGCGCGAAACGCGGTGCAGGGGCATCCGAATCAATATCTGTTATTATTATTATTATTTTTTGCTCCAACGCCATTCATTTGAGCATTTGTATGATTTAGCCTAGACTTTTTTTTTTTATCCTCGGTTCAAACGAGAAACGTTTTTTTCCCTTTAAGACACACGCGCGAATATCCTTGAAATATTTCATATCGATCACGTGCCTGCTGCAGCCTTATTGTGTATAGTTCCTACGTGTAACAATGCGCTATATAATATTGTTTATTACAATGAATCGATTGATTGTATTGCCGGAAGAGCGTATAATTATTGGATGGTGTTTGACAGAAAGGGCATAAGCAAAAAATGATCAGTGTTCAGGGGAAACAAAAAACCTTCAAAATTAAACAATTGTAAATATAATACAATTTTTCGCTTTACTTTAGTTCCGTTTTTATACTTATGAAATTTGTATTTTATCTTATTTTCACAGGTCATGATTTGTTTTTAAAATAGCTTTTTTTTGTATATCCAATGACCTGTGACCTTTTTTCACGTTCAATTTCACTAATGTAAGACGATGTGCTCTTTCCCACAAACACAATTTGTTCAATTTTGACTAGTGTCTAACCGCACGTGGCAATAGAATGGTAATAAATGCAGATGTGTAGATTACAGTTATGACACCAGAAAATACGCACCTTAAAATTCTATACACATTTTATATAGAATATGAAAATTACCAAAAATGACTTATGCCCTTTCTCCTAAACACCATCTAATTGTGTGTGGTTTTTTTTGCGTTCTTGAAATGATTATAACGATTTTATTTTGTACACCGCAGCGGTACGTCTTATGAATAGCAGACCATCACTTCCGCATACATATTATAATAGTATTTTTTGCAGTAGCGGATTTAAGAGAGGGGCAATGAGGTCTGGTTCCCTCCCGTCGGTAGCCTGAAGTCTCAGGTTAACAAACTAGAGCATTTATAGTAGTGACCTACAACTTACGAATAACTTCGGATATAAAGTGTGCGGTATTGAAAGACCGACGTTTGGAGTTTTTAAAAAATACTCCTTCGACCAAATATGTAGACGACGTACATGATTTTAAACATTCGAAAATATAGTCTTATACAATCATAAGAAATCAGAAGACGTAATAGAATTGTTTTCCAAACAAAAACTTTTGGCGTTTAAAAACTAAAAATTATATTTATATAATTGTAACCCATCGGAGGGTACAGTTTTTTCCATGTCATAAAAATATTTATAATTTTATACTTTTACTTTATCGCCGATTACCGTGCACCTTCTATATTTATACTATTACTTATAATACGTACTATATACTTTTATAATTATATCAATTTTCTTTTATAGTTTATAAATTTAATATTATTTTAAAAAAATTTGCGCCACCCCCCCCAAACAAAATTCTAGACCCACCACTGTTCTTCAGGCGCGTGCGTTCTTCATCCAACGTATCCATACACCGATGGTCCCCGTCCGACGTTTTCATCGTTTCGTCTCGGGCGCTATGCCGTTATGCTCGCTGCAACTATTGTTTAACAATTTATTAGACGTTTCCATTGATTTCAGTTGGACGTGTTGCAGAGGGATAATACGTGGGAGAGAGTCGCTGTCGAGTATGAGCTTAGCGGTGAATTAAAATCTGTTTTCATAATCCTTATCGCACCATAATAGATCGATCGGCACGTAATTGGACGGAATAGATACGTCAAAGTCTTACCGCGTTTTTGGCGGTGCGCGTGATGGACAATAAGACGTAAATCCCGAAACCCAAAAGCTTTTATTCGCCGTACCGTACTTCAGGGAGCGTATTTTGAATTCTATTTCCGGAGGGGCTTTAGTCCCGTACATCATTTAGACACCCCGTTTTATTCATTAGTAAGCTAAACATGCAATGTTTGCATTGTACAACCGGAAGAATCTGCAGATCAGAAAGGATATTATCCACGTACCGTTGGTGGGGAGGGGTGTCGATTCGCCTTGTATCCATCGCTCGGTTGGCGAATGTACGTATTGCGCACCTGCGTTTGGTAAAATTGTGAATGTATAAATATATCCATTAATACTATACGTCCGTTCATATGGTTCATATAGTTACGAAACATATCGGTGTTGATGGTATGACATAAATCCGAAAATTCGGAATTTCGATTTCAGGATACCAAATTGGACTTTTATATTTTTGGACTTCAGAATCAAAATGTCGTGTTTTACATCGCGGTACAATCAGAATATTTAATGTTGGTATATAACCTCAGCTATCCCACTATACTAAGACTAATTAATCTACTCAATACATAGTTAACTTATTATAGTTTCAATCAATATAGATACCAATCCTAATCGTATGATTTATCGTTACTATATTTTTCAAAGTTAATAAAATATAATGTAAGACATAATTTATTGTTGGTTGAAAATGTATTCATACGAGTATGAGCATCGCTCAAAAAAAGGGTGACGAACTGATAAAGTAACTGAATACTAAACAAGTAATGCAATTAAATACATAAACTAATGCTAGCACAAAATCCAAATTCCGTGGTAAGAGAAGAATTTGGACCTTAGACCGGAATCAGGATTTTCATACTTAAACAAATTCGGATTTTCCCAATTACTATACATTATAGTATATACAGCTGAACGTCTTACGGGTTCCGTCGTCGTCGAAATCGTGTCGATGACGATAAATTATGACTACACGACCGTAATGCATACTCGTACGTTGCGGCAATTACGGTTCCACGGACATTCTCAGACGCGTTATGATAACATAATAATATTGTTACGGCGTTTGGTGATAATATACAACAATATACGACGCGCGTATCATTATGATGCGCTCGGAGAGAACCGAATTCCTCGTCTGCACGACATAAACCGATAGTGATAGTGCGAGTGCCTGTAACGATTCATTTTTATAGGAATACCATAGCAATGATATAACGATCGATCCACGAAGCTAAATAATGACCGTTCGATGAGTCATGCCATCCCGCCGCGGAGTGCGACCGCGACGTCGCGATACCAAAGGTGACGGACCTCTGTTTACCGTACACGATGCACAGCTAGTTTTGTTTTGGCTTTCCGCAGTGTATGCGACAGGGATGGGCAACTGGTGGCCCGTGCGACATTTTCAAATTGCTTTTTAAAAATACAAAATGTTAGGATTTTTCTGTATTTTATTATTATACCGATATAACACGTTTATCGTTAAACGTAGATATGAATTCTCGTCTAATATTGAATAATAATAAAATATGGAAAATAAATGTCAATAGTAAAAATTTGATTTACCTGTTTTTTTTTTTTTACTAGATTTTCACTTTCAAAATATTATTGCCCCTTTAATAGCATTGAGTTGCCCGTTCCTGGTATACGACATTTATATCGAACTCGATCGCGGACGAATCTATATCACGATATGTCGTACCCTGCTTTCGGAAAACACCGATTGCGATTGAAAAATGCCCCGCGGGGTCGGAACGGCGTAAACGTGTCGAGGAGATGATTTCGCGGCCGGGCTTCTGTGCGGTGCGAGAGGAGCCGGTTAAACGTACTTGAATGCGTATTATATACATTACGGTCCTTTGTTGGCATTTTCAGTTCAAGTCTCTCGACGTCGCGGTAATGTTTTCTCTGTTGAATCTCTCGCCGACCGACCCCCAGTCGAGTACGCACAGCGCGTCAATTTAATGACTCTCGTGCTCCGTCTCGCGAGTCTTGACCAAACGAACCCCTCGAGCCCATCGCGTGTACATCGCATTATGTCGCGAAGAGCACTCGTCCTCGTCGTCCTATCTGCTGTGCCGTTTCCGTGTAAGCGAATTTTCTCGTGCCACCGCTGCGGGACAATAAAACATAAAATATAATATTATCATATTGGTTTTCATCGGTTTACCGAGGCCTCAAATTGTTTGAAAATTCAATTACCGTGGGAAAACACCCGAAAAATTTTATTTTTTTTCTTACCGTGCGCATATATTGTTCATGACTCATGAATCAAGAGTAATAGGACTATTTGTTTTTTTTTTTTTTAATTCAATAATTTTTTTGCAGAAAAAGAGGCCGTGCAATTAGGTATACGCTCTAACAAAAATCATTTGATTGATTGATACGCAGCTCAAAAATAATACTTTCAACGAAAAACACTCCTTTTCGACTACAATTAAATAAAAGAAGAATTTAAAATATGATGTCGAATATTATTTAATACTTTCTAAAGTGTGATCTTGTGTGAAATTTTTGGATTGGAAATACTGTGCGCCAAAATATGCTCTATTTAAATTTATTGGTCTTGTTGCTACAGGTTTTCGACAGACCAATTCCACGGAGAAAACACGTCTAAACAATCGTGTGTAGATGTTGCATATTCCAATTGATACAAACACCACCGTGTACACATATTGTTTATATTATCACGTATTTACGCGAAGAACTATTTTGTAAACATTTTAATTGTTATTGTGTCGTATAAACAGTGACGTCACTTAGGACGGTTAGTGTTTCATTACTTCCAGTGTTTGGATCTTTCCAGTTTTTCTATTTTCAAAATGATGTATTACATCAACGATATCGAACAAAATTATGTCACAGCAGTATATTTGGATTTTATTAATTAAAGAGACGTGAAATTGAATTTCAGTTTTGATATAAAAGGGCAAAGGAACAAATTTTCAGAAATCATTTTCATGTCTCTCGTGACACGATACAAATTGACATTTTCAGTTCATATACACTAATAAGACATAAAAAAAGTACGTTTTCACGGCAACGCACTGAATATTTACTATATTACTACTATCGAACAAAACGTTAGTGAATACATTTTGATACGGTAATTTGTGTGTAATGGCCTGCATTAGCCTTTTGATTGTATTTATGTTTTACTCGAACTTTAACCTCGGCGCTTCAACCCACTTTTTCGCACTGCGAACGGGTTAACGCTCGATATAATAAGTTATGAGTTTATAAGTCGATATAAGTTTGATAATTTGCATACCATTTAGATATATAATTCAAGAGAAAATAAGGCGTTTCCATGCCAAACGTGTAACATAATATCCATATTGTCGACGAAATTGAATTCGATATCACTTGAAATGATCAGTTAAAATACCTACATGATTGGAATCAATTGAAAAGTGCCTATGTCAGTTCTTGTCGGTATACGCATCTACTATAGGTATTTGGGTAAAACGTATATTACATTTTATCGTAATGCATGATATTTGTATTCGAAGATATTTGTAAATATATTTTTTTGTCCACTAAATTATTTTTCCCGTACTAGTTCAAAACTGTTCATATTATTTCGAAATTTTCCCTTCACATGGTATGCCGTCACTCGGACAGAAAACGTATTTCAGCGGTAATAATAATTGGTGCTAAGGTTTTACGTATTATTTTACGATTCTTACGATTCATCATTCAAATATAATTAAAATGGTTAAGAAAAAATAACAATTGAAAAAAAAAAACGTAAACATTTTGTATCGGTTATGTTTGCAACATTCGTTTACTACAGCCGAAAATTAGTAAATATTTATTGAACGATAATATAATTATACTATATTAGGTCAATCCCCATACGGCTTTGTTTCACTCGAAAATCTACGAAACTGCGGTTATAATAATATTACGAGTATAGTATAGTAACAATTTCTAAAATTAATATTGATACTAAGTTTTATGCAA
Source organism: Periphyllus acericola (assembly GCA_949715065.1). NCBI lineage: Eukaryota > Metazoa > Arthropoda > Insecta > Hemiptera > Aphididae > Periphyllus > Periphyllus acericola. Next base: position 15,278,764 of record OX454270.1, on the reverse strand, counting down.
TATTATGTTATAGTGTAACACTATTTGTGTAAAATAACTAAATTAATAAAAAATAAAATACGTTTATAACGAATTCTCTGTTTGTAATATAATTATGGCGTTTCTTTTATAGCTTATGTGAATTTCAATTATTTTAATACATATATAGTTTAAGATTCTGAGTGAAACGTGGAATGCATTGATTTTATCATGTAGTGTTTTTTTTTTTTTTTGTGTACATGATTCGACAGTAAGAACTGATCCGGTTTTGTACTATTCCGAAAGGAAATTTCGTCTAGTTGGTACTTTGAAGAGGTCATAGTACGAATCTCTCAACAGTTTTCCCATGAATTGAGAAAACAGTGCAAAAAAGTGTAATAAACTTCAACCGAGATCGAGTATTGGATCGTATATTACTTTCGTCACCACGCATTATCCACTAGTTTATTTTTCATAGAAACATGATGTTCGGTTGTCATGTATCTATCGTAGCTCCTAGAAACATTAATTAATTATATCTATACAATATGATAAAACCATATTATTTAGTACATAATTTAATTAATTTTCCAGGTTTTAAATAGGTACTTGTAAGACGAAACTCTTAAATTGTTTAAAATTATCTTGTTAAGATATAAAGTTCTACTACTATATCAACTATCTTTTTTAAAATTGAAATTGATGCATCTGACCTTTTTCACTTAAAATCGTTTTTTTTTCGAGAGAGAGAGCAATAGTACATACTTTGTATCTATTTTAAATGACAAATACATCAATTTACCCTTCCTTTTATATCGGTCAACCCTAAAGTCTCATCCGATCTAGGAGTTTTGACCTTTTTTATATTTATAATTGCATTATACGTTGCGCCGAGGTACAGTTGGTCGGTTGGCGTTCATCCATGTTATGACAAGTGATCGTTAACGAAACGTATGCGGTTTACTATATACGTTTGCTGTAATAAAACTGCGAGTGTAATAAAACTAACGTGTTGTATGTTTTCAATCGACAAACGGTTCCCGTTTTTTTTTCCCCGAAAAATTCTATCCCCCGGTGTATAACACGTTTTATAGACGACCAAAACGTGGAAAAAGCTACCATACAATATGCTTTGTGTGTTCAGGATGTATATAACGATTTTTTTCACAATTAATAATTTACACTACACCGGTCGCATCGCGTACGTGACATAATTTCTCATAGTTGATGCACATCATGACTCGTTTCGTATGAAAAATCGGGTGGGTCCTGTTAACAACGACGCGTTTCGCGTATTATACAACATTTAAATGAAAAAAAATTAAATTAAAATAATTATATCTATTATTGCGTTCTAAGCGAATTGATATTTGAAGTTTGAACTTTCAAAACCTATTTAATCTCGGCCAAGTATCAATATGTACCGAGGGTATAACATTTCGAAAATATAAAATCACCGTATTAAAAGTGCTCGTTGTACATTTTTATTTACTTGGCTTCTGAAAAGAAGAAACGTTATACCAGCCCGATGTATTTCGCAAACATAAAATTTAACGTACGAGTACATAATCTATTTTTATTTAATCTACCTGCTAATAGGTTGTAAAATGTAAAATCCAACCACTCGGAGGGAGAGTCGAATCGCACAACATATATAGGTATGTCATTGAATTAATAATTTTAAATGTTCGTTTATTCAGCCCTTTTATCACGAAAAATAATGGTGTGTGTAGGTGTGCGTACGTGTGTCTGTGTGTGGGCGTGCGAGTGTGTATTTTAAACTTGACGAAGCTTTTACACGGATTATAAATTCATACGGAATGTGATGTGATGTAATTTATATTTTTCTTGCTGTGACGTAATTGTCACGCGGCACACCGGTACGGTTTGTGAAGTCCCCCGTTCACCCCATCGATACTCGGCGACGTTCTGTTTACCGTTTTGTCATTTCCATTATAATGTTAGCCCTTCAGACCACTTGCTTTACCAGCCCGACCCGGTATCACTCTAATCAGTTTGGATAATGTAAAACCATCACGTGCGTTTGTATTATTTTTTTGTGTTTTCAAGCGCTCGACGTTTGTCGAGTTGAATAATATTATAATTATTGTAATTCGGCGACAAATTATTCCAGAAAAAGAACACGAGTTGTATGTTGTATTGTGCGCTACTGCTCGTACGCATACAATATTAGTTATATATAATTATAGACACGAGACACCGGCCGCGGCGTAGTAGAGAACGAGTTCATTCTCCGAGCGTCTATTTCCTATTGTTTCCGAAGCTTTTTTGGATTTCCTTACTTCGGAGCTCACACGGAGATATTAATCGATAAAATATTATCATAATATTGCTATTTTCTTTTCGAGCACGTAAGACGCAAAGACAGAGAATACAAGAGCCGGGGGAAATCGTTAACAAATTGATTGTTGAGGATAAATCGAGTTTTTTACTTTTAAGAATTTTATACTCTTACAATATTATATGAAATTGTATTTTTTAATAAATTACTTATGTAACGTTAACTTGCTCTGTGATTGAAAATGTTATCTCGTTCGACTACCCGCTTAATATAAATATACATGTACGTAATTTTTTTTTGTAAAATATGGTCCCCTCCCAAACCTGGGTTAGCCCATGACCACTAATTGCGTTTATCTGGATTATGAACGCATAATAATCATACCGTCGTTACATTTTGAAATCGATGTTGAGTCACGTGTGCACAAGTTCGGGGATTCAGATCGGGGAGATATTTTCTCAGAACCCCGCTCTGGCGGTTCATATGGAGATTATTGTGGCGGCAACGTCGCGCGAACACATTCAATCGCGATGGTATACATCGTGTGATATCAACATTCCGATGATAATTTTTGAAATATGACACCTAGTAAACAGTTTGAATATTATATCAACTTCTGCCGAAACTGCGTGACTCTAATTCAGGCATGTTTGCCATACCATTTTCGTAGACGAACAAAACCAAGCCACCCTTCACTACCGCCATAACAGGGTGGCTTTTATTTGAGTTATTGGCGTGTAACGCGCATGCGTGTAAGCGCACCCACACACACACACACACACGCTCGCACACTTTATGGAAATCAGCCTAGCCTGAGGTCATAATACTATGCGACGAAAAGAACGCGGTCTCAATACATGACGACCGTGTATTTTGACACCACGACCGACGATTTTTCTCATTGCGCACCGAGCCTCACGGCTTCATACTTTTAATTGCAGCGTTAACGAGCGGTGAAGACTAGTCTCGAGTTGAAATACGCCCTCGTTGTTTAGTACACTGCGCAGGGCACAGCGCGGTAACTATCGTTTATGTACGTAAATTACTTCGTGAATGGGCTCCGTGTGCGGTTCGCTGTTTACAGCGGGGTAGACGTATAATTTTCACGGGGATGCTAAGGGGAAATACTCGAGTCCCTCGGGACTCGCTGAACGGTTCGTCGCGGCGACCGACGGTGAGTGCAGTGACGAATGAGTGAAATTCAATTCCGAAACTAGTCGAAGAGTTCAAAACCGATTTGAAGGCCAATCCATCATTTGCACGGTCGGCACACGCCGCACACCGATGCCGGGGGGCGGTTTTAACGAAGAAACCGTTGACCGATCAGCCCGGGAAATTAAGTGGTTTTGGAGCTGGGAAAATTGAAAACATCGAAGATTTAAATACGAGAAAGGGGGAGAAATGGTGCTTACATGATAATATGAAGGCAGTACTTCCCACGGTGCACAATTTATGCACAATATGCTGAGACGTTTTCGATTTTTGATTACGTTGCATACGACTTATTTTATTATTTTTTTTTAATTCAGACGAATATGAATCGATACTCGGAACGTTTAAACACACGGACAACATATGCATTCAGGTTACAATTATTATAATCGTATTGTCAACGAGACATATGGTTATAGACTTTATGGAGCGGCATCGAAATCAAGGTCGACCAAAGGGTAAACGACAAATGAACATTCTTGCGGTCGTATGACGAGGCTCTTGCAAATAATAGTATAATAATAATCTATAGTAGTATATAATGATAACTTTTAAACACAGTGCCGATAAAGACATCACGGTTTTTTTATTGTTATTTACTTATTCAACGTGAAAGGTTTCTGAATTACAATGTTAATTCACTCAAAAATCTGTGGCCACATTTTAATATAATCAAATAGTATTATTACTCGTAAAAGAATTTAAATATTTTACAACATTGATAAATATTTTCCTTGCATTTTAAAACTCTTATACTACTGTAGTACCTAATTAACATGTAATTTGTATTTTCAAAGAATAGCAAATTAACAAAATCCACAATTAAGCTACAGCATGAAGTTAGGATTATTTTTGAGTTATGGATAAATTATACGTTGCACAGACCGTCGAAACAACCGCGACTTAATTAGTAGAGACGACTTGTACACAATATAGCGGTTGTATAATTATACTTAAAAATACTACCGGAATCCTTGTATAATATGCTATTGTAAAATCACATGCATTTGATTTATTAGTTTGGGGTTTTTGAAACATTAAAAATAATAAATATCGACGATTTGTTTGCACGTTTAAGAATGTCAAATTTGAGAAGATCAAGTATTAGAAAACCTAGTTCTAGAAAAGCCATGTCTTAGGATAACAAAAACTTGTAGAAAGGCCATGTCTAAGAAAATATTTTGTTAAACGTATTTAGTTTACAATACGACGGTCGAAGTACAAATTATAAGATTTAACACGACTTCAGATGTGTTATTCTGTACTTGTAAGCAAGTTTTATTTTATTTTATTTTATTAATTATTAATTATTACCAAGTGGTATCGATGAAATGGCCGTACAATATAATTACATCTTACTTATTGTAACATATTTCGAATTTAATTTTAATTTTGAAACCATGTTAAGATGTAAAATACAAGCGTTTCAAATCTCACATTGACGTTGATGAAATCAATATGAAAAAAAAAACATGATGTGTCAAGCGTAAATGGGTTTCTATATATTTTCCATCAAATTTCTACTTGTTAGACATTTGTAAACCAATAGCTGATAAATCCTAACTTGAATTATATTCATGGGAGCTATTGGAAATAATTTAAATTGTTTTTTATTAAAAGTATTTAATTTTTTTTAATTTGTCCACAATTAATTTTAACTCCAACTCAAAAGTATTTTCACTTTATGAAAGAGATTAGAAAGAAGTGTTTCTAAGACTTGGCATTCTGAAACATATTGACTTTCTAAAACCTGCTCCAATATTTATTCCTTGGTTTCCGAAATAATGTCGCCTTCAAAAAGTTGTTTGTTAAACCTTGAACACGACAATAATTATTACCGTGTACATGTAGTATGATACCCGCATTTCTCAGAATTATTCAAATTCCGTTCGCTCGTCTCCGCCACGCACAAACGTGCGATGCGGGCTGCGGCGGAACCTAACGCGAAAAGTGTAAGGACCGCGATCGCGGGGAAACATGAAAATAATGCGCACCGACTGTTTATCGTATTTTCGTATTATCGCGGGCCCGACGAGAATCGCTTGTTGATGCACCGCCCGATAAATAACGGTAATCGCGTTACGTACAAATCGGACGTTAGACAAGTGCTGCGTGCGACCGACCCGGGTTTCCAGAATGCTGCGCGAGCAACATTTCCTACGGCCGGCGGGTAAACGCAACGTACGGTGTAATTGCAATTTGCGACCATCGTCGTCGCAATGCCGTAACTGGTGATAATATACGGGGGGGGGGGGTTCTAAGATAAAAAATTGTGTTGGAAAATACGCTAAAAAAAACACAAGAATATTATATTTGTTTATTTGACGTAAACGTTCAATGTTTATTGATTATTCTAGACTACGACATAATATAACATGAAACAATTTCGGGGTGGGGGGGTTGATTCCCCCCCAGGTACGGCCTTTTTCCACGCGCAATTATTTTTTCGAATTTAACGCATCGGATGGCAAGAAAACACCGAGTATTTGTGTCTCACGAGTTGGACCCTTCGGTTGGGCGACTCCTGCATGGCCACAATATTCGTTTGCGCACAGTTACTATTTTTTTGTTTTTTTTTTACATTTTTCCATTAGTTTTTAGCACTGATTTGATCATAGAATATAAGTCCAATGCTTTTACTATGAAACTGTATGATAACTCAACGGTAATACAACAATTATCATAAGCATTTATACATTAGGAAATTATTATACTCGTGCAATTAAAATCTCGAACGTATACATGTTACGTTATAATAACATTATCGATAAGGCTGATACAGAAACGTGACGACCGTTTACCAGAAACATTTATGGGGAGATAGCACCTTTTTGCGATAAGGGAATTCAAAACTGAAGAGATAAGTGTAATTATTATAGTGGACTCTTTAATGAGTTAAGATTGGTCATGAACTTTGATAGAGTAACGGAAATTGGATCGGTGGAAAAGTTTAATTTCACGTTGCTTCTAAATACGATTTCGTTTTGGCTTGAGTGTAAGAAGGAGGTATCTTTGAAGTGGTTTCTTCATTGGGACACCCTTGAAAACAGGGAAGCCCCTGGGGTTGGCGATGTTACGATTACCGTTATTTCGAATCGTTTGCGCACACATATTTATATGTCTAAATATTGAGGACGTACGACTCGGTTGCGCACAAATTTCTACGATTCGTTTGAGACATCCCATTTTCCTTCTCACTTTAATGCATGTTTAGGACTAACTGTCCGAGTGACGAAAATCTTCGTTAACATTTCATATTGATTATCGTACTGAAGTTGTAAGCAGTTGCTAAATATATTGACTATAGTAATTTTGAATGGTAGCATTCAAGTACAATTTGTAAAAGTTAAACGATGAATTTTCTTAGTTTTAAATTGTTTCCAAATATTATCCAATTGTAACTCCTTATATTTATATCCTTATATTCTCTTTTCTCTTACAATTGATGACATTATTGTTTGCTGAATAAATCTTTAAATCGGTGTCAGTTTGAATTTCAACAATTATGTCAATTAATTGATGTATGTGTGGACGATCAGTGCAAAAATGACTATAATAATGTTTGTGGAAACTTTTCGGGCCATTAGCGGTCTTAAACTAACGGGGAAAATTGTTGTCCGAAGCGTATACGTAACATATACCTTTAAATGTAATGTTACAAAATAAAATTTCAATTTGCACAAACGAGTCGTCGATTTAAAATCAAACGATATCTTAAATGTGCGCAAATGTCTCCGTAGATTAAAAACCTATTTACGAAACAAGACGGCGGAGGACCGATTGAATGGATTAGTATTATTGAACTTATACAGAGACGTAGAGGTATCTTATGAAGATATCTTGAATATTATGGCAAAAACACCGAGGTGGATAAATTTGATTTTATAATTAATTGTTATGACTTCTAAAAATACAATAAATAATTATTTCAAAACAATGATAATTATTCTTATTTTTTCAAAACCCCCCCAACATTTTTTCCTGCGTCCGCCCCTGAATTATAAGGTATAACATCCCGAATTCGTCGGCAGAAAAAAGCGTGACCTGTACAATATGGACATGAGTCCCGATTGAAAACTATTGTTTTATCGTACAGCTCATTTGCGTCCCGGTGAGTTGACCATTTCTCAGGGTGCGCCACGAGAACTGTATGACACCCCGAGAATTGGTTTTTTGCTGTGTTGACGAAGTCATATTATCTTAGTTAAATATTTCAACCAAATTGTTGACTCATTTTTGAACTGCACGTTTTCCAAACATGAAATCTATCGATTTGACTGTTAGCTGAACGTTTTTTTCACGTACGCACACGCATTACTTGTACACGGGCATCATTTTGGGACGCCTTTTGGGATACAGGTTGATTATGCTCAGTGATAATACATTACGCACTTGAGTTAATACGTTTTCCGGTTTGCGACGTTATCGCAGTAGCCGCCGATCGAACAAAATGATTGCGTTTACCGCGCGCCGAGGTGGCTATGCAATAATTGTTTGTTGAAATGTTTTGCTCGGGAGGGGGGCTCGTAAAAACTTTTACGCCCGCCGAAAGTTAATGAAAGCGTGCATTGCAATGAGAAAATATAACGCGGCGTTTTCAAATAAAATTATTCGCCTCGCGGTGAAACTTTTCAATACTTTCGAGAACGTTTCGGGACGGATTTTTTACCGCAGCAAGTTCGGCCCTATTGTCGCGTCGGAGATGATATTGTAATAGCAACACCGCACAACAGACCCGGTGCTCGAAGGAAGGCGCTACGTACGGTTTCGACTGCAAGACAAAGCGCATTCATTTCCGTATACAGCACGGAACGTGAGAATTTTTAAATAATATTTGATGCAGCATGGGCACGTTTCCCTTGTTGCGTCAAAAACTTTGCGGCTGCCGGTAACCGCAAGAGCCGCACGGACCGTCTTTTTACCGTCATTGGGGACGAAAAACTTGTCGAAATGGTGGCCAAGTTCGATTGTTTATTTGATTTGGCTTGTCCACTCTACAAAAATCAAACAGTTAAAGATAATGCTTGGAAAGAGGTAGCTGAATACGTCAAAAGTTCAGGTAAGAATATTGTAATTTATTATAATTATTAATTATTATTACAAAATATGAATAAATACGAAAAAAAAGGTGCTTGTAGATAGTTAATTAGTTCTAGTAGTACGACTATCTTGCCAGGTAATTAATCCTGCGTTACTGTTAAAGTATTCCGTGAACAAATCAAAACAAGTCACGTTCACTCATCATGGACTTTAATTTTAAAGTACGTCTACTACCGTCCAGTGACCGCGGGCGACTGACGCGTCGTAGGAATCGCATATTTAGCTGCAAGTGGCAGCGTTGAAAACTGTTTGCCGAAAACTTATGAGTAACGATTTATCTGTAACGATCGTAAAAGGCAGAAGGGAGTTTTATCGCTTAACTCTGTTTTTTCAGGTATAGTATCTGCTCTCTCATCTCGTATCAGACCGACTTTGACGCAATAACTTTGGTTGTTCACGCTGTGCGACAGACTCGTTCGACGGACAGTGACAACATGACTGAATCGACTGAATCGGTTTTCGGTATTCGCCCGCGACGGTTTACAACTTGTCGATATACGTGTATAGTGAAACCTCGGTATCTCGAACTCCGGTACCTCAAAGTTTCTGTATGTCGAATTTTTTTTTCAGTCCCGATCATTCAGTATTGGAATTACGGATTAAGTTATTTCGGTATATCGAATTTCCATAAGTCGAATATTTCTACAAGTCGAAGTCATTATCCGGTGCCCATCAGCATTACTATAGTAATATATAAATTTACAATATTGTCATTTGGGCATGTCCCGTATTGTTATAAAATAAATAAATAAATAATAATAATATGTATAATGATATTACGTAAGAAACGTCTCGCGACGATCGGGTCTGCGGCGTGCCCACGAGGACGATTGTCACTATCCCGTTCAAGGTTTTCACGCAGACAATGGCAGTGACGGCCGCCGGTACGGCAGAGGACGGGGAAAAACCGTTCACAGGGTCACGTTCGACGAAAACAATAACGTTTCACAGACGCGCAGCGCCATCTGCTGGTCGCGCCGTTTCCAGTACACGCGCCGGTGTCGCCGTGCTAGACGGCGGTCACGTAACGTCGGCACTCGTCGGAAAAAAAAAAAATTTACGTTAAAACCTGGATCGTCTTTCATTTCTAACCGTAGAAAATTAATAAAATAATGGCAATAACAATATTTTCCAAAACACTTGTCACTCTAGTCCAGGGGTCAGCAATCTTTTTTGACGGAAGAGTCAAAAGTTACAATATACAAAATTTTCCAGATTTTGAAGAACCATTAAAAATTTTCGTAATTTTTTAAATATAATTTTATTTTTAAATTTTAATAGTTATAATAATATTAAAATTAATTTATAATAATATAATGAATTTATAATAAAAAAAATCAGTTTTTAATAGTAGGTAATAAATCAATGGGAGCATTGGCCTTGCATGTCTTTTGAAAGTTCTTTTAAATTTGGCTCATAACTTGTTGTTTTAAGTTTCAAGCACTGCTCTAGATTTTTATTTGTTAGTTGGCTAAGCCAACTTGGCTTCTTACTTTATTTTTTATTGTATTCATGCAAGAGAACGCTTGCTCACACGAATATGTTGACCCAAAAATTGTCAGCACTCCAAATGCCAACTTTTTCACCTCACTGTACCATTCTGGAAGACTATTGCATGCGTCGAAAATAAATTCCTCTATCCTCGGCATTTCTTTTAGAACCTTTTAGTCCACTTGTTCTGCGCGACGTACATGCATTTTTGAACCTCCAATTCTTCCAACTTACTCTTGAGTTCTATGAACTTGTCACTCCAAAGGTCTTTGTTTTTTAAATCAAGCAATTGCATTTGAAACGATCCAGCATTAATTGTTGTGTGTGCGTAGCTGGAGAACCGCAACTTTAGACCGAAAGAGCCACATGCGGCTCGCGAGCCGCAGGTTGCCGACCCCTGCTCTAGTCGGTAACACGTGGCGAAAAATGGAACACGCTGCATTTGAATGACACCGAAGTAACACGTAGTTTGTCGTATTACTTTAGTTGGCGTTAAATCTAATAATTACTTCGTTTTGATACAAAATAGCGTGCTAGATGCATGCTACTTGCTACGTCACTTGCCGCGCTACACGTCACGTTACTTTGGTGGGCGCTTGGCCTTAGAACACGTTTTTGCGCGACCACAACATCTTCGAGTCACACTAGCTAGGGACAACGTCGGTTTTTCATCAAAATGGATGACCAGGTGGTCGCGATTTTCGTCCATACTGCTATAAAAATTATTCGCGGAAAAAAAACCTAGTGCAACGGAAATGGTGGGCGCACCCAATAAATAGTTCATATAAAGCAGACGTATATCGTTCAAACGAGCTTCATTTTTCTTATTTCTATCTTTATAAGATTCATCAGAAGTGTCCCACAATACTGATCGTTTTTCAACTTTCGATATTAACTGCTCCTCAGTCTCCGTATCAATTGAAATTGAAATACAAAATTAATAATCTTCAATCGCCCTCTGGTTTCTACGAGTGAAAAACATGTACTAGAATACTGGTAATGTACAAGGACGGACGTAAACACAACGTTCGCCTGTCTTTGTCGACTGAATCTAATAATAATCCACAACGCGGATAATAAATCGTTACGGACGTCGTATGCGTGGCTGCTAGGTATAATTAGAATATAATTCAACAACGGACGTTAATAAAACGCTCGTGTTACCTCACTCGTTCGTTCAGCCCGAAGGCGTCGCCAATCGTCTGATCAGCACGGACGCTGTGGCCATCGAGCCATCGCACATCGTGAACCTCAGGTCGCTCACGGGAGTTACCCATTCGGCTTCGCGAGACAATAACTGCCACCGAGAAAACGCAACGAAAATCTGTACGAATTATAAATTCGGTAAAACAACGAATCCGTCAGACGAGTCACAAAACGGCGTTACGTGTAGGCAATTGTGATACGCGCGTGTGCAACGAAATGGGAAAGATAATTGAACTAAAAATATTTCAGCATCGCTGTACGCAGTAAAACCGCTCGTCGAGTTTAAGTTTAACGACGAGTGTCATGTAGATAATAATTTAACGGGATTGAAGTAATTTATTTACATTTCTTACGAAGGCTTTATGAGAACGCTCACAGTTTATGTGCTCATATACTTATTATCGAAAATCATGGTATTTTATAAGATTATGTATTTCAAGTGTGCATGTAGAATAGGCGTGACTAGATTTGACGTTAGTCACACTAAATGACCGGATACCTTGTTGCACCGGCGTTTGTCCAAAGTAAAAGTCACGAGTAATATTTTTTTTTTCGATTTTCAAGATAGACAAATGGTCCACGCACATCTCGTTAATATACTTAAAGAAAACATTTAACTGTTGCACGCATACTTTATAGTATTTTAGTGCATTCACCGCCCCGATGATAACCCGTATCTTGCCTCATGACTCGTGCGGTTGACCGGCCCTTTTTGTCGTGATGACTGCAGTGGCACAGGCACTCTAAGTTGACACATATACGGTTCATACCACGTATCGGTGGTTACCACTCGAGCGTATTTACGTACCATAGAATTATTGTTACGTATATCGTACAGAACAGTGATGCCCAACATTTTTTCTTCGGCGGTCCACATAAGTAAAACATTTTCTTCGTGCGTGAACTTTCAGTATGAGGACAGATATTTTCTCGCATGAACCCAACAAAATCAAATGATAGACCGCGATCAAGTGACAGTCGTCTTATGAACTCACTTGAATTGTTACGACGAAAGTCAAACTTGACGTCTTCGCATCCTTGACCACTGATATTGTTCAATGTTAGGTTATTATATGATTTATTATTCAATTACAAAATTATTTTTGGAACCTTAACTATGAATTCAAAAGTATTTTACATAGATTGAAAAATTTAATTTTTGAAAATAATTGCACGGCGGACCTTTTTTGGGCTGTGACGGGCCTCGGGTAGGGCATCGCAGGTATAGTGTTTTCTTGGCCAACGGTGTTAGGCGGGCGTATTCAAGAAGTGTCAGATGAACGCAATTTTACCATTCATATAATTCATATAATAACCGTTATATAACCTAACAACTCGCGTGATTATATTATAATCTTCATAGTTGAGTGAGTCATTCAAAACCATCGAATCACGTTATCTTTTTGTTTTCACAGGAAACATCTTATTGATTAACAAATATTCACACTGCACGCATTTGCATATTTTCAAATCGTGATTGTTTTACGGTGCCTAACTTTTTTTACTAATTGCTTAGTATATTATAAACACTTCTTCATGTTTACTCTTATGCTTCGACTGAGTTCGACGTATACCTTTGTAATTCGGTAGCCTCGCAAACGATTAGAATAAGAAAACGTGTCATGAAATGTGACAAACAAAAGTGTGTTGAAAAAAAAACCAACTGGCGATAGAAATCAAACTCGTGCTATAATTTTATGATGCAGACCAGCTTACGTTTCAAAAAGCAGAGCTGCAAGTTACTGGATTGTATGAACATATAAGTCATAGTATGAGAAACCTAGTCCTCTTGAACGCATTTAGAGTAAAGAATATAATATAAACTCTGTTATTATCGTTATTATTACGACAGTAAACGTGGACAAATGTTTTCAGACATTCACAATTGTACGCGGATCTCTGAAATTGAGAAAGTTTCAGAAAAATAGGCTCTATAAAATGGTCATCTTCAAAAGTTTTAAAATTAAAAGTTAATTTTTCAAATATTGTGATAAAATATTTAAATTTACAATACTAATTTCGGCTAAATATATTTAGCCGCATGAAAAAAAACAGAATTAGACTGTCTTTAAGTGATAAGTTTAGACTGTATTTTCCTAACCTAACAAGGTAGTTATCGTTTTGTGTAAATTCCGGTGGGACACCCTGTATAGGTTATACGTGTGCACACAGTAAGGTAAGTAAATATAATATGAATACAACATTACAATATTGTAGCTGGTTTTTATTAATTATCAATTTAATTTTTTACACATTTATAACTATATAATATCAAGTGACTAATACATATTATAATATTATAATTTAAATAGTAAACGCTTAACAATCTCCATTATGGGGAACATTAAAAACTTAAAGGTCGGTAAAAAAAAAAAAAAGTCACGCGAAATACACAAGAATATTATACTTATAATATGTTTCGACATGTATAATCTCATCGAGCATGCTAATCTACTGTAATACTGAGTATAATGATGCGATTCGCATTCGTACTATCTAAGAAATGTAAATACTCACGTGGCAGTCGGAACAAATAATATTAACGCAAATTGAAAATGCAGTAAATGCAATTCAAGTATACAAGTCATCAGCTAACACAACGTTATATAATAAACGATGTACATTTAAAGCAAATACAACTAATTGTTTATTATTCTTACTCTATGAAGGTATATTTATTATCTTATTCGAAGTATTTAGTATATATATGCAATGTAATATGTTCACTCAGTCGTTGAGTGTAATTTCCAACTTTCAAACAACGAACAATCTTAAACGGTTGATCATGTAAGTTATGACAAAAATGTTATTAGCAAATGGGTCCTAATTATAATAATCGTTTCTGTCTTGTTCGGCGGTAAGACATGAAGTTCTGTTTTCTCGGGACATAGTTAACGACGCGATCGGAATTCGTTAAAATAATGCTCTCTCTATCTATTTGTCTTAGCAACAGAGAAGCGATTGTACCGAGATTATTGTATTCGTTCGATTTTTACTTAAGACACAGAATAAACGTCATATACGCACGCCGGTAAGAGCTGGGAAACTTTGCACGAAAAAAAAAATGGTCTATATGAAATAATTTATATATTTTGGATAAACGTTTGTTGAGAACTTTTACGTGCGTATAGATACTCTAATAGATACCTCTAACGATACACATTATTTTTTATTTCATTATCTTACATAGTACCTATGCAGTATATTATACATATGCAGTATCTATAAAATGTTCATCGATCAAATAGAAACATGAATTCTTAATCGATATTAAAAGAACGTTATTAAAATATGTTTTATAAAATCGCGGAGCAATATAATTCAAAAATACTGCAGTCCTTAAAATAGTTTGTTTACTGTGCGGAAACTTATGTTGTCATCACTCTCGAATGTAATATAATTTTTTTAAATTTTAAAAGTACACGTGTATCACAAGTTGATACAATAATTATATCTCTATTAATTCCGAACGGATTTTAAACGTTTGCATGCATTTAATCGATTGAACATTATTATTATTAATATTATTATTATAATTGTTATTGTTTTTAACCAACGTTCAATAAGTGCTGAGGTTACATTTATGTTTTAAAGTTACACAATTATATTATGTTTTTTACGAGTTTAACATCATCGTATTTATAAAATTAAAATTAAAGTCCTTTTCAAACTATTACAATATATATTATTATTTACAATGTACAAAATTGTTTTTATAAAATCAATATATTATGTTATGAATGCAGTACAAATGATTAGGCCTTACACGAACCTCGTACACAACGTGTATAGTATAAAATGATATAGTAAATATTGAAAATAAATGTACAACAACCATACGTTTAAGATTTAAAGTATTAATACTCGTTTTGAACACATAAATGTAAAACAATAGTTATATAGCCGTGAACTAAAATAATATTACGTACATGGACGATAATAATAATAATACGACGTTCGTATAAACATTAGCATTAGTTAGTCATATATTTATTTTTGATCTTTTTCTTTTTTTTTTAATAATTATTATAATTACTGTTGAATCCGGAGGTTCGATTATTATATCGGCGCGAATAAACTGTACAATATGACGTACTGTTGCCGGTTAACGTTCAGTGATGCAAAAGAAATTAATAAAAAATCATTGATATGGTCGAAAATGATAGGTGGTGAAAAATCGACTACGGTTTAGCGTAGAAAAATTCGACACCTCGTGGTGATAAAAAAAAATAAATACTTAAGGGGGTGTATTGAAAACTTACATTAGGGTTCGAGCATTCTTGAAAAAGGAACACACACGTTCAACCGATCATAATAATTGTTGGAGTTTCATATACAATACCGTGACGAGAAAATAAAAATAAAAACGTTTTTGCGTCGAACGCGAGGGAAGTCGGAGCTATCGCGTCCTGAGAGTACGATCGTCGGAAAGCGACGGGGGATGTTGTGTTGAATAATTACCGTGATATTAATCACGATTATTACATACGAGAGAGTTATTACGGCGATGTATTATGATACCGTAGCGCAGAACCGTTTCAAAACGATCGCTTAAGACGAAAAGCAGTTCCGGATTTAGCAGGGCTTTATGGGGGTGCGACGCGTCGCCGCGTCGAGGGTGAGCATTTTTTTGGCGGGCCCTTGGTGCAGGTCCTAGATCGCCTTAACCGCATAAAATATTACGTTTTGATTATATATTTAGTATAATATAATATGTATTAGAAATATATTTTATCGTAAAATACCGAATAATGATCCAACAAATTATATCCTAATGTTAAACGTAAAATTATTACAATTTGTTAGTCGGAGGCCATTGATTTACTGTTTTTTTACTTATTCATACTCGTGGTATTATTATTTCGTTAAAACGCATGTGTTCCAGGAATTGATAAGATTAGTGCCGATTTATATTTTTTCCGAAGCAGCCTCCACGATCGGTGTAGTTGCGTCCTGACCTCTCAAGACTTAAGCTCGGCAGCGACCAACAGGATAATACTACGATTACGGTGAGGTGAGTGATACGATGATATGGTACGGTCGTTGTCGCACGGAAATAAACGAAAACGGTGATAAAAACGCTCGGGCTTAACGGGGAAAATTATAAAAAAAAAAGCCGCCTCGAAAAGGAAATAAAATATTGCGGCTTTGACCGTTACCCGTGATAATATGTTTTCTCTCGTGTTATAGTAAATTAAGCTGTTGCTACGACGTTTTGAGGAGGATTTGAGTTGAGACGATGTTCGGTATATATGTTATCTTTAAAGCAGCGGTTTCTCGACCCACGGTTAGCACGGTCGTACGATGTTGACCACACGTGGTCGTATATACAAACGGTACATAAGTATGCGTGGACGTCAAACGTATAGTATTTATGTTATGAAAAGGTTAACTAATATTATTATAATCATCATCGGAACTGTGTACGGTATAATGTCGCGGCGGCTTCGAGGATCGTTACGATTTACGGGGGTCTGCTGGGGGGTAGGTGGAGGGGGTAGGGGAAGGTAGAAAAAAGGTCAAGAGAACCGCTGCTTCAAAGGTCGCGTCGTTCAGGCGCGGATGTCGGCGATGAGTTTCTCGTACTCCTGCCGGCTCATGAGGTCCTCTTGGTGCCTGCCCGCGCCACTGCGGCGTTTCCGCGAGAACATCGCGCCCGAGTGCGGTGTGATCTCCACGCACAGGACGACGAAGAAGTTCCGGCAGTCGAACGCGGTCTCCTGGTCGAGCAGCTTCGCCTGCGCGCCCGCCGCCCTAGGGACCAGCGACGAGCCCAGGCCCCGCTTGTCCGCGCTCTCCGAGTTCCACGCGTCGCAGTTGCCGTCCACCGCGCTGTAACCGGACGAGTCCGACCCGTGCCAGATGGTTTTCTGAGGCCTGCGGATCAACGGTTCAATGTAAACAATTTGTTCAAATAAGATTATCAATATACATCAACGGTTTTTTTAATTCAGTCATGAGCCCTTTTTAAGGTCTATAGCAGGGATCTACAACCCGCGGCCTACGATCGCATTCCTTTTTACCGCAACTAATTTTTTGGCAAATAAACCAATCAATCGGCCAATGAAACTGGCTAATGACGGTTCGTCTTTCTGTCATATCTGATTAATCTTTAGCTCATACTCATTTAAATATTGATATATTGAAATAGTGTTTATATTTTATGAAAAACGTACAACATATTATTGTATACGAGTATTCTGTCAATTAAAAATATATATAAATATATACTATGCAAATATTCTTACATTAAATTATATAGGTACGTATTGTTCAATGCAAAACAATGTGAATGTAAAGCTTTTATTATTAAAATAGCTTCAAACATAACATGACATACTTTTATTACAATACATAATCTTTTATCCACACTAAGGAAAACAAAATTTTAAACCTGGAACGCCTGGCATTGTCTCATTTCAAACGGAAAACCACAAATATGGTAATTTCAAGGGTACAAATTAATACTTTTGTGACCCCGGAGTTTTATTAGGGGTCGCATGTGCAACCCATTGCATTTCCCCAACGACACCATTGATTTTTACGGGGCAGTGGCGTCCAACTTTAAAACCCGTTAATCAGTGTTTCCCGACATCGAGAGCGGGGGAGGCGTGAAAACATAGCTGGGGGTCGTAAGCAGTCGTTATGGACCGAACATTGAATATGGTCGAATTCGCACTTATGGCTGTTTACTATCCCCGTGCGTAACACACCACATCTAAACTCATCTCGAAATGGAGATTGTCGTGGATTTGAAAACAATCGGTATAATGAAACAGAAGAATCATTTGTATACACGCCAACAATTTGGGCGAAAAAAAAAGAAAAATAGTCGACCCCATGTCCTGACCACAAAATTAACTTTGGCGTTACCATCATCTTGGGATTTAATATATTTTAGTCGGTAATCCGTACAGAACTACGCCAAGGACCAATTGTTCATAAAATACTATATTGTTCGTCACTAAGTACTGCGTAAGTTTCTCCAGACAAAATAATATATATGCTATAAAGCCGAACACTATTTTTACGAAAATATTACAATACCCGAATTATTTGAAACATTTTTTCGTTGTTTACTCGGTAGCTGTTATATTATTATTATAATTATTAATTTTTTTGGGCATCAGCACTCCAAAGTGGTTTTTGGTACAGTAGGTTTTTACAGTTAGTAAGTTGTTCGTTTGTATTATTTGTAAGCAAGGGTGAACACACGTCCCGTTTAAAACTGAATCGTCTTTTTTTGATAATCAGGTTCTATTGTCCTGACAAACTTCAAATAGGACGCTTTTTATACTGTTTTTTTTCAGTTATTTATAAATTATTCAACTACCACCAATAAATAAATATAATATTACAACTAGAAGTTTCCAGAATTATTGAAATTCATTCAGCTTTAAAATGTGGTTTTATTTCATACACAGTAATTTTTTTAAAAATCGTTTATGATAATATTAGAAAAGTATAAGATGTATAGTATCAGAAGAATTAGAAGTATCACGTGGAAAAATAAAAAATAGGAAAACACAAAACTTTTCAGTTTTCATTGTAAACTCATTGATCTTAAAATTAAAGACAAAAAATACATACACAAAAAACAATTTATAGAAAAACCAACCAGTTTATGACACATATTTTTTGTACATTGAAAAGTTCTTTTGAAGAATTAAAAATATTTCGTTATACCTAATTAATATAATGTATAACATGGAATGAAATTTTTATTTTGTGAAATAATAAAAAACAAACTAATTTGAATGTGGATGAAGATATTCTTTTCAACGAATATAATTAGGTAGGTAGTACATGTTATAAGTCATCCAAAAAATTGTCAGTCCCGTTTGTTTTTATATAAAAATGGTCACCCGATTGTAAACTATCAATATATATCAAATGTATTTTTATTATTTATATGAACACGGTTGAAGTAACAGAGTATTTGAACAGTTTTCACTAATCATAACGTCGAAGGACATTTTTGAAACGGTTTTGAAACAAACGATGTTTAAATTTCAAATCGGTGCCAACTGTACCTACTGTACGTCATGTTGTTTACTACCATTATTATTGCAATCGTATATTTTATATTGAATAGCGTATAATAATCTTATAGTTTATCGAGTTATTTGAATTACTAAAGATGTTTTCGCGCTATCCGAAAACGAAAAATCCACACGACACGTTCTTAAGGTCGGCTGCTGATCGGGAAAAATGCGCTAGTACACGAGCTCCAACATATATCATATGCGTGTTAATCAAAGGCAAAAAACAAATAATAAAAAACTACACAGCCCCCGCTGCCGCAAGCCGAGCCGGGTTTCCCGGATACATGGACTTTTCGTCTGAAATTGTTTTTCCCAACTCCTGCCCGCTTACGTAACGGCTCGCTAAAAATATACGCGTTTCTACGAAATATTTTTACAGTTACGTCATTTAAAAAATGCGTACTCACACATCCTTGCTCTCGTGCAGTAATACAATACATGTGCATATTCTATACAGCACGCGCGCGTGTGTGCGCGTGTAATGTATTAGTGGCGACAAAGAGACAATAGTTTCTCATTTTTAAAGGTTGTACGCCGCGAGAGTGAAAAATCACGACAATGGAATCGCTCGTTTATAACGGATTGTTTGTTGAACATTTCCAAGGACGGATTTTTAATAAAACACTGCGGTCTCGCGAGAACGATTTCGCCGCACTTGCTTAAAACGTACGCAAAAATAATAATACTAAACGTTACGTTATATAGGTATGGTTTCGACGGGTGACCGTAGACTATTTTGTACGCCCTGTTTCTACGACCAGAGCCGTCCTTAGGGAGAGGCGAGCAGGGCCCAGGCCCTGAGCCACGCGTTTGGAAAAAGTAGTAAAATTGGTTTTATTTTCTGATGTGTTGGGTTCTGATAGTGTCTGAGGTACCTACCAAATTGTTTGTGTGATAAGAATTATTAATGTCATTATAATATGTTTATAGATAGATGATTTAATATCTAAAAGGTGTTTAAAGTATTTTCGCCCTGGGCCTCGCAAATCCTAAGGACGGCCCTGGCCACGACACACGATTATGTAATGCGTTATTAATGTAACATGACAATACGTGACACGAGAATAATACTCATTTTGTTTTTAAACAAGCGCTTTTACACGCGTGATACGTTAAACGTATTTCGTTTTATCCCACAGTACTCGGAAACAAAAAGACTAAGCGATCGAATAAAAAGACGGCGTATTACGGTGTAATGCGGCTCGTACAAATTTATATTCACCCGCAGTACACTTTAATGTGTATTATCATTCGTGCACGATATCGCACTCTGAAACGTGTAGGCATTGTGCATCTGCAGTGAACTACGAAAAGTGCATCATGAGCCGCGGGTGGGTCCCGTGCATTGTTATATTTTACGACGTGTGGGCACGACGAAGTTGTTTAAGTTTACACGGTAAAAGTGTGCTCGTTGAAACATCGTCTGGCTTGTCGCGGAGGTTATAGATGATTAGCGCATAAGGCACTGTTATAAAATAACCAAGTACTTGGCTCTAGGCAATCGGTTGCCAAAAACTGTACACGTCGAAACGTGTTCGTCACTGAAAATCAAGGGCGATAATGAAGAGCGACGGGCGGGGAACGGTTTTCGAAAATATCTTTTTTTTTTTTTAGTTTAAGCATATTTCAGCATTGAAGCTATTATATTATTCTCGTAAATACTCAAGTGCAACGTTACTGAGAGAGGGCGCATTGGTGGTTACTTTTCTCTCCGGTCGGTTGTCCCGTAGCAAAAGCGAAACCAAACGAGCATCATCCCGGCTCGGCCATGTCCCCTTCCCTCCCATCATAAAATAAACTACAGTTTATCAAGGCAACCATTATTGAAGCGATTTAATCTGTACACAATATATGTAGACGAATTTTTAACAGTTTTCCGGAAATGTTTATTATTTGTTATTGGATTTGATATAAGGAACAGTCGAACACGATGGTGGTCTGCAATTTCAGTGACGACCGGAATTTTCATCAAGAGCAAAAAACATAAAACTGATCACTATGTAACAATATGATATCATTATAAATTGACATAACGTTGTACCGAAATTTTAATAGCCCGAAGCTTATATAGCAGACCGTGGTCGAGAACAAAATGTTTTAAATATTTTATCTGTCCGTGGCTCGCGGGGTTTTAAAATAAACAGTTTTTCAGATAAGATTACCAGAATGAATTGTTATTAAGATATTCGTGACACGATGGCTAGGACTTGAGTAATCAAGCATACCCTCGTGACCCTCCCCCCCTCCTGCCACGATCGATGGATGCGCAAACACACGAAACACACAACATTTGTTCAGATGGGGCTGAGGACGGATTATTTCGGGACATGGGATTGCTTTAAATCTATTTTCCGTCTAATATTTATTTATGATTATATTTACACAGCTTATATATACTGTGCTCAAATACGCGCCACTGTTATTTTATATAAACTCTCAAAATTCTGAAAGAATCTGAATACATTCAAGTGAGCAAATATAATAAGCATTTTCATAAACGTGTGTGGGTTGTAATTCAGAAAGAAAAACCCCTACACCTGTATCCCCGCGACGATCCATATCTGGGAACCCGATGCTCGCCGAACGTCGTTGGTAGGAAGGGAGAAAGGGAGAATGAGGTTTTCTCGATATTAGACTATAGGCGTACCTAAGGTTCAACTTTGGGAGAGAGGGATTTAGCTCTCCTAGTAATACCGTTAACTTGAAAAAACCAGTAGAGACTCAATCTCACCCTAACGTACCATCACAAAACATTTTAGATCTAAAATGATTTGTTTTTTATTTTTTACAAAATATGCGTGACACTATAGTGAGCCAAGCAAGACGATCATAAACCTTGTTTAAACTTATTCAGAGTTCTATACACCTACCATTATTATCTTACCCACAATTTTTTAAAAATTAATTTACAAACACAACATTTTGACTACATTCATTGTACTTTTAGATCCCGAGTGAAACGAGGAATGTATTGATTTTATCATGATGTTTGATTATTTTTTTTTTTTGGGCCAGTATACACGATTTCGACCGGAAGAATATGCTAAAACTTAAATTTTTTTATTTAATGTTCAAGTTACCATGAAAGCCATATATTCCATTACTTTGTATTTTCGAATTGAAACAAATCAAACAATGACCTACCTTATTAAGAAATTTGGTTCTACTACTAAATTGAGCATCTTAAGAAATATAAAAAACTGATCTGCCCGACATCTTATATTCAGAATCGTTTTACCGAGAGCACCGGTACAATTGGTTCGAAGTTCAAAAGGCTGTGACCTCGTAGGGGTTTCGTCCGTTCTTTTATTTTTAAAATGACAAAACAATGAAATATTTATCAGTTGGTATTTACCGAAACCAACACTTTATGTGTCGAGGTGGAGCTAAATTTTAGTCCGGGACACCCCCCCCCCAACCCCTCAATCCAGCGTGACGACTCGAGTCATATGTAAAAGACCGTGCGATGTATTCTAATCGTCATCGGTCGGTCGTCAGGACTTACCAGGAGAAATCGGCGAGCACATTTTTGCCGCTGAAACTGTATATCCTCGGCTGCTGCGATATGAACGCGCCGTTCTCGCTGAATATGTCGTTCCACGAGTTGAACAGCACGTCCCCCTTGATGTTGACCACGGGCAGGTCCCGGTCGGACTCGTGCACGATCATCTTCAGATTGTTGAGCCGCGACGACAGGAACGCTTTGAACGCCCCGTGGAGCCCGGCCCTCTGAGACTGACGGTAACAGGAGTAGTCCACGCTCTGGACGCCGTGCATGTTACCCGAGTACGGTTCGTTCAGCGCCGCTACCCGCAACTGTTGCCCGACACAACAATCGTGACGAAAATAAATTAATAACCGTTTTTCCCCTGAGCTATGTACCGCGACAGTCGAACAACATTTAACGTTTAACGAACTCGTCGGTTTTTCGAAACGAAAAATTCGTCCGATAGAAAACACATTTTTTTTGCCTCAAAACTCGTCCGTACCGCACGAAATGCAATACGATAGTATAATTATATCATGTATGATAAAAATAACGAAAATTATAATAATAATAATAATAGTGTACCGTAATATACAATTATATGTAGGACAATTATTGGACGCAGTAGTTTGGAGGCCGAAACAATTCAAATTTATTAGTAATTTAAAAAAATTTAATGTTTCAATAGATAACTCAACGTTAAAATAGGAATATGTGGTAATTTAAATTCAACATAATTCAATGAGTATGAAGAGGGATAAAATTAAAAAACACGTTGATGTAGAGATAAAAGAACTTTAAAAATTGCCGGTATAACGATATAACAGAAATCAATTCGCTGGATGGAAATATTAATATTTATAAAGACGCCACGGTTTGACTTAAAAATTCATTTTGCAGAGAGTTTCGTTAAATCGTAATGGTTCGACTGTGTATTATTGTTGTCGCGAGCTGTACGCGCTATAAGAGGCGTTCAGCCCGGACACCGCCTCTAATTTATAGATAAGCGTTCGACGTTCAAAAAGTATTCTCATACTTACCATTTTTGGATGCCACTGAAACAGACAATACGGCAAGCGTTAAAAAAATTTTAAACCAAAAACATTGCAATAATATAAAAATAATAATATATGCAATACGTGTAGTTTAGTTCTAACGGAAACGCATCAGCTGAATGCGATACAGCACTGATGATAATATAAGATGTTTGGAATTAGAAAAGTACGAGTAGAATAGTTTTTGGAGATTTCGTGTTTGTACGATGCGCATATTTGTGCGAGAAGTGGACGATTAGTAGCGAGAGACAGTTAGGCTTATAATATATCGTATCCGTATTCGGTGCTTATGGCACTGTCATGTGCAATCAAGCGAAAACTATTGAAAGCCGAAAGAAGAAATAATAGTCGTCGGCTAGTTTTGATTGTCCGACGACGAATTGGTTTTCTATTTCTAAAATTCCATACGTTTGTTCAGAGTTCACCCATTCGTTCGTGATCAGTGGGTGAATATAATTTACATTTCGCGTTCAGTTTTCAGTAATATCCCTACAGTAAGGTTATAATATTTTCTATTCAAAAACGTAATTATTAGCTATTTTTATCGTCCACAGAGTGACAAAAGAGAAACTAAAAATCAAAACCGCACAGCGTTTAGTATTCAGTATTCAGTATATCTACTTCCGAGCGCAGGATATCGATATAGTTATGGCTGCCGTAGCGGTTCATAGAATATTATCGCTTATAGCTGTGAATAATTTGTGTAGCCCGTTCTCACAACAATTGGTCGAATAACGCACGAAAAACTCACGACTGCTTCTAAGTCTTTCCGCTTAGACGCTTAAAATATTATTGCTGAAATGTGTTAATAATGAATTGATCGCGTTACCATTGTGCTGTCCTTGGGCGGGTGATTGTGTACGAGATTCGACGATTCCAACGGCGCTCTGGTCGGCATCGGAGCGTTCGTCGGCATCGGTTCGGTTCCGGTCGAGATCAGCGAACCCAACTTTTTGAACATAAAAATGCGACGATTAATCATATGGGTAATCGGTGGATCGCGATTAACGTCTTGATCAGGCACGTAGATAGAATTTAATATTAGGACGGGAATAAAAAAAAAATAACTTTCTCCGCCCAAAACGAGAATGTTTCACAAGAATAAATAATCGTATACATAGTTTTCAGCCATTAAAGTAGAAAAATAAACCGCGAAAAGATTCCATGGTTTGGTGGTGAATGTGGGATACAGGGACGGGTGAATGATATTGCTGTATTGTCTTTTAAACTTGAAACCAATGCACCATTACTGTTCTTGAAAAAAACGATTCCGAGTGACAGTGGTCGGGTGGATCTGTTCATATTTCTAAAGATGGTTGATGTAGTTTGTTGAAGCAAATTTCTAAATGAGGTAGGCTAAACTTTTAGTCGAACATTTAAAGTCCTATAATCTACACAAATTTCATTGAAATATTTCTAATATTACGAAATGTCTATAAAATGATCTAATATAAACTATTCTGACCAGTCAATAACAATATTACAGTATACGTGACTCAATATTAGACGGAGCCGTGTTCGAAACACGATCTAGGTTGAAGTTATTTTGTAATTATTTCTCCGTTTTTCACGATGATCTGGAAAAATATTGAGAAATTCAAAAAACTGTCCTCCACCTCAACTAGAAACCATTTCCTGTCAAGAAACGTTCATGGTTGTGACAATCGGGGCTATATTTCTGGTCGAATAATCGTCTATACATGGACGGGAAAAAGCACATCATGGCAAAACCAATAAATTCCTCGTTTTATTCAGGATTTAAATCACATTTGATATTTTGATTACGTGTAAGTTTTAATAAAGAGCATTTCGTTTACATTGAAAATTATAAAATAATTACAATTTATGAGTAGGCACGGGAAAATGTCAGGGTGTGGGGGTTTAGACTCCGTATTATGGACCCCTAAATACGTGCCTGATCGTAATAACGATAATGTGGACTCACGGAAATGTACTGCCAGCCGCGGGCGACGCGTACCAAAAGAGCCTCTTCTTCGATGACGAACGCGATCGTGCCCACTTGAGTTCTATCCGTTACCTATAAACACGCGCATTGTAATCAAATCGGTTTCGTACTCACATTTCGCGCACTGCAACGATCGACAATGCGTGAACGAATCGCAATTTGAATAATAATAATAATAAAAATTATTCATTCAGTGGAGTGCGCAGGGTTTTAGTTCGGTTAGGATTTTCATTACAGATAGATAAAAGAAGTAGAAAAAATTAACGACACTTAAACTTTTTTGAGGGACAAGCATAAGACATTTCGGGAGGGGTCAGTGCCCTATAATAGCACCACTCCTGCGTACGCCACTGGATTTATCGATTTACATTTATCATTGATTTCTTGGTTGGGAACGTCAACGCTCCTGGCACGGCGACCGCGTCGTTGTTCATCTCACCTAAAATACGAGAAACGTAATAGTTAATACGAGATAATAAAAATAAAAAAACATTATTAATCGTAATTACTTCGCAGAGGCGCCGAGGAAAAACCGGGTTCTCCGGGTTCGCCTTTTTGTCCTTCCATCGACAGGCCGGGAATACCCTGGAACGTACGGTGTTTAAAGTATTAGTTAAATTTTATATTATTATCATACCGAATCTGCGGGGTACGCGGAAACGAATACGCGCATAAAATATAAACACGTGTACTGGGATAAAATAAATACACTTACCGGTGGGCCTGGTGGTCCGGGAACTGGCACATAGGTACCTCCTGTGCCTGGCAATCCGTCTTTTCCGGGATCTCCTTTGTCACCTTTCTGCAGGAATACCATATTGGGTTTTACCAAACGTTTTAAAACAGGGCACGGCCGGATTTAAACTCGTATACTATTTTAGTGCATGAACAATATTTAAATTATAATTAACTTACCACGGATTCTCCTCGTTCTCCTTTGTCTCCTTTCAGACCTCCTGCTTTACCCGGCAAACCCTAGAAAACCGTTAAAGTTGGAATATTAAAATTACAAGTACGTGCACCTATATATTATACAAATCGAGTCTATTTTCTCGTGAAACCATACTGAACAAAAACGATGGTATGTAATTCGTTTATAAATAAAAAATTCATAACACCATAAACTGTTTGATCGACGTGCATATTGATTACAATGATGAAATTAATAATAGTTTGGAATATTTAAAACACAACACTTACATCTTCCTGCGCGTTGTAACGTAGCATTTTAATCACACGAAATACAATGTATTAGTTTTCGGTTATTACATTTCGTTTTACGTACAAATAAATATGGTGCCTCGCGAGGATTTACTCATCTGAAGTAAAATTGTTAATAATGACGTTTACGCGTTACTCTCACCACTTCAGATAAGTACTTCTCCGTGGAACACCTATTGTTCATTATTATATTACGCTTAAACTTACTCGTAAACCAGGTAAACCAATATCACCAGGTGGACCAGGTGGGCCTGTTGGGCCTATAAATAAGTTTAAAAAAAAACAAAAAAAACCATATGATTTAGTGAACAGTTTTTACGATGTTTTGAATTTAAAATATATAAGTCGCATAAATGAAAAAAAAAAATAATAAAACTTTATATTTTACCTGGCTTCCCGCGCCTGCCTCGTTTTCCCATTTCACCTGTAATAAGTGTCATTTTTGATTAGGTAATATTATTATTGAAAAAATCCAGTTATAAAAATATGAATATACGAGTATAATAAACAACTTACAAAACTATTGTTCAATAATATGAATCATAGTAAACTATTTTACACGAGCATGGTAGACTTACCTACTACATGTAATACTCAGCTATAATGAGTTTGATAGTAATTTCTTGGACGAATAGATTAGTATACTGCAGGTTTTAAAAAAAAACATAGTGTTTCCAGATCAGGTAAACAGCACATAAAAACTGGTTTATTTTATATTCATACGCATTCGGAAACTTATAAATGTTCTACGATGGTTTGTATAAAAACTAAATATTAATTACGGCTTATAAAGTGTACCCGTTTAAATTTTTGGTCAACACCCACATTTTCCCATTTAAATTAGAAGCTAATTATCCCTAATCCAATTAGGTTTAAAGTTTATAATTTTTGCTCAGTTTATTTTTTTGTAATTTTAATGTTTTGTGGAGAAACCAGCTGCGTTGCATATCGTACGAAAGATTTCAAATGTGTACACTGCAGTTATATTCTGAAAATGGTAAAAATACGAGTAGGTTGAATTGCATTCGGGTTAAAAAAAGTATGTCTAAAAGGTGATATATGGTTGAACTATAGTTGCGATAGCGATTAATAGGAACATTGGTGCCATATTGTATGGTGGAATAAGCGGTTTTTTTTAAATATGTTATGCATTTTAAGATTTCAGTTATGGGGAAATGCGTGAAAATAAATAAAATATAAACATATAATAATATCGCCCTCAGGAAACTAAAAATGCTCTCCTCACGTATCGAATTATACATTTCTCACAGTTTTTAAAATTAAAATGAGGAAGCAAAGTCATTTTACAATACAGTTCACAATCAACTAGGTTCTGACAAAAATCCTCTCATTCAAAGTCTGGTCTCGGCTACGATATCTGGAAATCCCGCAGGATGGTTGAAGCCCAAGTTGTGTCGAAACCTCTTTTAACAAAATTGTATTTTTATAAATCAAAGTAAACGAAAATTCCAATCAATGGGTGGCTGCTTTCTTCATGTAAATTGTTTTTCTTCGTGTATTTTTTGTTACTTTTATCTAATGTTATAATTTCTTTAGCTCATTGTGTCATAGATACAGAGTAAAGTTTAAGTTTTAACGGAATACAAATCGAATGTAAATTACTGTAAAAGTCCGTATCAATCATTAAGTTTTTTACGATCTTAAAGTTTCTTTTATCGCTCGCTGCATTACACGTATCTATACCGAAATCGGTATCCAAAAGCGTATAAAATATTTCACAAGCGCAATTCAGTCTCTTGAAGTACTCCGGTTTAGAGTGCGGCCGAACTCTTACCCGAATCCAACGATTGAAATGGGTGGTCTTAAGTACGAACGCGGTGCATGACGATTTCCTCGGATATTATAAGCACGATATATTGTACACGTGCACGCGCAGCGTTACAAGAAATATCAATATTTATCAAATTATTTCGTGGCAAAGTTGTTCGAGCAGTATCGCACATTAAGTGCGGATTACCGGAGGATTATTATATTAATATTTACGATCCGGAGTTTTTTTTTTTTTTTGTTCACTCATTCCGCATTCAAAATCCGAGTAAATCGAGTACGAATTGTTATAATAATAATTGATAATACGAGTACTTTGCTTTTCTTCCCGGATAAACGGATGCGCTGCAGAGTAAATAATAATAGTAGTAATAATACTTGTTATATATTACAGACACTATATTATATACTATACGCGTGCGCTCGGCGGTTTTGGTTTTTGTACATGATAATAATATACAGTGTAAAGATCGGAATCGAAATATTTCGTGCACATGGTCTCGCCTACCTTTATCTCCTTTGATGTTTACTCCTAGATCGGTGGTAGATAACACGGGCGCTGGTAAACCGGGCTCTCCGCGTTCGCCTTTGGGACCCGTCAAACCGGGTGGACCCTAAAACCACAGGTAAACACACGGTTAATTAATGTAATCACGGAATAGGTTCACGGAATTTTCCAAAAGAAAAATGATCACACGCCGTAACATGTTATACAAATGCACGGGTGCAATAAAATACTCTATAATACGATTAGCATACGGTTATGTTTTTTCGTATAAATCACGTTTGGCACAACGGGTCTGCTACAATAACGTAAAATTATATACACCTAGGTACGTATAGTTAGTGCAATATTATAACCTATTTCACTCGTACACAAGGGTGAATACAGAGGTCTTGAACGGTTGGCGGGTGGGAGTTATGTAAAAATGAATAAAATGAATTATTAGGAATTATAGGGCTTATTATTATTAATCGACATTAAAATAAGTTGTGCACAGAAATCTGCCATGCTGTCGACATAAATACTGGTGATCGGTCTTATTGTAATATAACGCACGATCTTTTTGTTTCTGCTGGTCTACACTCGCTAATCATTGAGACTTTGGTCGGCGTTCTCTGCTATCAACCATACTAAGAAAAATGTTTTCTCGGTCGGTCTCTACTTGCAAAAGTTTGGCCATCCCTGTTGTATACGATATATTATAAATTCGTTGCGCACGTTTGGAAGTGATCAATTGTACAATATTAATAGGGTTTTCTTTTAATGATTTACTGTTAACCACGTGGCTTTGTCTAGCACTCTAGTGTATAAAATGTAATATGTATATTGTTTTTATTTAGAATCGAGACGAGAAAACACTTTATCGTCTGTATCTAAAGTATATTTTATCGTACAGTTCCACGCGGCGCGCCGGAGAAATGAATTTTTCCACTTTTGTAACGATTTTAAGGAAGTGTTTAATGGGAACGAATACTGTATTATTAGGTGCGGTACCCTTACCATATTATCAACGTGACGTGTGCGTTTTAACCCGAATAAAAAATAGATAATAAATCATACTTACAGGGTTTCCTCCTGGACCCAGATTACCGACCGCTCCCTTCTCTCCACGATCTCCTTTCACGCCTTTATCGCCTTTAACTGTTTTCACAACTGCCGCGGCCGTGTCCGCTATATAACACAAAATGAAACATCTAACCATAAGTATATACTATTATTATATGTATTGATGATTAGGTGAAATTTTCAAGTAGTAAAAAATAAAAAAAGACCTCGCAACTCCTCCGTAAAACGGCGTTTGCTTACACAGTAAATGAGTCGTTAGTAGAATATATTTATTTTATTTATTTATCCGTGGGATAGATTTATTTCCTAAAAGTGAATCGCACTTGATCTACATCTATTCGATACGTGTAAAATAATTCATTGTTCGGCCGTTTAATAATATTAAATAAATCTTGTTTGTTCGAGAACATCAAACAACTGCTACATTGCGCTTGTCAAACTTTAACCACTTTGTCAACGACACGCACGTCGGGAGGTA
This sequence comes from Periphyllus acericola, assembly GCA_949715065.1. Taxonomy (NCBI): domain Eukaryota; kingdom Metazoa; phylum Arthropoda; class Insecta; order Hemiptera; family Aphididae; genus Periphyllus; species Periphyllus acericola. The sequence continues at coordinate 15,247,885 of OX454270.1, read as the reverse complement.
AAAGTTTATTTTTTATCGCGATCGGTATATTATGCCGTCGGATGGTTCGAACTTTGATGGTTGGAAATACTCTGCACGTAGGATAGCATTTAGGATCGTTAAGATCCCGTGAAATTTATTTTATAGCGTTAATTATTTATCTAGATAAATCGAATTCCTGATTACTCGAACTTTACCACTTTCCTTCCCTCCCCCTGGATTCGAGTGGCCGTGGTTTGAAAGTAATGATATGCAGGGATCGATGAAGGTGGAGATCCCTCCATTTTTTATATTATCCGATAGATAGAATATGGCTTGATTATTCGGTGATCGTCCGATGAATAATTCGTTATTATCCTTTGTGCGAGGATTAATCGATTCGACCAAATGTCTTGTGATTTGGCGTACAACAGCTCGCTTAGTAATTAGTAATGGGAATACGGGATGTAAACGGATTTTAATTCGAAAAAACCCAAGAAATATTCCTTACACTTGTCAATTTTCACTCCTGATGTCACTGCGGGCCCGGGGGGTCCGGGAGGTCCAGGCGTTCCAGTGTCACCTTAAAAAAAAAATTTTGTAAAGATAATTCGGTTACATATACATTTGTCTCAATTTATTAAAGAAATAGTTAAACGCAATAAAGTTGTACAGATATATTATAACGTTTACATAATATTATATAATCTAATAGGTACGTATAGATATTGAAAGTGAAATCATTGGAACATTTCAAATAAAAAAAAAAAACTCCATGATAACTACATTTTTGTGGGTACGAGTACATCAACAATTACAAGAAATTATTACAATCACGACATTTGAATGTAATTTTTGATAATATTTACCTTTTTCGCCCTTGGGCGCAGGACGAGCATTTTCTCCTGGCATTCCTGGAGTTCCATCAAAACCTCGTGTTCCTCGTTCACCTACATGCATTGCATACATTTTAATCCATGAATATCGATACATTTTCAACTTGTGTGATATTTTCCATGCACAAATATCAATTTGAATGTGGAATTTTTGGTAGTAAAGTGAAATGCATTTTTTTAATCGTGTTTAATCAACAAATGGATAATACATCACAAAAATATTTATAGTAAATTTTAAATTGAATACTATTGTTAAAAAGGGTTTTAATTTAACTTCGAAAATTACATCAAGCTATTTCCCTGTGTTGAATTTACATCTGAATTCTGAGTACGGGTTAATTAATATTATACATTAATAGAACAATTACTATGAAGTACTGACATAAAATTGTAATGTTCGATTTATGAATGATAATTATAACTCGTAAAATTTTTAATAATTTGAATGTATAAGTAATCGGAACTGGATAAAATCTCAAAGATATGTATCATTTTTATCCTTAATTGTTGGAATTTCACTAAAATGTTACTATTTTTTAACCTCAGATTTATTAGTATATGTTCGATTTTTTCAAAACTAATTATATAATTCTCATAAAAAAACTAATAGCGTGTCAATATGATGTACTTATTATAATTTATAAGTTTCATTTAAATTATTTTCATTAAAATCATTTTTTTAATAGGTATCAACTATCAAAATAAAAATATGACGTCGAAAAATAATTGAAATGGAACTTAAAAACATCTCAAGAGAGAACTTCGGTTACCTTTAAAACCTTGTGGTCCGGTAGATCCGGCGTGGCCCTGTACAAAAAAATTACAACTTCGATTAGATATACATCAGTGCAATTCTCGTGAACATAAAAATATTGTGTCGTATATTATATTCTTATAAAATGTGTTTAGAAAAAAATAACGCGCGAAACGTTTTGCCACGATTTGTACTACACGGTCTCACGGCACTAATGCTGACATCTATTGAGCCAAATATAATTTCGTTAGCAGGAACCCATCAACCTCGGGGCAAGTCAATAGTCACATTAGTATTTTTGTGTTCTTATTTTATAATGGCAAATTTGAAATCAAATTTTATGAGGGGGAGGGGAGGTGAGATTTTTAAAATCTAAAAAGGGCGTTGAGTAAAAAAAGGTTGGGAAACACTGGTATAGAGTATTAAATTATGAGTTGATGTCGTTTTAGACAATATTTTATGAAATAATAGTAGTGACTATTATTATGTTACTGTTATAAATTATTATTCGAAACGTAGTATAGGTAGGTAGGTACATAACATCAACTGTCGAGCGTTTTAAAAACGATCAATCAAGAACTTTTCAAACTGTTCCACAATAATTGATGATTTTAAACGGAAAAAAAAAATTAAAAATTATCTGCATCCTTTAAAAATGTTGAACACAACGAAACGACCTATGGTATAATTATAATGTTGTAGGGCTAGTGTGTAGTGTGGACAATGACGCAGTATGATTTAGCATACTGCGGGTTATGTGTACGGTATTACGATTGGGGATTGTGGTAAGGACTAAGGAGCACTTATTTTCTATGCCCTCGACTATTTGCAAGTGATACGTGATAACTGGTAAGTAACATAAATATTATAAATAAAAATATTATTATAATATGTTAATATTGGATTTATTATGAATTTTAATTGTAGTTAGGTACTAATTAGGTCTTATTTATATTAGTTATAAATGTTGTAATAGCACAGGAAACAAATTTTAAGATTGAGATAAACTTTAATTTTGCGGGCAGAAAAATTCCAGGTGCTAAGTTATTGCCATACAATAAAAAATAAGTCACAAATATAGATCGCTGTAGTATGTAAAAAATTTAAATTATATATACGGCCCCCCAGCCATGGAGGTCTGGACACGCCTATGCTTAGGTACTTTAAACAATTAAACACTGTTCTTGACGACGATTTTTTAAACAAAACCTGTCGTATTCTTTACCAATATTATATAATATTCAAGGCTACATTTATACTTTATTTATATTTTTTATTTTTAATTATTTTATTTATTGTTGTGTAGGTATACGATATAATATATATTTATATATATTTATTTTACTGAAACTTTGATTAGTTTTTATTATTTACATATCAACACATTCATAATTTGTTAGATATTATTAGGATTATATTATCGTATTAATTCAATTTTTATTTAAAACAATTAAAACCGTTTATTCGTGGTAGCTGTTGACATAAGCCATTTTTAGTTAATATTAACTTTTTTGTTTTTGCGTGGGCTTTTGCTTAATTCACGTAAAAATGGCACTGGTCCATAACTGCCGAAATAGCTCAGTTGGGAGAGCGTTAGACTGAAGATCTAAAGGTCCCTGGTTCGATCCCTGGTTTCGGCAATATCTTTTTTTGTTTTTTTTCCCCAACAAAACAATTACTTATCGATAAATTATGATCGATTGCATTGATGCGACAGGGTTTTAGTGAGTTTTTGTTTTTTTATTTACTGTTTGAGAACATTTATTGGGGGAAAAATCTGTAGTTTTTATATTTTTCACATATTTCACTAATATTGTTAACGGCAATAAATTATTTTATTTTTATAAGCTTTTTTTTCATCATAAACTATGACAACTATAAAATGATAAGTTAAATAACAATATAAAATATAATATTGAAAAAAAAAAAATCGATATAATCTTATTGGGAAATTCAAGTATAGCTCTTAATAAATTATAGTAGCTACGAAGCCAATTAAAATGGAATATTGAAACGGAAATTTATTGTTTAAAAACAATTAAGAAATAAAAGAGATTCTTAATTCTCACGTTTTAAAAACGTACTGATAACAGAATCGATAAGTCTTAATTGTCAGTTCCAAGCGAGGAAAAATAAATCGGTCACTTTTCCTTTAAGATAATTATGAATCACTTCAAGCAAGAATACGGTTAAATTAATCGTACCTACAATCAACATTAAATATCAAGAACTTAACGAATGAATATTATACATGCGAGGACGGTTGTCGGTTGTGATAATTTCGTGCGCCGTCGGTTTGGCGATGTTTAGAAAAAAAACATTTTCGAAATATTTTACGTGACCGTAATAGTTTTCAAGCATTGTTTTAAACATACAGAAGTTACCTAATTTGTGTTCGTTCAACACAGTGTTTCTAACCTCTTTTTTACTCAATGCCTATTTTAGATTTTAAAAAATCGCACCCCCCCCCTCCATAATATTGAAAAAAAATTAGACCAAATGAAGTTAATTGGCATCGGTGCGATGAGAGAAAAGCTTGTTTATTACCATATATTTCGCTGTACGAAAACTGCACTGATGCCGTTTTAGACATTTTTGTACTAGCGTTTGCAATAATCAACGGTCACTTCGGCACAATTGATGCAGAAATGAAAAACAAACATTTTGTCATTTTTTTCCGTTGTACCTAATCAATTCCGTACGAATGTCACAGTAGCCGATTGCAAAATATAAGACGACATGGAGCACTTGGAGCAGTCAAGAGAAGCTAGTTTAAAAAATGACGAATTTTATGGACACTTCAAGTGTGAGAAGGGGGATTAGACGCAAACACAGTCAACTGTACTGATTACTCCCACCACTCGGCATCCACACCAATAAGAATGTAGAGTTGACTTTAAGTCGAAATGCGAAGTGGCGCAATTAGGGTTTGTACTCGGAAAGGGGTTAGTTCTCTATAAGGCATAAAATCGTGACTTTTTTCTCGATCCAGTTGTAAGAAACGAAATTGCTTTAGTTGATCTTTTTGTTTCGTTTTCAATTGATTTCCGTGCAATAAAATGGGTGCGTTAGGACATCTATAGATGGGTCAAGGGGGAATATATCACCCCTACCCCGGAAAATATTAAAAACTACGTATAAACATGGTTTTCGTTTTTGCCTTGATGCACGTTCACGGGTGATTGTGAGCTATATTAATATTGTTGAAGAACCATAATATAATTATTAGGTAGGTAAAACCTCGGGTTTCTTTTTCCGAGGAGGACCAGCCATACAATTTTACTAACCCTAAACCCTACGCAGAAACAAAAAAAAACGTATAATTACTTAATAACGTCACACTACCGTTTTGTATACGATTATCATGCATGTTGATGACATGCCGTGTTCTTTGTTTCAAAAAAAAATCCGTTAACACGATCCGTATGTACGAAGGTTGTTCGTGGATTCAAACTTGAAGGGGATTAGATAAGAATTAAAATATTCGAAATGGAAAACGAACGCTCGTGGTTACCGTAAAAAAAAATGCGTAGTCATTATACTCCTTATCACCACAACAGCGGTAATGTAAAAATATTATAGACTCCACATACGTACATATCGGTAAATTATATAATATATAAACCATATCGTCTCTAACAATAGATAATTGAACAAGTCCCATAGTCCGTGATTCTGTTGTATTATTTCATTTTTTTATTAGTTGAGACTATTTAGATAATTATTTAAGATTTCCTGAAATTTTGACGAAGGGTGGGAGCTGAAGCCCTCTGAGCAACCCCCTCCCCCTTGGATATGTCATTGGCTACCACGCATTGTTCGAAACAATATAGCAGTACCTGTATAATAATACATTATTGTTGTCGAAGGGTTTAATATATTTTGTAATCCAATCACGCAAACTGTCCAAGTCCATATTCCGTTATAGGTATACGTATATTCACATATACGTGTTAAGCTCATACATAATATACTATGTACACACACATACATAATATTTATTAATATACTCGTATACAAATATATATATATGTATATATATCATATTGTATGGCTGACTTTCCAGTTGTCAATTTGTGCGCTTAAAGACTTGGGCTTATACTGTTTGTGCCATTTAACAGCACGCGACCCAACTCAGTAGATCATAATATATTTTACTTTATTTTATAGCGCAAACCTATATGCATTTTATACGGTTATAAAAACGGTAACATCACCTTATCGCCTTTGCCGCCTTTGGATCCTGCTTCGCCACGCAATCCTTTGTTTCCTTGAATTCCTTTCACGCCTAAAAACACGTTCAAATTAGAATCAGTGAAAATGATTACAAATTTCGATATGGACATATACAATGTACGTATTAACATATAAACAAGGCGGCATCCGATCGAGGATTTACCCATCTCCCGAGATTATAAAGATTATCTAATTATGTATTTTTTGGTTAAGCTCATATGGACTAGGACTACAGATATTTCATATTTTAATTTAAATCTATGTTTTAGTAAAAAAGTTAAAATAATAATTCTTTCTTTTACTATTTTAAAATACTTGAAGGTATAAATTGTATAGAGATTTTTTTTCGGTTAATTTTGATGTTTTTTCAGTTTTATTCAAACAAACTTATCAGAAAACGAGACGAGATAATATCAAGTCATTAAATTATTAAATAATACATCATTTTCCTAGAAACTAAAAAAAAAAATCAAAAACCATGAGATTAATGAAAATAAAATATTGAAACATCCAAATTCTTAGAAAAATAAATTCCACAAAATGTATTTCCTCTATTTTTTGGAAAATAAAATTAGAAAAACAATTTTTAACTTTTTTACCAAAAAATGTAATTAAATTAAAATACTAAATATTTGAAATTCTTGTCCCCATGAGTCTTATAAGAAAAGCAGAATTTGAATATCATCGTTTAGAAGTTGTTTTGTTTTTGTTTCCGTCTCGATATTGTTTGTAAGTTTTTTTTTTTATTATTACTGAAATTCTAACCACAATTTATAATAATACTATATTTGAACTACCTTTTAAGCCCGGAGCGCCGTTAACACCAGGGTCGCCTTTAGGACCCGGGGGACCTGGTCTCCCGACGTTCGACTCGAACCCAATGTCCTGGAAATAATATATACATCATACATAATACGTTCTGTAAATAAAACTATAACAAAATTAAAACATCGATGTGTAGAATGATATGAAATCAAAACCAAATGTGATTTGTGATAAAATGTATAAACGGCCAGTTGAGACTAATTCCACTACGTATTATTAGTATAGTTAACCATGGTTTACCTTATAAATCGGTCTTGGTTTCCAATTCGGCTGTACACATAATAATTTTTCAAGAAAAAAACATATTATTTTAATTGAAAAAATTATAATAACGTTATGTATCATTATAAAATACTACAAATGACGAAAAGCGCCAAAAACGGTTTACTAATTTGCCCGTTAATAGATCATTAATTTCTTCGTGAATAATTCAAAAACACTCACGTCGTTGTTGGAAAAATCTGATCCTCCGGGAGGTCCGGGCGGTCCTGGGGGACCTTGCAAACCTCGCTCGCCGTCAATTCCGGAATCTCCTGTATAAGTAAAACCGTCGAACGGAAATTAGTATTTTCAGTACGAATTAACTTACGCTTTTTCGTTCGGAAATCGTTTGAAACAATATCCGTTGATAAACGTGCATCTATATTCTATATATACATTAATTAATACGTTATAATATTATGAGTCCGTTCATTTACCTTTAGGACCTTGAATGCCTTCGCTGCCTCGTTGACCGACGTCTCCGCGTTCGCCTTTGTCTCCTGAAAGAAAAAAAACCGCAAAGGATGTACCTACAAGCTGCTTATAACATACAGTTGAACTGCACAAACGCTGGTGGTTTAACTCCAAACGTTTACCGGGCAATGTTTACGGCGTACACGGAAATCGACGAACACTTAAAGATTATACTAGTGCAAGTTGGTGACAATACGTAAAATACGGTACATCGTGGACCGCACTCGTCCAGGATTGAATCCGGGGAAAAGGACGAAAAACGGCACGTCACGGACTTCATAAAGTAAAATACTAACGTTCTAATTATATTATGATTTTTACCGTACATTATAACTCGTAATCATAAAATAGCGCAATAACCGCACCGAGAGATTCACGCGATGAAACGCCTTAATCAGGTCGTTATAATGTGCCCAATAAAAGCGTATGGAAGGGATAAATTTCCGAAATTAACCGAAATCGGAATTTGTTCCGGCCGTTTATTTCTTTTTTATAGGCGTAGTTATAGGCGGTTAATGGTTATAATATTAGGTATATAGCGCCTGTGGTCGAGTGGCCCGAAAAGTTATTTATAAGCTTTAAAACGTAATGAGCTGCGAAAGTGGGGAAAAAATAAATAAATTGTAAGAATCTTATGGAACTGTTCGGTACGTTATATTTATTTATAACTGTAACTCGTGGGTACTTAAAAACTATTAACTACTGTTACGTTATGGTTGTAACTCCGTCACACAATCAGCCGACCAGCAGAGTGAGTGCGTCATTTCTTTTAATATGCATTTTATTAAAAATTAATTTAACTCTATAACAACTCTGTTATATTTGCAGACGTGATAACATATCATATATTTTGTCGAGTTGTATTCAAACAAATGCATTTCGACTGTTAAACAAAAACAAATACGTATCTATTCCAGTGATAATATATGTACAAAAGTTTGGTGGTATCGTTCGTCCGTCCTCTATCACAGCAATTGTTGCGCTAGAGAACGTACCTTATGGTTTATATATTCACTAAGGCATTAGTAGTTCACGGCGTTTTGAGTGTTTTCGATTATTTTATTTATGAAATTTCAGAAGTTTCAACATATTACTTACTAGTCTATGTGCATATTTTTATTAATTAAAAATAACAATTTGTTTGTGGTTACTTTAAGTTTGATCTTCATCTTCTATAGCGTCTGTCAATGTAAAAATAATCAAGACGCATTGACTTGAATAAAACGTGTATTATTTCAATATTTTTTTTTTTTTGTTTTCGAAACGGACAAAATTATTAATGCGTTTCGGAACAACAGCGAACGAATTTAGGTAATAATTCTTTGCGCGAACCGTCCCGGCGGAATTGATTCCGACGATTCTTTGTTATTGATGATAAATATTTATACTTTTAAAACAACAACAACAACGTAACAGTAATTACTTATGTACACCGCCGACTGTAGCGAAAACGGTGGTTTCGAACTTATCCGAAACCATCGCGCTGTGACGATGTGCTATTATTCATTAACCGATAAAATAAACAGCGACGGTAACGGTAAACGCAACGTAACAACACGCGTGCGTACAAGGTGATCCATTCGACCGGACACACTTCTCGCGCGTTAAACATCTAAAGTAATGTCAACGCGCAACTAAATGGATCGTCCCGTGCAGCACACTATACCGAATGCCCGAGACATCAACGGACGGGGAAAAAAATGAATAAAATTCGTTTTACCTTTGATGCCTTCCGGTCCTCGTTCTCCCGGCAATCCTGCGGCACCCTGGGAAAAAAAAAACCAATTGCATTATTGTTTTCAACGTATGACATGATTAATATTGACGACGCAGCGCGGGACGGTTGATACACAGATGCACTCAAGTGCCGCATAGATGATGACGATATTTTCACGAAGATTTGCGTTTTTTTTTTTGTTCTAAGCGTTCGAAAAAAATATTAAGAACAGAACAATATGTGTATATTTATGTTTATATTGCGTCGACTGGTTCCGTTCGGTGATACACGTCACACGATCCGTAACAGTGCGGGCTTCGTCAGCGTCACATAATATAGTTAATACGAAAAGCACGCGGCCGATGATTATAGGTTTTCTGATGATATTGAACAGCAGCTAAACTAAAATAAAAACTGTACTACCAACGCTGGGCACTTTTCTTTATACGTCGGTCGTTTCGACTACGACTAGTGGCGGGCACGAGGCAATACATCCGATATATTACATTTAAGCTCATATAATATTGTGCATTTCGAATGACCTTCTCCGTTACCAGGCCGATCCGCCGCACCGGTCCTCGTACAATTCGAGGGTTTTAAACAGGTTATTCTAATACATTCCCCTCCCCTCCCCCCGTCACCGCGCCAAATCCGCCGTGTCCAATAAACGACGGCCCGCGCGATACCGAAACCAAAATTTCATTATTATTTCACATTAGAGTATATTACGCCGTTCACGATTTCCCAAGTGATCACTTTATTGACTTTAATCCACTAGTGGTGCGTGCGCTATCTGCAGTTATCGGTACCGTACGGTTATGCCGCGCACCTTTGCTAGGTGGTAGGTACGCGTCGTATTGGCGATTTACCGAACGGGATTTTTTTTTTCTCTTCGTACGAAAACAAAAAACCAATACCTTCACCGATAAAAATATATACGGGACCAATAGCACTGTACAAAATGATTGTAATAACACACGAGTACCGATGAAAAGCGAACACGGTTTCTGTTCAATTTCAATGGGCACGCAGACAAGGTTTTCAAACGCACGATAATGTTGCGGTACACACCGAGTGAAAACCGAAAAAACGTGTAACACACAGTAAGAACGACGCGGCACATATTACTATTCCGCAATTTTCGCACCTATATAATAATAATAATATTATTATTTTTTAATTTTCGTTTTTTTACTACGTGCAATAGCCTCAACATCTAGGTCGTTAGCACACGTTTCAACTATCGTTGATTATTTTAATTTGGAATGTACACGTTTATTTTTACACTATGATTTGAGTCATTATTGTTGTTACGTATCCTTAACCGTACCGATGATGGCTTCATTGTTGTAGGACGGTTGAGGATACTTCTTGCGGCGGTGAACAGTGGGCAGCGAAGGACCGTGTGCTTTTTATTGAGAGGGTTACGTGACATTGAGTGCAGTACGGTTGTGCTTCACGTTTGCACATATAATATTGTTCTACACCAGTTCCTATTATACCCGTTCACCAACCGCCGATGCGCAGCATTAAAAACGTACCGTGTCAACATTCTACCACGTTTTCGCCGCGGATTTCAATATTTTTGTCGAGTTTCTAAGTGACAATTATACGCTTTTAAGGTGCACAATGTGTAAGTTTTTCTACGAGACACGGCCGGTAAGCGTAGCAATCAGATATCATGTATGGTCCTATGCACACGAGCGGGAAAAACGGCGCGTATGAGTTCCATGAAGTATCATTATTCTTATTACACGATTATTTCGTATAGCCGTATTATTCTTGTAGAGTCAGGGAATTAGCGTACACGGCACGAGCTTAATCTTGAACTACTCAACTCGAACAGCGTACTAAGAGTACTGGATTTTTAACAGATTGTATAGAGCAGCGTTTCTTAAACTGTGTTCCGTGGAACCCCGGGGTTCCACGAAGATCACTTTAGGGTTCCGCGAAGCTTAAGTATTTTTTTCAAAATTTTCAAGAAAATTACTTTAAAATTTCCAACTAAAGATTAGTAGTGGGGAAAAAAGTATGCATCATAGACGTAGTCGTCATTTAGAATCTGTTCATGGCGAACTTAAAGAAAAAAATGTAGAATTCTTGCTCGAAATCGTGATGAACTATTAAAATCAACTGTATGGTTCAAACTACAAAAACAGTGAATGAAAAAGCAACCGAGGCTTCTTATTTTTTTAGCTAAATACCTTTGACACAATATTATTATATAATTATAATTTATTTGTAATAATCCTAAAAAAGCTAAAAAGCTAAAAAAAAGTAGGGGTTCCATGTTAAAAATGGACATCAAAAAGGGTTCAATGGATAAAAAAGTTTAAGAAACGCTGGTATAGAGAATAAAATAAAAAATTGTCAATTTGCCTAAAATGAATAACAATATCAGGACACCACATGCACGTGAATACGCAATAATATCACCGTGGCGTAGATATAACGTACATAAGACAATATATTGATCATACAAAGGAGTATCGTACGTTTTTAAAAATGTTTTCATACTGTTTTCAATAACATTTTATTCTTTAACAGATTTTTCCGAACAGAAAAGTTCGAGTTTTCACGGACTACAACCTTTGGAAAATACTGGGAGCTAATGGTATAGAATATTTTGAGTTGAGACTATTTAAAATTACAATGTATTGATTATCATAGTATTCCATTGGATCACTTGTTCATAGTCGTACCGGAATACACGTGCCTATAGATCACTGTTTCACTGACGTAGGAGCTTACGTACATCAATCTTAAACATTATTTTACACGTGTAGGAACAAACATGAATCATAGATATTGTACAACTTTTTTTAACTGCTACGACTCGTGTACTAACTTACGATTTCCCGTCTCGTATACCATTATAATATCGTACCATGTCAGTGTATTTGTCGATAATCGCAAAGTTAGCTGAAGTGAATAATGAATAAAAATGTTAAAAGTTTTGTCATAATCTACGGAAGGGTTTTAGCGCACATTGTACATCTCTCAGCAGTTTGCACAGCCATTGCCGTTTTCACCGATTCCAATATTGATTCGGCACGCACGAGGTTGCAAAGGATGCGTGTCACATTTCCGTTAAATATACAACCGCAGCGTACCGCGCAGGAAACAATATAATGTGTTAACCGCAGGTTCGTAGAATATATATATATATATATATATATATATATATATATATATATATATATATATATATATATATAATATATAGCGTTCAACACCCACAAGGATAATGACAGGGGTGGAGCGAATACTCGACATTTAACCGTGATCTTGAGTAGTATTTAATGAACAATTTTTATTTTATTTAATTTTCTCCGTTTCACTCGGTTTTTCGATATTCACCGTTTGCCTGTTCTGGTACTGAATGCGCTTAAAACGTGTATAAATCTGGTTACTATAGCACGCTAGAATTTCTTCTTTCGAAAATTACATGTTTTTCGTACTCCCAATTATCGCTATATATATATAATATATATAATATATATATATCAACCGTCGGCGATTCGTCACTGCGGTTTGAAATAAAGTTTATTTGTAAGACTTTTAAAAACAACGTTTTCTATACAGAACAGATTTGACAGAGTTGCTGGTATCATTATATTTTTCCCAAGTAGACAACTAATAATATGAATAACTAAATAATGGACCTTTAAACATACAATTATTATTTAAATAACATGGTACAATATTATTGCTCGATTTAATAAATTTGTTGACTTTTTGATTAAATTGAAAATAAAAACATGTCAAGAAAACTATTCATAATATGAAGTCGACAAGCTGATGTTTATCTATATATTAACTAATAATGTACAAGATTAACTGCGATTGAATAAAAAATATTTAACAATATATTATATTATAACTATATGTAAATTAATTTGGATTTGTATGCATATTTTAAAACAATGTTTTTACAGAATAGGAACGGTCAAATGTTAATAATATATAAATATGTCTGAAACAAAACTTGAATTATTGTTCGAAAATAGCTTCTTAGAACTTTAACTCGACGTTTTTGCAGTAAGAGCACTTATTGTTAATGATTATCCAAAACAGTTGTAAGATATATAATTATTTGAAACGTGGTTTGCAGCGCATTAATACTTTGAAACTCGATTTTTTTGCTTACAACATCCTTGTATCCTATTCAAATAGACAGTGTACATTATATTGTACTGTAAAGTTTTCTACAAATGGTCTTTTAGACATGTAAATCAATTAAAAATGTCGTGGTCTTGCGTTCAAAAAAAAGTTTTTCTGGTCTCGTTTTTTAGCTCTGGGACATTTGTTTCTATAAATAACTGCTGTTTAATTATGGATGCATTCAATTTTCCAGGTTAACAACGGAAAAGCACGAAAGACAATTAAGATGAAAATATATAAGAAGCGTGTTATGCGGTTGATAAATATTTAACTGTATTTTAATTTGCATATCATATGCGAAACTTTATATTTTATACATATTTTAGTTATACCCGTTGTTCTAGGTCACTATGTTTATGTTTACGAAATTATGATAATATTCAGATGAGGATAATGGATTCCTTTGAAAGTGTTTTTGTTTTTTCTCCTTCTAATGTGTGTACCCATCGCACATTATTATTACATTCGTAACCATTAGAAAGGAGAAAACATTTTATCGTATTTTGAATCTCTGAGGATGATTTTTTTTAAATTCATTTACAATCGATAAAAATATGATAATTGAAGATTTATTCATTTTTTGTTAAACGTAAGTGGTTCCAGTACAAGATCCTTTCGTATTCATTCGTATTCAAAATTAATGCCAACGGGGTACTTGATGGAAACCACGGGTTTTGTAAAAGCCTCAATAACAAATAATTTTACAATACGTTGCGATCATACTGAAAAGATGATTCAGTTTTTGTTGTATGTATAATAATATGTGAATGTATTCGGCCATACATAGGACTATTACGTGATCCATAAGAGAGTGCACTAATAAGTAACAATAAGGACTTTAGAGAAAGCAACGACACATGCGTCCAAAGGGATTCTAAGCATAGCACTCAAAGGGTGATTTAACAAAATATTTCATGATGCAACCTAAAAGTTAAGTTTTAATGTCGGAGTACAGCACGATTTCGTGGATTGGACGGTCTGCAACAGCTGCTGTATGGGGAAATTATAAATCACGAATTAACGTATCGTGTCTATATAGTTTTATAGAAATGTTTCCATTCGAAGAAAAGTGAATTTACTCATGAACAATTCATGAATAATGAAAAACATGTACAATTGATTTGGTATGTTATTGGAAGCTATTGTAGTTCGACAATCGTCGACCATGGTTAAGGCCATCCAGTAAAGGTGGACCAGAAGTAGTAGAACATTATATTTTAATATTGTAGTCGAGCGGTCATGGCGAAAGCCTTCTACAGAGATAATCTAAATTGTCGGTGGATTTACTACAGAGTAAATGGTTTAGCTAATGGGCCTGTAGTTTTTGGTTTTAGATTGGTCACTAGATATTAATATGACATTGTTGGTCCTGAAGGACAAAGAGAGCGATCGAGCGAGCGTGAGAGAGTGATGATGGAAGGGAAGATGGACCTTTATCAAGATATGTTCTGAATAAGAGCCAAACAAGTAATGAAAAATTAGATTATATTAGATATTGCTTGGCATACCGTCGGGTCCAACTAATAGAACAACACAAAAGGAAGTCAAAACAGTAATTATTTAGAAAATAAGAGAAATTAAGAGAATCCCCCCCCCTCAAGACTTCAAATTTAATATATAATTTCGAAAGTATGAACTAAAATTATTGTGTTAGTATTTCATTGACATTTTGATTGAACTAGGCTAGAATTAAACATTTTAACGAAGAAAAAACAATACATTCGTTATGCAGACCGTCATAATGATATGATATTTTTTTTTTTTATTCGTAATTGTTTTTCATCGAAACGACCGTTAGGTCTTCGTCAATGACTTGTCACTTGGGAGGGATAGGATGATATGATATGAACATTTTTTTTAACGTGATTTTTGGTATTCGATTTCATTATGTCCCACCCCGATAAAATTCCTGCGGGCGCCTACTGACGGTACCTAATAATAATTACCACGTAACATACTGAATACTATAGTATATGGTTCCTTCAACGATCTTAAAAGCTACGTGGCCTGTAAAATATCTATGCATATTTAAACTAATTCAAGTATATATTTTCATAGTGGCAAATCTTTACGTAGTAGTTTGATTGTTCAGCGCCGAGTAGTTTTCATGGGATATCGTAAAAGCGATGCGCTTTCGACTGTTACATGAAGTGTAACGAAACACATTTGGTGTTGATTTTTTTCATCAGATTCCTTAAATGAAAATGCGTCACAGAATATCGTCGGACAGTAGACGAAAGTGTTGGACGCAAATCGAGTATAAATAACATTAACATTGTTGTCAGATAGATTGATGCGTCGACGTGAAAACATTGTTTACAGTTTTTGTTATTTTTTTTTTTTCCCCATGATACGCGCTATAACACTATGAGTTATTGGGACATAATAATTATTATACGGAAAAGCACAAGCTGTACATACTTCACGAGCGCGCCTCGCTTCCTGCAGGTCTCCGTGCATAATTTACGAGTCCGAAATGTAATGTACCAGATACCTTCGTAGTATTCACCAATAATTTATGTTGTATTGACCATTACTAAAACGGCGAATACATTTAAAACATGTACTCGATGAATTCTTTATGACGCGTAAGACACGAGGTGGACGTATGAAATATTACTTAATTAGGAGTTTTAATATGCTCACGAGGTCGACTGAATCAGAGACCAACCGTGTTGTGCCCCTATGATAGGAGAGTTATTATGTTATACTTTGCCTTTACTACGGTCTTTGTGCAATTCAAGAGTTACGGTGTAGTAGAAAAGTTCATTTTCACTACTCGAAACTTCACTGAATTAGATCACTTATAATCTATGTTATTATATAATTTATATAAATTATTAGTAAATATTATTTGTTTGTATATAATTTATGTTTTATAAGTAGAAATTATCATTTTAATAACTTTTATTATAATTGTATAAGTTTTTTTCTTTTTTCTTTTCAAACAGAAGAACAATAAAATATTATTCGTACAAAGCAATAGTATTATATAGCTGCATATTGCGCATAGTTTTGAAATATTATTGTTGAACGTAATAATATTACTTAAAAACACGAAAATTGAGAGCGCATAATTATTTAAATGCCGAGTGCGCTTTCTATGCCTGTCGATGATTTTTTAAACCGACACCGACCTCATGTTCTAGCGCTTTTTATTTAATACTCCAGGCAGTATTTTCATTTTATTTCTATTTTTATTTATTTTATTTATTGTTGTACACATTTGTTTTATTGAAAATTCGATTTGCTTCAATAAATTATTTATACTTTGTTAGTACAAACTATTATCATGTCATCCATCAAGGCGAAGATGAAAACGCTTATTTATTAAACACATTTATTCACATTTAATTTTTCGTAAATAAATAATATAATTTGATGTTTTTTTCCGCGCAATGTGAATGACTTTCATCAACTCGTTTGATGGATTTCGCTTCATTCGTATTTTAGCCATATCGACCCGGCGGCGCGGCGCACCGTTGGCTCGACCCACTCCGAAAAGCAAACAATTGTTCGCGGGGCGGCCGAGTGCGTATAATAATATAAAGTATTATTATTACTTCAACATCGCAATATTTATTGTAACGGGTGTAAATCAGCCGGGTGGTCGCATATTATTATTATTATTATTATCGTATACAAACCGGAAGTCCCGTCAGTCCCATTTGACCGTCGGTGCCCGGATTGCCCGGTGGTCCCGGTAGCAGTTCCGGTATGTTGCCCGGTGCGAACAATGTGGTCAGGTTGCAACTGCACACGCCCGGCGGTCCTCTGGGGCCGGACACTCCAGACTTGACGAGCTGAAACAACGCACGCGGAATCGTGTAAATTATCAACATATCGATAAACAATATAATATTGCGACGTATACTTTTTTTTTTTTTTTGATAGAGAAGGAAAAACGTTCTGTACTAAAAGCGCAGTAAGTACACGGTATGGTACACGAGTGAAACACAATCAAATACAGTTTAAAATAAAATTTACTCCAAAAAGGGAGAAGCCATCCCACTGCTGACTCCTACTGACTTTGATTGAGAAAAATTACTGGTTTTTGCAGTGCATAGTAAAGTCGTGAAATTATTAAATACAATATATATATATATTAGGGTATAATGTATTTATATGATTTTTTTGTAATTTTTTTAATGTATGTTTCAATAGGGGAAGATCTCTCGTCATGTACTTTTACATTTTTACAGCAGCAAGGGTCATTTGGTATAGGGGTGGGGGAGAGATTGTTTATTACTTATAAAAATGTTTGAGGGGTTCTACGGTCTTCTTGCTATGGTAGTATGTTTTACTGTTGGAATGCAAAAATAATGGCTTTATCATCGTAGTAGTCCGAAACGAAGATATGATGATATGTAGGTGGGTCATAGCCCAAATGTATAAAAATTCAATTCGACCTATATTTAACTGTTACTGTTATAAGTTATAACATGTATGTTTCAACAGTTTATAATTTATAACTATGTGTCTATGTATTCAAAACAGATATTGAAAATGTAATATTTATAAGGTCGAATTTGTCTGCGTTACCGTCGGAAAGAACTTTATACGAACTAAAAATATAAGTAAGTCCTTATGTAGCGTAAGGCGCGTACAGTGCACGAGCGTGCCAAAGTGACGGTCGCAACAAATGCGTTGATCAGTGGGGGAATCGAGACTTCTTTTTTTGTATCAGATTGTATCCGTTCTTATTGAATGTAAGGGGAAATGCAGTAAAAACGTGGAAAATGCAATGTTAAAGTTTTTTTTTCGACTCTTTTTGTTCGGAAAGCAACGTCTTGTAGGACGTTTGAAAAAATAAAAATAAAAAAGGAAATTTGCGTTGAAAGTCCGCACCCCGGTTATTATTATTGTTGTGCGGAAACGCGTGCGCGCTCGGCGCACTAAGCTTTCGCACGATATCGTTATTATTGTTATCGTTGCGTGGCGTCGATTATAATATTATAATATCCCGCGTCCACGACCCTATCCAGCGAACACCGTGGACCGCATATTAGACATTTGCAGCACGTGATCCCAAAGCGGATTAGTACACAACACTTTGTGGCTGTGCTAGCACGGCTTGGGTCAACTTTGATAATAACGCGTCTTGCACGTATATATATATATATATGTATGCGTGTACGCACGATATATGCAATGAGAAACGCTTGTCGAAACTTTGGCAATTTAAATAAGACGTCACCGATGAGCCGGGTACACTCGGCCGAAGGGTACACTTGTGGTCAGCAGCGATGATCAGGATTTCGGTGAATATCTTACATCGTATAATATTTATCCGGCCGTGAATCACGATCCACCGACAACGACTTCATTTCCGAACACGATGTTTCCTTTTCACTTGTTGGAATTTCAAGCGGGTGATTTTTTGAATTGTTCAACATTCTTCCGACGAACTGAGAAAAACAGCGCATTTAAGTTCAATTAAGTTCAACCGTGATCCAGAGTCGAACCTTGCACCGTCTGCAGGGATTTCGTCACGCACTGTTCGATCGTTTATTTTTCATGGATACTCGATGTTTGGATTCAATTTTAAAACTATTAATCGTGGATCGAATAAACACATAATAATGATAACGTACATCGATATACGATGCATATAAAGTTATTGCAACTGAATAGCAATCACATAACTGTCGGAACTTATTTTGGTTACTCGAAATTGTTTAACACCAGTATTGCTACCAAGGTCTACGCGAACGGTTACCAACCTCTCATCCATTAAGCCACGACGATGGATAGCCATATGATCGTATGATTCCGAAAGAACAAACCACGTGCCCAGGCGGTGGCAGGGCCCCATAATCCATATTGATGTACCGAAATAGTACCGGATAATAAATAATAATCAATAATCGTTGGGGCATAGAGCCGAAGACTAACCCGTCATGGCACTCAAAACGTTTGGCAAGAATCAGTTATAGTAAATTTTACTTCAAATTCGTCCATTTGATAACAAAATAATACACCCTAGGGCCTAGATGGAATTATCAATTCACATCGAGAACTCCGTTGATGAAAATAATTAATAACATAGATTATTTCATGACACTGAAAATTAGAAATAAAATCAATTATACATTTCTATGGATGCCTTTTTTTTTAATCAAAATTTAGAACATTAAAAGTTCAACCTATGTTATTAGAAATGTTGGTTCTAATCTCTTCCACTTAGAATCGTATTTTCGAGAGCAATATGGTACATTGGTTTCAAGTTTAAGAGACAAATACAGCAATAATCAACCCATCCTTGTATCTCGCCCTACCGTATAGCCTCATCCGACCTAGGAATTTCACCCTTTATTTTTATTTCTTAGCTTCTTTTATGCTGAAAAGTTTCTTAAATCCACCAATCACGCCGTATATACATCATTGTAATCACATATACTCTCTATATGTTCTTGTATGCAATAGATTTTGAATAAAAAAAAGTGTTCTCATATGAAATAATCCCTCGTGAATTTTATGGAAACTAAAACTATTTATGTATATAGGTCATAAACTCATTAGTCATGACAATTAGAAATGTCATTAATTTCGCACACACCGTGGTACGTAAATTACGAATATAACTATAATTATAATTATTATATATTACTGATTTCACTAATGTACGATTAATATTCATTATTGACAATTTTTCTATCCTATTTAATGATTTATTATACTCATAACAGATATGTAACTCTAAAATACACAAACATTTTTTTCGTGATTCGTTATACAAATTAACTAATACATCATGTTTTTTCTTCTTATTTTCATAGTAAAATGTAGACGTGTTTTTGAGGTTTATTATGTTGCGTTTTTCAAAAACCCAAAGACCGAAGTCGTAAGAGATTATAGTACACGATTCAATTTTTTTTTATAATATAACGTACCTACTTATATATTGTTGTAGTTTTTGCACCACACCAATAAACGGAATATTTCGATTGATACCGGTTGTAAAAAATCAGGCCCAAAATCGATCACAACCGGTGGAAAACGAATCGAATGATTTATCGAACAACAAAGGTGAAATAATAAATTTAAATAAAAAATTTTTAATTTTCTAAAATATATAAAATAAATGAACGTCTCTTTGTGGAAGAAAAATTATAATAATAAGTACATTTTAATGTACCTACTTTAATCTTAAAGATGGGATTAGTTGACAAATCATCTTCCGCAGACTTACAGTCTCGGATTAAAATCCCTGGAAAACGTCAGTGTTATAATATGCAGAAACTTAATTTAAGTAAATAAAAATGTAACTTAAAAACTCTTGAGATTTTATCAAGAAAAAAAATGCCTCGACTTTTAACTAATACACATTAATGATAAACTTTGTTCGCTATGGGTATTAAATAGTGTGGGATTAAAAGTAAAATCACATTTTTATCATTAATTTTATTTTATTTATTCAAAAATAAAAAATAAAAAAAAGCTTTCAAAAGCGAATAAAAATATTTGGTTGTGATTTTTCTTTTATATATCACCAACCGGAGGTTATCCATAAACTACACAAAAAAGCCTACACACACCCACACACAAGGCCGTAACTGAAAACAAATTTTTAGGGAGGTCCAATTTTTTAAAAATGTAAGTAATGCGCGCATTGAAGAATAATCAATATTCACTGCTAAAATTGTTCTACTTTTAAAATAATTTCGGGGGATGGGTTTGGGTCCGGATCCCTGACTTCCCCTCACAGTTACGACCTTGCTCACACACACACACACACACACACACACACATACAAGGTATTCAACCGAAAACAACAAAACGCGCGTTGTATAGGGTTTTTACCGATGGGAATGTTACGTCGAACATTAGAAACATTAGAAATGTGACGGCACCGGTGGTATCATACACGATTATTATAATACGATCGTGTTGTTGCACTTGTTGCACGTCAAAAATGAATTCCTTAACTGCATTATAACGGCGTAAATATATCCGTGTGTCGCGTGTGCGAAAAGGTTTAAATTTTTATTCGAAAAATTCGGCTTCACTCGAGACGCGGTAGTCGCAACGAAGTTATTTCGTGACCGCAGCGTCCTGAGATCCGAGATCGATAGTAACACACGATCATAGTATAATACTATGGTTTTATTTTTCATCCCGTTTGTTGGCACGGCATCCCGCGGTGATAATATGACTTTTGTCGATCGTAAACTATAACATACGATTCCGACCAGTCGAACGAGTACGAGACGGACGCGGACTAATATTAGACGATTTATTTTCAGACCTCCGATCTTCTCGGACGGATGACGTAGTGCAGCAGGCCGCGACGCTTTCCGTCTATATTGGTTCACGATTTCACTGACCCGAGCACGTGTATACATTAATGGCATCGTCATCGCGATCGTAGTAAATTATAACTAACGCGCCCCCGTCCCTTTAGCTAGTATAATTGTTTATGGATTCGATCGAGAAACTCACCTTTAAGCGTGTCTAATACGTGAATTCGCTATAAGACGTGGAAGACGTCGAAATTCTTTGCACTCTGCAGCACAGTTTGATCGATCTGTGAATTTCTCGCTCGGACGATGCATGGTCAACAGATTGACGGAATGTAATATTACGAGTATAAGATCAGTGTAGTAAATCTGCAGAAGCTATATTATAATTTTTAATAATTCGTCATCTTTATCGGGTACTGGAGTGCCATGAGAATCATACCAGATGATGTGATAATTCCCCTCCCCGAGAGAACGATATTTCTAGGATTTCGATGTACGAATACGATATCCTGGGGGGAGGGGCGGAGACTCCGAGATCCGGAGATCCATAGGGATGGGTTTTTAAACTTGAAACCGATGTTCCATTGCTATCAAAAAACGGTTATGAGTGAAAGAGGTCGAGTGGATCAGTTTATGCAATAATATCGATTAATCAAAATTCGTTGAAATACCCAATTTCGCCAAAATTAAATTTTCTAACGCTTATAAAAGTTGGTTGCTACTCTCTGATAATTTTTTTTAATACTGCGGGCTACAATCTAATGAAAAATTTACGATATACAAACAAGTGGATAGTGCGTGACAAAATATCCAAGACGGTGCAAAGTTCGATTCTCGATCTTGGTTTAATTGGTTCGCAATTTTTTCTCTGTATTTCTCAATTATTCTCGAAAACTGTTGCGGAAAATTATTCTCTCAAAGTGCCTACAAGACAAGTTTTCCCGTCAAAAAAATCATCATTCCGGTCGGATTTGTGTGCACAAACACGCAAAAAACCCCCATCATGATAAAACCAATACATCCCTCGTTTCACACAGAAACGACGTTAACCGTACATTGAAAATTCACGTATTCACGTCAGCTGCTATCACATTGGGCTGAACCGACGACGGAATGACTTTTATTTCTTGAAATTATGTGTGCGGGCATTGATTATTATTAAAATGCGCCGGGGCGTTTTCTTAAACTTTCGTTTAGCTCCCTTTAGTTCCCGAACTTTTCACGATGCGGACTTCTTTGTAATGAGGTATATAAGGAAAAATCTCCTTATTCACTCGGGTTGGCCACCCTTTGTCGTCGTTACGTCCGCTTTGAATTGACGACGCAACTGACGTCCGACCCCTCTCGCCGTCTCGCACGAGTCACCGACGGAGAGCTTGTCTGGTGGGATCTAAGACTCTTCGACGATGCCGTTTCGGCGCTGTTATTCACCAGTGATTCGCGCAGACTTTTTTGGATCATTTTTTATCCGAAAATGTGTTGTTGATGTAACTTATGTCTGTACAAACATCGAAAATAGCGTGGTGTATGACGAAGTGCAACCTTGTACCCAGTTGTGGTTAAAACTCAAATATATAATTACGCACAACGATATGTGTACGTGCATCGTACGCTGTGCAACAGCAATCGTGACAACGCTGATGACGTCAATGTAACAACGACTTAAACGGAGCCTCGCTGCACAGCTAAAGACTACAATGTCTGCTCGACTACATGTAAGCGCGTGCGCTGCGTGAATAAACATAATATTCATTATTCTCCCTGCATTCGTACAGCTTATACAGCCCATCCAGAGCATAACCTTTGCGGCCTCCACTGTACCTCAGTTATACCATATATAACTTCACTCGTGAATTACATACGACGGATATACAATGTATTGATGGAATAGGTATACTCACTTCTTCGTCTGTGGCAAAGTCCCCAGAAAACGGCGAGCCCGGAGGTCCTGGCGGTCCCGGTGGTCCTCTGATCGACTCTCCCTGTTGCGTTCAAACAAATTAAATCGTTTACATAAATTATTATAATTGCGTGTGGGCCATTATACTGTTCAGGTTTGGTGCACCACACGACCACTGTCCGTAGACTATAGAGTTCACCGGACAGCTATTGATGTTGAGTTAAAAAAAGCCTATTTCGTGGTGATCCTTACCTTTTGACCGGCATCGCCTTTGTCCCCTTTGACGTTTGGTGTCTGATAGCTATGGTTTTCTGCAACACAAACAACACGGAGATATTATTATGTCATTCGCGTGGACAACAGTATTTTAACATAATATTGTATACGATCACTGCACCGCATTTAGATCTGTTTGCGGGTCAGGAAGGTACAAAATATAATTTAAATCGGTCGGCTGGATGGGATCACGATTTTAAAAGATAAGGTCGGGACACTTCCCATAACATACCAGGGACGTAACACGGTCACTTGAAGAGGACATTTTAGTTTGCTATTTTTAATCGCCAAGGCTAGTGATCAAACATTTTGAGGATATAGAACAGAAGCCCTTAGCTCTGGACTGTGGTAAGAGAAACAGAATCGAAAAAAAAATTGCAAAATCTTGTTGAACATAAAATCGCATAGAATTGCGATTTGTATGATTGAAAACATCTGAGAATCAAAAAGAGCAAATTTTGACACGTCGCGCTATAAGAATAGCAGAAAAATTTAGTACTAAAAAGTCCTCTCTAACCGTACGCGTTGATCAGACAAGTCGTGTCGGCGTTGTATGTTCTAAGACCGTGGACGGGATTCTTCGTTTCCCGTCTTCCGCGGTCACCGCGCATCGTCCCTGTAAGTAACCGTTAGGCAGCGGAAACTGCTGCGGAACGTGAACTTCGCCTACCTATGCCTAAGTCCGAAACGATCTCCGATCGCCGAAACGAACTCCGATCGCGAGGCTCTAATAACATGTTACCCCTAGGTTCTGCGTTCGTACTCCGATGTTATACACGTACAACACGATATTCCCATTTCGTAACACACAACAACGTATAATATATTACGGTGTTGTTATCGACGTTTCGACATTACCGCGCGGTCTCGTTGTTCAACAAACATCCGAACACGAGTCTACAATCGCATTATGATATGATATAATAGCTCGCTTCCGAGCAAAACACATGAATTCCCAGACACAACCGACAACGATATTCGAACACAACATTATGTATCTACTGATCCGTTTCAGCGCGCGCATCTCGTACGTCCATTTTGTTTACCATGCCCAACGGCTATATAGCTTACAACAATACATTTGCTCGAAGTTTCGAATAGTTTACTATCAGTTGTTTTAGAATGGAACGTTTTTTTTTTTTTTATCGTGAACCGTGTAACGTCAATACTCTTATTGGTTCGAAGAAGTAATAACCGCGGTGGCCTATTTTATGTAAGTACGCTTTCGTTCTTTTTAATATAACACGAAGACAACTATGTACCACTGCGAAGTTGCCGTTATTATATGATCATATAATATGATTATCGTTCTCGTTTTGAACGGAGAATTATAATCAGCGCGGTAACTTCTCTTTCTGTCATTTAGTGCCAGTAATGTATGTACCCCAGGGGTCAACATGTGTATTTTATATAACATTTTGGTATATTTACTTTCATCGGTCCACAAAAGTGTTTAGAAAGTAAAATATGAAAACAAAATAGTCAAATTCAAATATCATTTTCTTGATTTTTAAATACATATTATTCTGTTTATAATGGACTTAGAATTAAAGTCGATTAATCAAAATGATTTGAAAGAAAATCGATAAATCCGAAAACGATACTTATAATAGGGATAACCAATTTAAATAAAGTGAAGTTGTAGTGTGCATGTCGTATGATGTAATAGCCTATATAGTTCCATGTGCTCTAAGCAGTATTCAAAAACATATAAAGTGACCAATGTTTTAATACACACAATATAGTATTACATAGTGATTTTGCATGCAAACGTCTTTTATGTACTAGTTCATACATTTTTCTTAATTCTGATTTATGGAAAATGTTTGTGATATGTGTTCTATTTAAGACTATATTTTCTAATGCCTACACACATTTTTGTTCATCTTGTGTTGTGTTGCAAGAGCAACGTTTTGAAAACGGCGTTACTGTTGTTTTTACGTAAATAATAGTTATTTAATTGTATTTTCTGATATTTTTTATTTAATATATTGGTGTCCTAGTACTTTTGGAATTAATTAAATTTAAAGTTGAGAATGAAAAAAAAAAATGGTATGTTGATATTTTCCTTTTGTATAATGAGTGATAAGCATTTGCATAAGATCAGCAATATCTCGAAACAGTAGCGAAAAGCAATAAATATAAAGTGACAAATCACATCATGGTACTCGTATTATCGTCGTAAACAATAATTTTTTTTGAACGGGTCATACAGGAATCGTACCAAGTTCTTCATTGATAAAATTGGATCGCACCGTATGTGTACTGGATCAAACGTTGAGACTTAAATTATAAGTTACATAAAAAATTGCAAAAAAATTAACCGAATACTATTATTTGCGTGGCAAAACAATAAGTATATTCGATACGCTGGAAATCACGAAACGATATTAGCATATTATATTATAAGTTTCGAAGTCTGCATATACATTATACTCGCGAATCAATATATAATCTAACCAAGTGGTGCTAGTGCAACGATAATAACACGATTGCGCGCTAGGAAAAAGAAACCTCAAAACCGCGCCGTAAACATCCCCGAGCACTACTCGTAGAATATTTTAATATTTACGCCCTCGTTTTATTACTATTACGATTATAATAATAACGCACCGCAGCGACGTAGAAAGAAATGAAAAACCCAACCGCGAGCATACGCCGTACGTACATTATACACGCATATTATTATAATATTGTGTTATTACACGCGGACGAGTTTCTCCTGTTGTTTACCCCGCAAGTGCTCGCTTTTATCCTTCTTTCAGATTCTATACGTAAATACACACACACACACACACACACGCGCGCGCCAGAGTACTCACGTGCGCAGTTACATAATATACGAGTTATGCTAAGGATTTTAAGACGTTCGAACTACGACGACGTGGACTGTCGCGGTTATGGGCGAACGGATATTTATAGACATAATATACACGCTTAACCCTCTTCGCGAGATAGTAAAGATATCACTTGATCTCAGGGCCGCATTTAGGGGGGGGGCACTGGCTACAACTGCCCCGGGCGCCAGTATGTTGGGGGCGCCAAAATTTTTGGTCAGAAATTTGTTCATTTGTAAAAATTAAAACTTTTACAATTGGAATTATTTTAATAACAGTATTACCTATATACGAGTATAATACATACTATTTATAATTTTAATTGTCGGTGTATTATGGTGTTTGAAGCTTAAACAACTAATGTAATATATATTATTTTAATATATTGTAATATATAATTTATAGCAATATATACTATCAGCGATCGAGAATTATAAATATCCCAAATTTGTTGTGATTATGTCAATAGACATGGGTTATTTATAATAATACAGCATATTATTTTGTTATCGAGCGCGGCGTGCCTTTTTCTTACAAAAATACAATTATTATTTATTACTTATTTGTCAACGAACTCAGCGTTTCTGGCCACAGACTACAGTGTTTAGTACTGGTAGTAGGTACTTATGAGTGATACCAATGTGACTACTATTTAATTTACTATTCGCCATTCGGTGCTGTTAAGTATTTATTTATTATTATATTTATTTTATACTACTTTAACTTATATAATGAATAAGGATAAGGGTGGCCCTATTTTTTTCTAAAACGTATTGGCCTGCCTTTATTTTATACTGTGCCAGCACAGCTAAAATGTAATAAATAAACTATAATAATAGTTTTTGAAAAATATTTTATAAATAATATATTGTTTTATTATTATTATTGTAGTTAATATTTCTTGATAGTTGTAAGATTATAATCAATGGATCAAAATTAAAAAATATATTTATCAGTCTTATTAGCTTCTTAAGATTGTGAGATAAATATAAATTATTAAAAATTTGTAAAAATCAATCTTACATTATTCATTACTCTTAATTTAAAACTTCAAATAATTTAATGATACAAATAACTGCATGCTAATAGCTTAAATTGATTTTTTTTTTATAATATATTGCTTACAGCTTTATTTGTATAATCAAAAATTTGATTTGACTGAATGATAATAGTCATTATTACTCATTATAAATTGAGGTTCTTAAGTTAAATGTATGAATTATATTTATACACAATGACAGTATGATCAAGATTCAAAGTAAGAGTGTGTAGGCTGGTTGTGAGACTTCTACAAATAGGCTAAAATGTATAAAGAATATCGTGCGCCCTATCTTTTAAGACAGTAATACATTTCAATAGTTTTACTATCTTCTGATGTGGTAGACAAATTTGGACTGCTCAATAATTTGGCAGCCCTATTTTAAAACTGAATTGGCGCCCCTGATAAGCATGGTACATACATTCAAAAGAATCCAATGTATCTGCAGAAGGAGAGGGGATCTGCTATTATTCAACAATATTTTTAAAAAAAGTACTCATTCTTTTTTTTGCTCAACATCTTAAAGGTTAATGAAGATCTATTTCTCGTGGGTAGGCCCCTTAAGGGGGTGCCAATTTTCTTTTGCACCGGGGCACAAAATGTCTAAATGCGGCACTGCTTGATCTTCCGGAACGTTGAAACATTTAAATTTTTTTAAAATATGTAATTTTAATCTAAATCAACGGTCTTAAACGCCTTTTTCGAATTGCGTCCCCCGATTTTAGATTATTTTTTTTTTGTAATGCGACCTAGGTCAATAACTTGTAATAGAACATAAATAATTGTTTAAATGAATGCTATTCAGCATGTTATCGTAAACTCGTATTGCGAACATATAAGACAATTTATTTTTAAGTAATATACTTTAATATGAAAGATATTTTAATCATTGTTTTTGACGACTCCCAAACTATCTTCCGCCACTCACTTGGGGTTGAAATTCTAAATAACGCGCTGTTCCGTTTTCGCATATAGACGAGTATCATTTGAATATATGACACAACATTAACGATGTCGGTCGTATAATCGATAACATTGATTTCAAATGACATATTTTATATATATATATATATATATATATATATATATATATATATATATATATATATGTATATTTATTATTAAAATACCACTCACTCACTCCCTCCCTAAGTCACTGTGTTTCAAGAACGAAAAAATGTATGAATAATTAAAATTTGATAAAGTGGTTCCTCTAATGCTCAAGATTTGCAATAAGAAGGGATTAAATACATTTGTCGACCGGGTCAAGACTGTTCCGGATAATTCAGCGTGTAGTGATAAGCGATAAATTTGCAAAAATCTTGAGGGAGGGTAGTATTTTATTCCGTGTATACCTAAATAGGCAATAGGCGCGATACGAAAGAGTTTTTCGAAAATCGTATTTATAATAGTCAAAACGGTTTTGGGCTCTAGTCTGGATACATACGATACATACGGCTCGTACATTTGTTCATTTTCATGGTTACCTAGGAATTATTTTATTTTGTTGTTTACTTTTACAACAATCGATTGTAGTATACGTAAGTTAACGTGTTATAAAAATGTATGAGTGGATAAAAATAAATATCACCAGAAGGGTCTTGCTCTCATTTCGGCCAATTTTTTATGTTTTTTTTATATCGAAATGGTTGTATATCGTTGTAACCTGAAATTGTGAAATATCTCCCGGACGAGGCCGGGTCGTTCACGTAGTACATATTATCCGTAATATTTTCAATGCACTGTTTAACAATCAAAACAATCATACGCGTCCGAGGTGGTTCTTATCACGCCTATCACGCGACAACTCGATTTTGTATTATTTACAATCCAGTAACGTACAGCCGTTACATAAGACTAGTCTTGTTCGGAGAGACGCCTTTTTCATTTTATCCAAACAAATATTATACTGCGACGTAGTGAATTCATAGTTTACACGTACGGTCACCCTTCTCGGCCACGTGGTGTACCTACTACTTGCATGCTAAACTATTACAACTCTTACGTCACTCGACGACTTACGCCAACAACCGCGAAATATTTATTATTTATTCGTTCGAAGTCGACCACTCGATCAACAACTGCATAAGCGAACGACATTGCGCTCTAACCGTTAACTGTGGTTCCGCTTTGATTCATTAATATATGTACTGGCCCTGTCATCGTTACCACGTTACATTTATGACCAAAACGGTCGATCGGATTTCTGTAGTATGAAACCCAGAATACGTAAATATTTTCAAAGTTTATACATGATCATAATTTATGCACTCTGTAATAATGATCCGACCGTATACAGGTTATGAAATAACTCCGTAAGCTGACCGTGCAATCAACGAAATCTATATAAAATGGTCATATTAACGTAGAGCGGATTCGTTACATTTTTTTCCCCCATCCGACAGCTTTACCGTATAAAAGTGTGAAACGGTCTCCATTCGAAACGAGTGTGTGATCGATGTGTTCGGCGGTTCTATAAATTTTGAACCCTTCCATCATCATCCCTGAAAACTATTGAGAATACCACTCGTGCCTTCCTTCCAGAAAAAAGATATTTCAAGCTAGTAATCATCAGTTAAATTTCAGCGTGGAAAAATCTGGTCCAACGAATGAAATTCTTTATCCTGAGTGATTATTACGTCGTCGTTTTTGTTTAAGTGAAATATCGATGAGTATTATACATGTATATTGTATGTATAATGTATATCTTAGGTAAGCTGATCAAATGTTTTTTAAAATTATTTAAATGTTACAGTTATTAATTGAAATTTCAAATATTTTCCATCATAATTCTTTGAAAATGTTAACAATGTGACCTACTAAGTGGAAAATTAGAATCTTGAATGAACCGTGGAGTTGGTTTTCTTTGATGTTTTATATTATTTTATTAAAATATCGTACATTACGTGGGGTGCTATGATTAAAAAGGGCTCGGTTCCATTTGCGGATTTAATATTAAATTACATGATATTTTATTAAAAATATCAACGTACAGATACAACGGAACCGAAATAGATTTAAACATTTGACTTGCAAATGATTCCTAGCGGTTGTGTTATTGATCTAATATTAATAATAATTCATTTTGAAGCTCTATTTGTTAAACATATATGTGTACCAGTTGGGTCGATGTGTCGATGCGTGGTCCAGTGTAGTCGAAATAAAACACCACTAAAGACCACGAAAATCACAGCAAACAAAATAACTAAAATACGAAAGAACCATTGTAATATTTAATTAGAAGAACACGAATGTACGATTAACATTTTTGACTCCTAGCACATAGAATAACATTTTCTTACTCAGCAAATATTTTTAGATTTTCATACTGTTGGTTCAAACGTAGATAATAGATAATATGCTTAGAGATATAGATAGACGATACAGTGTATCAAATACACGTGCATTATTCCATTATACGATTCCAATTGTTTTTAATTAGAATAATTAATACTGGTAGTTACGGCGATTGACTTTAATTTTTACCGGTGCACTGATTATTTAATGCCTAACCGAATAATTTTGTCGATGCGGTTTCGATATTTCTTCGCCAAGTACAACAACATAGTACGACTAACACGAATTAAACGCGATAGCCATATAAATGTCGAATAAACGAAAATGTATAATGTTGTGCGTAAGTCGCGTGATAAAGATTAAATATAGTTTTATGTCCAAAACTTATGGAGTGTAGACGGTGTACAGAAACAATTATGTGATCGGTTGAATATTGTATTTATCGATGGTACTCGATAAATTTAACTTGTGCGCCTCGAGAGATAGAAATACGTTTTGTTTATTTAATTGTTACTATTTTTGTTACTCTTAAAGTTCAATGTTACCACACCAACCAATGTATATATTTATTTGTATACATTATTTTATAGTTTATGGTTTTGTATAATTTATAGGTTAGGCTTATTTCAGTTACAAGTTTGTTAAATGATTTATCGTATTTATTCATTCGTTCGATAGGGTTGGTGATTTAATTAAATTACGAGGTCGAAATTTATATTTTAATTGTAGACTTATAAGTATAACTTTACTAAGTGTAGAGTGATAGTCCGAGATGGTGGTCCGTCCGATACAGCAGTTTGGCCGCGGCAGTTTTAATTGATTTCTATTTTTACTCATTTATTCATTGCGCACAAGACTGTATGCATATCATGTACAACGCGACGTATTCAGGACCTAAAACCGTAAAACGCGCTGCGTGCGGTAGGAAAAATAAAGTGCAGTGTACTACGAATTTCGATAGCGTGTGATAACATCGTATTCGTCGGAGTCGCAAGAAAAAAAAACAGTTAGGCACACTTGTACACGTAAACGATTATTATATCGTAGAGTATTGCAGGATTGCACAGCAAACGTTTATTCAAAACTTAGTCCTTAGTACGGAAAATCGTAAACAGCAGAACTCGTAGACACAGTACGAAGGCAGTACGCGTGCGTCACAATTCGAGCGTTGAGAATTCGGTCAGGTCGTATTATTATACAACATAAATATTATACTTCGTTCGAGACCGGGGTGTACGAGTAACGCACGGAAAACTGAAAGTTCAAGCGTGTTCGTCGAGTGTGCTTTTCCGTAACTGTTGGTAATACAATCTTTATACGGCATCGCATCATCACCGCGGCCGTTGTTGCAACAATAATAACGTTTGACGCGTAACAAAACACTAATTACCCGTTTTGTTAACCGTACAAGGGGTGGTTGTTGTAGTAGTAGTAGTAGTAGTAGTTACCGTACATGGGGTGGTTTTGGTAGCAGTAGTTGTAGCAGTAACAGTATAAGGGGTGGTTGTAGTAGTAGTAGTAGTAGTTCAATATTATATACAGATCCCCGTACACGAACGAATATCTTACTTGAGCCCCGAACACGCATATAATACACCGACATGTTTTAATGCGTCAAGTTATAACGTTCGCGGGCGAAACCGTACCGTGTTATTATTAGTGCACCTCTACGTGGTACAAGAGCACACCGTAGCCGATGGTATATACACGTTTATTACATCATCCAAAGTTGTGTTGTACACGGGCGGACAGAAACGCGCGCCCGCTTAGTATAAACACGGCGGAGTACACGTGCAAATCTGTTCACACGGGCGATTTAATTTTTTTTTATCTTTTATTATTTTAAACCGAATCAGAGCACAAATATCGTTGGTCCGGTCGCAGCAGCCTGCAGTATCCACGCCCGTCAATATTTACACGAGTTGTTACGCAACGATGTGTTTCGTGTGCATTAGCGAGCGCAAACATTTGTGATTTATATTGACCGAGTTCCGTTGCGTTTAACAATTCGTTCCGTATAATCAATTGAATTTAAGCAGTTGTTTTATTTTATGTTGGTATATGGATGTGTGCGTCGTGTGTGTGTGTGTGTAATTATAATATTTCGGAGTCTGCGCATATTTTACGGGTTTTAATGAAACGTATATTTTAACATCACAACTGCATGCTTTAAAGATTTCCGTCTGCGATTTGCATATTTTTCAGAAAACACTTCCGAACCCTCTAGTCTCAACCACGTACCTATACAGTACATCACGACGAGATCAATTTTTTTTATAACGACCGTGAATAAACTATGCGAGAACCATTGCCCGAACGCCTGTCGCAGCACCGGTGCTCGCATGTCATCGCACGTGCACACGGAGCGAATTCGCCCGCGGTAAAGTTGTACGCCACATTGTTCTTTTCGAAGTTGGCATTCGTCTCGGATGTTGGAAATAATGTTCAACGCTGCTTCTCTTTCCACCGACGAACGGAACAGTTCGTCTGTCGTGGCGCCAAGCCGGTGGTGGAGATTTTTCATCCATGACATCCATCGTCCTCCAACACTTTTATTAGCTTATTCTAAAATGTCGAAGTTTCCTGTAACGGTAACATTTTAATCGTCCTTCCCCCCCTTTTTTTTAACAATTTTACCGAGAGACGGGGAGGGTTTTCCGCCTCCCGACCCTTCATAACGCCTCCGTACCTTACCATAGATTAATTTCTCGAATCGTCACGGTGTAAAAGGTATTGCTTACGACGAACGCTTTTCCGACAGCAATCGGTGTAAAATTTTAAACACCCCGCTCTGAAGACGGACATGCTTAGGCGGAGCGCGTACACGACGTGGACGAAACGTGTCAGTTTTATACATTTTTGTAACTCGACGAGACGAACTGGTACACTCGACGTTCCTGAACCGTCACGGTGACGGATGAGTCGCATAACATAATAAACTACCTGAATCGCAGTGCTGAGATGTTTAGACGACTCGTAGCAGTTTTTATGATACCGATGTGGCGGCGTGGCCTACGAGTAAATGTTTTCGCATCGCATAGGATTTCAATCGTAGTGTGTACCCGCAGTATGCGTGATCCAGGGTATCAGGGGACGGAGTCCCTGTAGTAGAGCCAAAACGGTTATACGTAGTACCGTCAAGCGTGCAGTACGTTAATCGAAAAATTGGACCGTGCGTAATGAGTTGGGGACCGGAATCTTTTCTTTACGTGGACCCTGTTGTTCCAGGTTTCGGCACTGCTCTTGAGCTCGAGCTAACGGGCTAGGGAAAAAAATTAATTTGGACCTTTACGTTCAGTCGTGAGGCACCTTAAACAAATGTCCTCCGTGAGCCTTTGGTGTGCCAGGCCGACGTTACGTATTACGTATACGTTCCCGGACCGACGAGATCGCCAGGGAT
Organism: Periphyllus acericola; assembly: GCA_949715065.1. Taxonomy (NCBI): domain Eukaryota; kingdom Metazoa; phylum Arthropoda; class Insecta; order Hemiptera; family Aphididae; genus Periphyllus; species Periphyllus acericola. Next base: position 15,213,608 of record OX454270.1, on the reverse strand, counting down.
CCAACACGGTCGAGGCTCTGTCGCATTTTTATTCAGCCCTCGCCGCAGACCAGCGGACGGGGAATATGTCGTGAACCTTTAGGACGCACACGTTTTTATATTATTCCACGCACGCATTGCCCGTGATGAGTCTACCGGATAATGTTACTGTGCACGGCGTTACACGATCGCGAAATAAAACTCCGGCGGAGGATCGGTTTCATTATGACGAATGATTTCTAATCGCTTTTCGTGTATGTGCCGTGGCGGCTGACGACGCACGCGCGCGCGGTATGTATGGGGAATTAACCAATACGGAATTGAAAGATGTTTTTTGAAAAGATTTTCCGCGGTAGACCGAGAATCTCGATTATGACCAATGCGATACGAAAAAGCTATTCAATGATATTTCAGGGTTTGCTACGTATGTATGGGATGATTTAATCAACGATGACGAACCGGCTGCGCGCTGCAGTATTAATGAATAAAATAAAACCGACAAAGAAGATGAACGCTGTGATGGATAAGCCTGAGGTAATACGACGCGAATAACGGCATTAAATGGTTTTTTTTTTTTTATTACATACTATAATACGGGTATTCTCATTTTTTTTTCAATTCCGAAGGTTTAAAATAACAATATACTCATTTTTCTTTAATCGAATGCCGAAAATAGCCAAAATAAACATTGACCGCAGTGATTGCAAATAATTAATATTATCATATTTTACTATCTCTCTCTCGATTGATGACCAACGATAAACGGTATAATTTACAGTATATTGTTACCGTGAAGTGAATGGGCAATAACAATAATAATTTGTCAATGTTATTTTCTTGAAACAAATTCGGTGGTGATACAATTTGAATAATTACAGTAGTTATCAAGTATAATGTATATACATTGAGAAATCTATTCGGTTAAATCATAGCTTTAATTCCTCTCGATGTTTAACTTCAGATTTCATATTGTTATTGTTACTTTTATTTTTCTTCCATTTCAACACACGTGGTGGTGGACTCAGTTCATATACATATTATATGCAAAATATGCGTCTATATATTATATTTTGTTTAGAAGCTTTACTGAGATCGACAAAGACCAATTTGTTTAAATATGTTTCCTAAAACATTACTATTAACTGCGCAATTAAATCATTTAACATTAACCGTGCAGGAACAACACGCTCGTATTATATCGTACTATATTATAGTATTACTAAGAATCAAATTTATTTCCAAGCAAAGTTTTCAAAATGAGGAAAGAAAACGGTAAATTAATATTTTGAATCATAGATTAGATAGTTGATTGACAAACGTACAAAAACACGAATACTAAAATTAAACCCGACCCACAGTTCAAAACATTTCAACATCAAAAATACATAAAATAAATATCGACATATTTCAACTAAGACGGACGACCGTCAATACAGCTGATTAGGAAATATTTTTTCAAAAATTTTTCGAACGGAATGAGAAGTTCAATATAAAAAATATTATGTGTTTTTTGCATGATATTGTACCATACAATAGACGCTGCAAAAGTTTTATAAAAGACCTTCATTCTTTGAAAGGTAAAAAGCAAATTAAGAGACGGTTGTGCGCTCGCCAAACAAGTTCATGGACATTTTTAAAGTTAATTTTTTAACCTCTTCACGACTTTTCGATAAACCTGAAAAGAACTGAAAGATTTACGGTGATTAGTCGTAGCAGTCACTAGTCCAAAGTGAACTTTTAAAAATACATCAGAGCACTATTCACTTATTCAACCTGCGATGGCTGACTAAACGAAATAATATTATCGCCTAGGATTTTTATTTTCTAAAAGGTTTTCACCGGTTACGGTCGGCAGTGACGGTGTGCAAAGTGCGGTTCACAAGGGCGTGCAGGCTTCTTTGTTAGGTTATCCGCAGGGTCGGTCCCGTATCCAGGGACTATAGTGACGCCGTACACGCATGTTCCTTATGTTTCATGTTTAATGAAACTGTCTAGGATCTGTCACACGTACGGTTACTTGAACTATAACATGTTCTCGTCGTCATGAAATATGGAACAATTATTAATGGACATAATCGTGGACCGGATCCAAATGCATTGCTCTAAACGTAAAATGTGTACATTATTAACTAATATAGTTTTAAAAAATTTCCACCATTCACATCTCTTCAAACTTCACGCTCATCCACCACTCCAACGATGTTTAAAACGCGGTCGATACACGATCTTTCAGTTTATTCCTTAAATATTACTAATTTTTTTTTTTTTTTATCAGTTTTGATTATTAGTACTTCAATTAATAGATTCCTGTATTATAATCTACTGTAATCCTACATTTTTATTATATAACATAATAGGTACCCGTCGTGTTAAAAAAAACCAAAAATCCGATGTAAATAAAATATCCATATACTACGAGTATGTAGATAGCAATTATGCTGGAATGTTTTATTGTAAAAAATAAAAAAACAAAACTCTAATAAATAATGCATATGTTACCGTAAAAGTTCGATTACTAGGTGTCAAGTTACCTTTTATTTTTCAATGCTAGGATTTACTGTTTGCACTCAGTAAAAGCTGAAAATTCTAATTTTATCTAGGCCTTAACTAAAAACGTTGGATACCCTCGTTTGTCCAAAGATGTACAAATTACACGGCGGTTGATGGAAATTTCACAAAAACAAATAGCGATTACATTTTATTACAGTTTATTACATTTTTCTGAACTTTTTGACGGTTCAACTTTCAATATTTTTCATTAATTTCTTGATTTTTAATAATTTTTCTAGTTTAAAAGAAAATATTGTACTAATTACACAATTTTAAATAATAATAACAGTATCGGAAAAATGATGAGGTGAAAATAATTGACATTATTTCTTCGTAAACTAAAACAATTATTGAAAATTAAAACTTAAAGTTGAACCATTGCAATTTTCAGAAAGAGAAGTTCTATAAAATGGCCATCTTCGAATTTATCATAAATAATAAAATCAAAAGTAAATTTAATAGTACACTTGTATGTTTATCAAACTATTGTCTATTGCCTTTGTCAAGAGGTGCAACAGAATTCGATTATCTTTATTAACACGGAATATATCGCTGTACGCAAATTCCGGTGGGACACCCTGTATATATCTCATTATATACATGTACACGAGAGCGTGCGTGCGTACGTGTGCGTGTGGATTCGTGTGGTTGATGTGTGTGTGTTTTAATACGTGAGAACCGAATTATACGTTGGACCCTGCGTGCTCGTAAATATGGTATGAATATGAAATTATCAGGTAGACGTAGCATGTATTCTTATGCCATCAAATCTCATCCCGATTCGTTTCAACGTATACGTGCCGGAATAAATCAAATCATCTGTGTACGCGCGTCGGTTCTGCGATATAATTTTCGGTCGTCTATTGTGCACATCGGTGTTTCGTACGTACACACGTACGCACAGAGAGATATAACGCCGGACCACCACCACCACTGCAGCAGCAGGAAAAAATTATGAAAGTAAATAAATAAAGACCAGTGGGTCGTGTAAAAGAGGTTATGAAGGGACGGTGCAGCGGGGAGAGTCTAGAGTGCAGTAAATGTGTAATATCTCTTGAGAGATTGCGTTAATGTTTCGCGAAAGGCTTCGGACAATAATAATACATACATATAATAACAGTCGTACGGGGGTCCGAGGAGGAGGAGGAGGGGGAAAAAACGTTTACGAAACTTACTGATTAAATATAGATTTACATCCCTTTCCGGTATACGCGCAATCGCGTGCAACATTTTCAGAGGGTCTCTTTTGTTAATCGATATTGTTGCACGCGAATGAGATCCAGAGACGAGATGATGCGAATACGAACCTCGTGAAGATCGTCCGAGTTTAATTCTAATTTTACCCCGTCGTCCGCTACACGTAGGCTCATTCTAGAAGGGTTGGTATTCGGTGCCACGAAAGAACCACGACAACCGCAACAGTGCACCGACCGGCTTGAAATATGGTTTGACGTTTCGATCGATTTCCTTTTTTCGGTTTTTCCGTATTCTTTGCTGTTCAATGCACCGTGAAAACACTGCGACATTTCGCTTGCTTATTGATTTAGAATATATAAAGAACAAAATGTACAATTCGAACCGTTTTTGTGTATTTTTATTCAAATGTAAACGATGAGACATGATGTGTTTGTTCTACTTCTTCCGATTATCGCTGCCAGCATATAGCTGTAATATATATGTATATGTAATGCATTCGTTTGAAAATTTAACTTCTTTTCATCGGATTTGATGGGAACTTAATTTTCTTTTACCATTAAATTCAAAATATACTATGATGTTCATAGTTTTCAACCGTGGAACTTGTTTTTTTCATAAACATTATTCGAACGGAAAACAACGTTTCTATAAGTTGTTTACCGAGTCCCCGAAATGAATCGCGGAGTATAAGTAGAAATGATATTATATTGTTACCGTGTAATAAAACGCTGCTTTTACGGCGAGATGAATACACCTTATAAACCGATTGAAGCTAGTAATGTATATCCCCGCAGATTAATTACGTTTGATATGAAAACACTAATATTATAGACCAGGGGTTGGCCACCATTTTTACTTCGCGGGCCATATTTTTTTTATAGTTTTTGCGAAGTACCACGTCAAAAATGAAAATAAACGTTATTGAAAATACAGTTATAACAGAAAATATTAATACACTTTTTTATAACGAAATTGCAAGAAACTGCACTAAACAGGTACACATTTGTCATATAATGTCACTATATTATCACTGAGTATATTAGATTAGGCTTTGACATAAATTACTGAGATAAACTCGTACCTTAAATTGTAAAAATATAATAGCTACAAAGCGAAAACATGAATTATGAGTACATGAAATTCAAATTTTTAAACACTACGAGGACCGCCAAAAAAGGGTTCGCGGGCAGCATCTATAATAAAGACAATTTTCATTACTGATTTACACCACACAATGTATTATAAAGTATGAATATGTATTCAATATTTTCCGATGTAAAAACTTTTTAAAATTATTGAAATGAATAATTAAATTAAAATTATGGTTTAAACCTAGTAAACACTATCCATTTATGTTTTTAATAAAAAATAAACTATATACACTCTTATACGCATATTTTAATAATTCAAACATATTGTTTAAAAAAAAAAAACACACACATCATGACCAATACAATATACATCCAATATTAAGTTTTCTTTAGTTTTCTCCTAGTTATTATTAGCTTATGAATTTCCCGTTTCCTCGATCAAATAATGATTGATTAACAGCTTGTTTTACTACGTGTTTAATCAGTTATTTATTTAAGGTTAATTTTTGAATATCATGAAACAATAGAACGTTTGAGTACTTTCAAAGTTATATTGTACTAAACGAAGAATGTTTCGTTTGATTTAGAATATTATTTACCATAAATTATAATAATTTACCTTACATTCATTTCAAAATATCAAAATCTCTTGATAAAATATTTACTGACAAAGTACGCTCATATCAACATAAGACAATACACCTATTATTACAAAGTTTCCGTAAAAAACAATCATATCATAAGCCCATAACAAGCTTATAGGAATGTGTGGGTAAATCATATGAGTATAAATATGGCCAAAATATTAATAATATGCATTTAATAACCGTTTATATCATTATATGCAACGATGATTCGTAAAATACAGATATATGCAACGATGATTCGTAAAATACAGATATATGCAGAAAATGTCAAAAAATGGAAAACTACGCTCGGAAATGAGCAAAATAAAACTTAGTATTTTGGATCTATTGACTGTGATTGAAACTTGTTGCTTATCTAGCTACTTTTTGTACGATTCAAAACAAGCGTGCAAACCCACATAAATTCAGACCCTGAATTAATAAAATACAATAATTTAATGATGCAATACTATTTATGGATATTAAATATTGGTTTTAAATTCACGTTGACCGTATGAGAGTGGATTGTCTTACTTTGCGTGTACACATTTTTGACATAATAACACATATTGCCTGATAATCCACTTTGACCTTAACACAACATTATTGTTTCTATTTCTGGGAATGTTCAACAAAACGATTAATAATTATTACATAGCGATAGAGGAGCGGGCACAGTTGATTTTTGATGAATTCCAAGTAGCCAGAAGCACTGGTTTAAAACTTAATTCACTTGATTGGTTAAGATATAATTTTTCTCCGCATGCAACTTTAACTCGACGAGTTGAATTTTTTACGTCTTATGCTCATCTAACGTAGTTGTTGTTGATTTAACTTAATCAACTCGAGTTGATTATTTTTTCTTCAACTCTCCGTCAGCCTTAAGGTACATGCTGACGGTTTCGTTTGGAACGGTACGAGAAGCAAGTAAAACAACTTTAACAATAAAAATAATTAAAACTTGAATAATTACCGTTCGACGGTGGCGGTGGTGGAGGAGCTGGCGGCCTGTCCGAGTAACCGTTGGCCAAGTCTTCGGTGTTCTCTGGATTCTTGTCATCGTCCGGCTGCAATTACAAACGGGAAAAAAAGGTTAGTTTTATCATGACGTGTAACAGTAATAATGCTACAAGATGCGACAAATAACGATAGCACTCTGACGGGAGATCAATGTACACCACGGCTGCCGCAGTATATTATACAGGGTGTTTTTTTTAGACGTTCTTGGTCCCTTGGTTGGCCGTAAAATGCATTAATTTAAAATTGTTTTCCAAGGTTCAAGTTCCCATAAAAACCATGTTATACGCAATGTTTTTTCTTCTTTATTGTGTCCTGTGTCCGTGCAAAAAATTAATTTTTTTCACATGGGAGAACCATATTTTTCACTCAATATATTTTTTCTAGAATTGTTGACGTAACGTACTCAATCAAAACTCAAACCAATACTTTCGGAGTTATTCAAATTTAAAATTATCTCTAAATAGTAGCGATTAGCGATAACGTGTGGTTTAAAATTACATCATAACATTATGTATATTATTATGCTATTTTTTTTAGTTCTTTAAATTAGAATAATTCAAAAACTACTCGTTAGAATTTTGATTTCGGTATATCAACATTTGTGTATAACATAGTTTTTATGATATCTAGCTAGAACATTTTTACGGTCAAAATAGGAGGTGAGAGCACGTCTTAAAAATCACTCTATGGTAGGAGTCTTACGATTTTGATCATTTGTCGGTCGGCTTAACGATTCACGCGGCTAACGCCTAACCGTTATGGCGGGTTCTTATTGTCATCCGCGGATACTCTACGCGACAAATACGGACCTGTGGCTGGCTAGTTATAACCACCGTTATACCGTTGGCTTGTGCATATTTCTAGTGGCATAAACGGTTTATAATGATCATCGAAAACGAAAAAAATTTAATTAATGGGTATTTAATTTTTTAATTTATTGCGTTTTTGTACGGTAAATTCTACACGAGTATGATAATATAAAACACACTATTAACCCCAGGACCTTGTTCATTTATTATTCTAATCTATCGAGCTCCAAACGGAAATATTATTATTAGCCGACCCCCGATTCAAGGAAGATAGGGGAAGGTCTCGTGTTACGGATTATACGGCGCGAATCGTTTCGCGTCTCATGTTCCGCACACGTCATGGGCACAAGCGCGGATAATGGTTTTAATCGTTTAAACATATACTCGTAGTTAGTAAATTATGATTATATCGTCGAGTTAGTATTTAAAACGTTTTGAAAAACGATTCGTTTTCGAAAAAAAATTGTATGCTGCAGTACCAATAAATGATTATTTTTTTATATGATGAGAAATGTTTTTTTTTTTTTTTCAAAATTTTTTCTATAAACCACTTTCATATCTCGTTTCTGTATAAAATCATGTATTGTGAATCAAAATCGTACATCGAACGAACTGGAAGAGAAGTTGTATCGAAAGACGAGAAAAAGAATATGAAAAATATTTGTACAATAAACGTATGGAAAGTCCAGTCATAGCGAGAAACATTTGAAACAATAAAAAAACGACATACGCATTTCAACGGAATAAAATAAAAAAAAAATGACATAAAAAAGCAATAGAAATCGAAAATTGACCGGAAAGTTTTCACAGAGAAGATTGATGAAAAATATCTACCGCACAGAAAACATTTCCATGTCCATCGAATTGAAAGAAAAACAATAGACGGAAAGGAATCCATTGAGGAGAAGGTCAACAGTATATGCTCGACGGAAACTACAACAAACGAAACGAGTGTACATTTATGATTGATAATGCTGATAAGGGTGAACGAAATGCATGGAATAAAAAAAATAAGAAAACCAACATTTTCCGGTGAACAAGGCAAGTGTTCTTATAGAGTAATATGGAAGAAACCATCTGATGAAAAATTGAAACACAAACAGGTGATACTGGCTGTCCATTACCAGATAATAAAATATTATGTTACGAGTTTTCACATATTTACTGGTGTAACGCCGTCGCATTTTCGGTTGATAGTAAATAATTGATAAATAATAATATAGGTATAATTTGAAGTAAATTAGAGTCAAATTTATTTTAAATGTGTAATAACTAGACAGTACGCAGGTGCCAGGTATAAGCCCGCTACGAGCAATCCTGTAAATAGAAAGCGGTCGGCGCGCAAAAATTTCAAAATATCACAAGATATGGAGATATCAGTGTTGAGTGCAGAGTTGGGGAACAATAGCGAACCAATCAGGATCAGTACGTTCTGAACAGTGGCACCGTGAACACATAAAGTTGGAACGCGCTAAGAGAAAATTAGTAGGAAGTGATGATTTTTTGTATTCGAATATATACTTATATATTAGTAGTTTCAATTCAAACGCCAGTGAGTGCGCGATGACACTTAATTAATTTTATGTTCACCCTAAGGCCGTGGTAAATACCTCTAATCGAAGTGGGCGGTATACGAGCACAGATCACATCATAGCGCCACAGTGATACCGAACGGCAACGTTGTACAGGCCCGTGTGTTCCGTCTTACAATGAAAGGCACCCGGGTGGTAACTGACTATGTATGAGGATTCCGTAAGGACTTTATCGTAGAGGTACCGTTTCACTAACACCGTGTCCCGCGTAGACCATAGTTTACCATAGTAGACCATGCCCGAATCGGGCGATGTCAATGGCCAATTTTTTTGTTTTTTTTTGTAGCCAAACTTGTTTAACACGTTATCATTCTATAGCTAATAGTTGAAATATCAACTATTTCACCGTGTGGTAACTGATGGCTACGCCGATAAATGATAAGAGTCTATATAGGTATATTCTCAGTAACCCAATATAAATTAATAATTATCAAATAAAATTATTTTAACTAATACCTATTTGAATGTAATGGAAAAAATTAACTGGACAAGGTGCTAGGGGAAAAATACCTAAAGCGCCCCATTTGTTTTCGACGTAACCAAAGTTTCTTTACACTTCCGATCACTTTGAATACAATTAATGGTTCCAAAATTGTCAACATTGCTCACATATCAATAGTATTGCAATAATTAGTTTATCGGAGCGTATTTACATATATACATTATATTATGTCATACTCGATTTCCAAATATTATCACTTGTACAACAATATACTATTGGTTATTGACGAACTGTAATATTATTGTTTATGGCCAAAGCTCTTGCAGGGATAGTGAAAATCAGTATTTCGTCCCGGTATCGAATAATTTGACACGGGGCTTTGTAAAGCAATCAAAACAGTTACGATTTTGAACGATTATTAAATCTTCAGAAATGTTGTTTGAAATGTTGCAAGGTTCTCATCCTTGTCCGCAAGAAGCACCGCGCTTTACGTAAAACAAACAAAATGTAAAATGCAATGAAAAAAAACATAAAAAAGAGAAAAAAAAAGAAAACCAACACCTTATTATTTAACAACGTCACCGTTATCGCCCTCGTGCCCACCCGCTCGCCCGTGGACGATAATCATAACAACGCGAGTGTTTTGAAATAATATTGAGTTTTTAAAAACTCGTCGGACGTCTAAAGTGGTTCGCTGAATAAATCTAAACACGAGCCCGAGTCGTGCGCGAATCCGGCGTGTTAGTATTCCGTCCCGACACCACCGCGTCAACGGCTTCAGAGCGTGTAGGAAAAACAAATAGCACTTAACCGCGGTTACGTATGTGACACGAGTTCCGCGCAGCACTTAATTCTTACTGGCTCACACACACACACACGCAAACACACGCACACACAAGCTCCGACCGAGCTGCAGAGTATTTTTCGGAATGTTATCGCGCGGAAAAAAGGATCACGGGGATTTATTTTCCTTTCTTTATTTTTTCTTTCCTTCTCGTCTTTGCCGCACGTCATACTATCCAAAAGGTCCTGTACACTGGTCCCCTTAGCTCCTTACGTTTGCTTTTTGCGCTCGGACCGCGTTAAGAACGGTCACTTTTCCTCCTATTGTTGACGAATTGAACACCTATAGTTGTACGTGTTTCCTTCGGATTCCATAATTTATACTTTACTTATTGTATAAGATGGAAATATTAAAATAACATTTTACAGTTCTACAGTAAGACCGCGCGTGCGCCAAAACAGTTCCTGCGAAATAGTTTACGACGAGTGTCCACAGTGCTGAAAATGAGAACAACTCATGGTGTTCACTATTCGAGATATTGTTTTATTATAACACGTTGTCTGTTAAAACGGTCGGTTATGAATGTTTATTTTATGATTTTCTAAAATGTGCGAAAATAAATGTACTCGGGTGTTGTACATATATTACGTACAATGCCACCTCTCCCTGAACGAGTACACTTCTCGGATGTATGCGTTTTTTAATTAACCGCCGGACCAGACCGTGAGACTATTGCATAAGCGTCATGCCCACCATAACCAACGACGCTCAGTCGGACTGCAGTGCGCGAACGATTAGAACACTTTAATTAAAACCAACCCCGGAAGTTCGTTTCGAGTGAACGGCTGAAGTTTATGTATACGATATTCCGAGATATTTCTGTCCCGAACTATGACAAACCGACGTGTCCACGGTCCTGGAACGTGTTTGTACAAACTGTTCGTTTCGACACAACGGAGAAATCATATTTATAAATAATTCCCCCTCCCCCTGCCGACCCCTACACGGGGTTTACAAAAGTTTCTGTTATATCGGTTTGTATAGCGCGCGGAATAGTTTTCGAGAAGGATATACGGGGTACGAGAGAAAATCGAGAACATTTTGAATAGCAGAGTCGTCCGAGAATAGTGATACTTCGCACGTCGACACGTCCAAGTAAAATCGGAGACCTGCTGCCAACGAATCAAAATAAATAAAATATTAAATTTACGAAGCCGTGAAAACGTTCAGTTATACGCAGTGCAGTTGTCCAAACAGAATGCTCCTTTATTAATTAACTGTATGATATTTACGACCGACGTAAAACCCTATTTATTATATTATTTTGACGCCTCCGATCAATGTGAACGTTCGTTGTTAATAATTATCATCGAGACCGCGCTAATGTATTTTTATATTACACACATATATATATATGTATACATGCTGGAAACATTTTGCCTGAAACGGATCCGCCCCATAGTTTAACGCCGTTTCCGCGGTAAAATCGATAAACGAAATGTTATCATTAGTGAAAACTGTTTAATATGATACGCGAAAAAACACGCCGAGCAATAAATAAATAAAACAACACCTATAATACCCGCCATTAGCCGAGTGCACAATACATTACGGTCGTAAAAATCGTTTTTTTATCACTAGGTATACAAGTTTATACAACGCTCGGGTACAATGTTTTGAAACACGTTTTAATAATTACAGTGATAGAACAATAAACCAAATAATATGCACAGTATCGTCTCCTCTACCACTTAACACGCATCGAACGCGACGCGGTAGGTTACCTATACGTCGGTCGTGTAATACAGCGGTGCGCGTGAATGTCGTCATCTTCCGAATTTACTTCTTCCTAGTTGGAACATGTGATTTCCAAATTCCTAGATGACTTTAAGTCTGTGGTCCGATCCCCTGCTCGCCCTTCAAATGTTAACCCCATTTCAGAAACGTTTGTGAGCAGAAATTATAGACAACTTAATACCCTCCATTACGGTCAAATAAAACCAACTGAGTTATCGAAACTGCATTACAAGTGTTTTAATATTCGGCTAATTCGCTGACTAGAAAATGCTCAAGGGAGGAGTGGTCTCGTGATCCGCTCAAACGGTCGAGAAAAAAAAATTTAAAAAAAAAATTGTGTAAATAAGTTACATTGTTCCTACGAAGTATACCTCTACTGGGAGATTTTTCAGTCTGTTCTTCCTGTTACTATTGTCACAATTTTTATCTATTAAGCTTGTCGTCCCTTATTGTACCGAAAAAACGTTATCCAATCTATTTCATCAAAAACAAAAACGGCAACTTGTTTGATAAAACTTTTTTTGATTTAATTTTCTAGCACCAAATCGTGGACCGATGACGTGCGAGGCCTAGCTGTAAAACGCTGAGCTGGACATTTGATCGCTCATCCTTCGCACACATATCTTCAGCAAGAACTGTCTATGCACCGCAACGTTCAAATCACTCATCGTACATATTTATTGTAAAAAAAATTTTATAAGTATATACAATGTATATACTATTTATAGTTTTAAATAAACAAAAAAACAATGAGATAATAAATCATGTTTTTTAACTCGTGAAGAATATACAGCTCTGTGAGCATGTATAGAAACAATAAAGCACTCAAAAACGTTTGAAACGCCTGGGGAAAAGGTCGTCGGGAGACTACTGCAGTGTTGAGAGTTGATATATGATACTATATATACAACTAAATGGCAAAAAGTATCGCATAAAACCTACAACAGACGGTAATATTCATCGCGCTACGAATGGCTTTGTGTATATACATATATATTTTATAGTAATATTAAATTGAACGCGAGTTATGCAAATGTAGTCGGTCGCGACGGAAGAAATATAATTCTGAAATGCAATTCAAATGTAACGTAAAACCGAATCGATTATGGCGTGTGCAAGTCATTATGTAACAGGTACTCATTGTCGACAGAAATCGTCACGTCCAAGCGGCCTAGTAGTTTTCCAAAGTCAATTTTCCCGGTAAAGAATGCAATGTCCGACGTAAGTACCCGGCAGCCAGTAACGTTATAATATTTGCAAATAACGTTTATTATCGTTTACTTGTTATAACGTCAGCCGTTACCCTTACATGTGTACACCTCGGCGAGGCCGAGTAATATTTTCGATATAAATTAAAAATAGAAAATAAAAAGATATACACTGGTATACGTATAATGCGTAAGGGCAAAGGCGGGGTGTTAAGGCGGCCGGTGCGCGACAATCCATCGCAACGGTACGTCCAAACGTTCAAGTTGAACGCGTAGACTTGAGATGTTAATTATTCGAACGCGAAGTCTTCTAGGGACCGCATGAACGCGGGTAAGTATACTTGGAATAAATATAACGTACGGTGATGTCGGGTCTAAATGGCTACTGTAATTTCTGGCGTTATTTCGTTTGTCACGATAGTGGTGTGAACGTCTAAGAAAACACCGCGCGTTTTCGACCACTCGGCTAAAAAACGACCGGCTGCAAAGGCTCGGGAAAACGCGGGACGGTTATACGTGGTGAGTCGGGGACAGGGCAAGGGGAACATCCGAACGGATTTGGCATGGTTTTCGTTTAAAACGGCTAGCTCGCTAAGCTCTCGGTTTGATTTATAGACCCCGTTCTGCGCTCTACTGTGTCCGCCGACGTGCCCGAAATAATTGACGCGGTCCTAGAGCGTGGAGCTTGCGCGCGTAGTGTACTCTCCGTATATAATAGTATAAGCGACTCGGTCCGACGCGTTTCCTTAGCGGTGACGTCGCGGACGGATCGACTGGCGAGAAAAAAAAAAAACGCGAAGAGCTATTATATTACTGCTATGACATGTATTTTATGTACATTGCATCTAACTACGCCACCACCGGCGGACATTAACAATGATAAATTCATTTTTCCACCCCTCTTCTGCCACGACACTACAACGCACTGCAGGATTTACGACCAACGGTGCAACCGGAGGGGGAGGGGTGATATGGGTGTATGGACACTCCCCTCGATGAATTTCATAGTACTTATGAAAATTTCGTTCGACAACCATGGGAAAATTTATTTTATTTATTTTTACAATTACATTTTGCAGTTACTACACACGACGTTCTAATACTATACAGATAAATGAATGAAGTTTAGATTTTTTAGGTTATTCTTTAACATTGAAATGTGTCATAAATTGATTAATATACCTAAATATTTAAACGTTTGACAAATATTAGAAATAATAATGTGCTTTTATCTAAATAAATGATGCTATTAAAAACCTGCAGGCAGTGGCTTTATACGGAAATAACAATGATGATAATAAAAATGATTGATAAATATTAAACACTAGACGTCCGAAATTCGAAAGAGAACCACCGTAAACGCCACTAGCGAACACATCCCCTTTGAAAAAAAACATCCTCGTTGCGGCACTGGGTAAAGCTTTACCATAGTATGTATACTCGAACCGGACGGAGTGAAGTGCATTTTACTGCGATTACTTCGCGTCTGCTGCTCCGCTGTACCCGTCCAACGACGCATCGTCGTGTTTGTACCGCGGTCCTATCAAACGAACGTGTACTTATGTAATAAGTACAAATTTAGAGACGGTGCGCTGTACTGTGTGTAATGCGTATTGTTTTTTTATGTCCACACCCGAACCCTCAGCCGTCGTCGCCGCCCGTTCCTTTTGCGCGAGACACAAAACAGATTGCCACAATCCGATTAGCGAAAAACGAAAAAGATAACACATAACGATGACGGTAAGTTTATCGTTCATACAATGTAACAACAACGACGACGACGGCGTATAATATGTATATAGTGGCCTTGTGGACTGTGAAATTAGATTATCAGCTGGTCGTTTTTAATCCCGCGGAATAGATATTGTAACGGTATCGTCGCGGTATGTATGTACGTACATCGCGGTTACAGTGTGTTCGCCGTGCAATGAGCAAAGGATGTATATACCATGTGCTTGCTGTACGTCGACGTCCAGCGGTGAAACGACTGTATTATAACAGGGCTTGTGGCGGCTGAGGAAATTGCGCGAGAAATAAAAACTACGAAATCGCGACCCGGACGGATGTGCGCGAACACCACGATACTCGAGTCGACAATCGGTAGACACCCGCCAGTATCCGGACGTCGGAGCCGCTAAAACCAGGGGCGTAGCTATAAATTTTTTTTTGGGTAGGCCCACATAAACCTTCCACTATTAGACGGAAGTGGGGACTAATCCCAATTTTGGTATTGGCCTCTTATAATTTCAAAGTTGTCAATGATTATTTTTATTAATAATAAAAATTTGCAATTTTTATTTATCTGAATACAGGAGTGTCTTACAAGATAACTTTTTTATAATTATTAATTACTATACTTGTAACTTACAACATATACGTATTGTCCGTTTATAACATATTTTCAAAGTCAAAATTCTATCTTCTTTCCTTTATGATAGCAAACTCATCAACAACAGCCAATGAATTATCATTAAAGTACTCAGTAATTTCCCTTTCTATGGAAATTAACGTCAAATCGTTTAGCCTAGGAATTTTTATGGTTGACCTGAGGTATGTTTTCATTCTTCTCATTGTTGAAATTCTTCTTTTTCTTTTTAGAGAAAATCTGGGTAGTCCCGGGCCTACCAGGCCTACCTACTGGCTACGCCCCTGGCTAAAACGTTTAAACTTTCGTACCACCAAAATAGTAAAATGCATGTCGTATTACAAGACTTGTTTGCATTGCCTATGACGTGGTACTCACTCCGAAGTGAAAATCTCTTCAAGCGCATAGCATTGTAATATAAACTGTAGATATTTTTTCCGTGTTCAGTACAAGCCGGTCGTACGATGCTGATTGTTCGTCACTCGGGATGCCAACGTTATGGATACATCGTTATTTTCCAAAGATATGATAATATGTATGCAAATAATATATAATGGTTCTACGATAGCAATAATAACGATAAACTATGACAATTGCATAATAATAATTACATGTAAATATATAACGCTGTGATATCCTTTGATAATATGATGCTATAATTTTCTTATTGATGATGAATCGGGCCTGGTCCGTTAAAAACTTAAGTATATAAACAAAATATCGAGGTATCAATATTTTCAGTACAATATATCGTCATATCGATCGTTTTTACTTTTCGACAAATTTTATTGAACTCGATTATATTGGGTTGAACAGAAAACTAAAAAAAAAAAATAAGGAAGATATTCATATTTAGTTATTCACTGTCGAGGTCAGGAAAAATGTTGTCATCCCTTATTTGTGTAACGCGTGTTTTCCGCCCTCCGACGAATAAGATTTTATTACACACGGTTTCGAATTTCGCACGTTACAATTTTTATTTTTCGCACTACACCATATAAGTACGTCGCGGTTCACGCACGTACAGTGGCGTTTTGAAGCTGTTATTTTGGTGCAGTCGTCCCTAGCAAAAAATTTGAACGGAGTGGGCGGGAGGTACTCGTAGTTTGCCCCTTGCGAATAATCTGGTCGCCACGCCACTGTACACCACGTGTACATAGGTGCGCGAACTATAGGTCATGATGTACGGTGCTGTACGTTCTGCAGCAGTTTACGGTAGTAGTTTTTCGACGAATGAGCAAAAATAACAAGTGCACCACCGACCTTTTACGGACAAAAACGCGTGACGATGCCCGAATGAACTTCGCGAAAGACAACATTTTGGTGTTTTAATTGCATTTCGTTGTCAAAATTGACACTGTAAACACCAAATATATATACACACGGTCATAATGGTATGCAATGCTGTAGTTGTACGTATACACTTAATTCGTTTTCCGTTTTATTGCGAAAATGTAAATTTCTTCTTGTGCTCAACACGCGCGCTAAGTACCTGCGGGGAATCGTCCGGAGGCGCCTTTTCGCAACGTCCAAACACGTACATCCATCTGGTATGTATATATGTACATACAATTAAATTAAAAACAAGCGTTTACAATAACCCGCGACTCCGGTCCGAATTAAATTGGATTGTCCGCGCGTTCGAAACCGAACCGGGTAAATGTGCTTCAATTGGAATATTATTCGATTCAGGAAATAATAACGCGTGCTGCAGCACATCCGCCCGAGGAATGGCGATTGCAATATTAGGTTCGGGTCCCGTAGTGTTACAGCAATTGACGGCATTACCATACCTTTGTAAAGATGATTTTCTTTCGGACGTCCGGACGCCATCACCGCGGCGGCGGTTTAATCTCGTACGGTATTGTAGTATGGTATTTTCGAACGGAACGAAACATATTAGTTACGTGCGCCGTCCCTTATACGTATACGGGGTGTTTCAAAACTATTAGACATTGCAACAGTCGAATATAGTTATGAAACACCCTGAATGTTTAGATATTACAGGTACTACTATTGTATACACGTTCAAATACTTATACACTTACAGACCTACGGATTTACGGTAATATTCACTTGGATGGTATCCTCGAAATTACAACAGTAAACAGCGGTGGTAGGTCATTATCGATAATAATACTCGCTCGATCGGTTCACAAATGCGTATCGTGTGTGCTCAACCAGATGGATTTTTTATTATTTTATTTTACATTTTTCGATCCATTCAAAAGTGCTATTTTTCTTTTCAACGCGCGTACGTATATTTTCATTCGTACTGCAATCGACTGTGTGCCGAACGTAGAATAATATTATGTTCTAGAGATTATTTAATATTTACGGAATGGGTGGTCGCGCACTGTTTGTTTTTTATATTTTACTGCCCACTTTTCATAGTGAATCTACTTGAAAAGGTTTGGAAGTTTCATCAAACAAAAAATGAAGAAAAGCGCAACCGTTACGATCTGAACTCGTTTATGCGTTTCATATTAAAAATCCGAATTATACTGTTCGTTTACACAACGCAAAGAGCAGAAAAATGCTGTAAATAACCATGAACGCGGTGTGCAGGTACCTTTTTGAAAACGAACCTTGGCATTATTGATTTCTGTGGATCAATGGAAGAAACCGAGTTCCCCAAAAAAATATTAGAGCTAGCGTGTGTTGGTTCGTGCGCGTGCGTGTGTGTACTCCTTGGAATGAGAAGTTATGTAATCCGCGTGCTGTACTAAAAATTACGGACGTTTTAGAGTTTGACGGTTTGCGGGACTTGTAATGCGGTAAAGGGTCCCCACAGGGTAGTTTCGAGGGCAAAACGCAAACGAGCCGGAGGAATTCCGTTTTTGAATATCTCGAAATCCGACGCGGAACAGTGCCCTCGAGTGGCTTTAATTTTACTCGGAGTCGGCGAAACGGACATCAAAAATGTATTGGCATAGTAAAATGCTATGTAATACACCACTTAATAGCGTCGCGCGTCACCGAACGGATGAATTATTTTTATTATCCTCTCTCCGGTCCGTTGTTTGATTCGTGTGTTCGGTATTTTTTGAGTTCGGCCATTTCACGGGTCCCCGCCGAACAACAACAGTTCTGTGCGCGCAATACCTGATCTGCAAGGGAGAACGGTGAAAAGCCTACCCGCAGAACTGTCGCCGTGTGCCCGCGGTTAGTGGTCAACGGCCAGTTTTCAGAAAACGATAATCCCGCTTAGAGTCATGAGATCGCCGATTTCAAGTCACATCCGAGACCGTATAATCTTTACGGGGCTTTTGTCTGTGCCAAGATATCGTTGAGAAATATCTCTTTTCCCCGTTTGCTCGTTCGCTGCACGAACGTCGGAGGGAGAGAGAGAGAGCATGCAAACGTATATATGCATTTTTTTTTTTGCGCGGCCGAGCTTCAATGTTTTAAGGCGCAGGTAACGCAAACACAGATGAACGAAATACGCAACAGTATCATATTGTAATACACGGATTTCGATATTTTCAAATTTTCGTTTTTTGCTCATCGAATGGATATAAATATGAGTGTGTATTATATATTTTGCGATGTAAACAAATATTCTCATTTTTCCGTTCCATACCGTTCAAATTTCTTACGAGATGAAAGATGTAAAAAACATAACATACGAATGTTTTACAAATGAAAAGAGACGAACAGAATGCGTACTCTGACCGATAAGTGCCGACGTAATAAAAGCAATTAAAACGTATTTGAGTTTGCATTTCATAAGACATTAATTTCCATTACGGAATTGAATCCTATACATTATGCTCATTACGCATTATCTTCTGTTTAACACTATTGTTCTAAAAGCCCGTAAGACGTTAAAACTATGAACAGGACACACGTACTCATATTTTGCGTTTACGATTCACGCGAATGCGGTGAGATTTTTTTTCGTTTGTGTTCAAATTACAACGACTTATTGTAACCGTAAGACCGTGGTTTATAAGATGATACGGCCGATATGTGTCATTAAGGAAGCGTACCGTTTGTCAGACATAGAGTATATTACGTTCATAATGCGATGAATGTCGACGGAACCGCGATTACCGTGATTACAAGACAAATGTGAAATTTTCTATCCGATGCAATTTTCAAGCACCACCCGCGTATCCGAACCGCCGACGACGGTCCGTCTCTGCGGCATGAAAACTGTACGATATACGCGAGTTCAATGCGATGAAACGTACGCGTAGAGCTCAGATAAACCTTTTGATCATCTACTGGACATGCCAAGAAAAACCTAGGTAGTATTAAACAGACTCCTCCCATTTGCTCATCTTGTGGAGTCCAATTAAGTATAAAACACATATTAACTGAATGCCGCACCTTTAAAGAAATCAGATAAAAGGCCTTCCCGAACATATATTCACATCACTAAACAACTCCGAAAATTCAACAGACTCGACAATCGTTTTTATTACAATATCAAAATTAATGAACAAGTTGTAATCCCACATTGTACGTAATACATTTTTTTAAATACCCCTGTAATTCCCAATGGCCTTTGTTGCCGATGGTATAGTTTAATAAAATACAAAAAAAAAACCTTTTGAAAGCGGAAACTAAAGACAAATACGTACGTTTGACATTCAATAAACATCGTGTTGATGTGTTTGCGTGTATTGAACATATCTTTGTTACAATTCGCGTTTGTACATATCGGCTGTCTCGCACGCAAACGTTCACAGGCGTTCCCGGAAACGACGTGAAGCGAATTACGTGCCTACACACGACGCGATTCGGTGAACATCCGCTGAAGTGTCTTCTGACATGAGGCGGACGAGCATCGAGAAGATCAAGAGAATAGCTTAAGACTACTGCAGTCGGAGGGGGAGGGAAGCGAGGAACGCAATGTCTCACAGATTTGATTTGGGCTTAGGCCGAGGCAGAAGCGACGCATACACCATTGTCTGTGATATATAGAGCTCGATCTAAAAACTAGCCTTAGGTGATACTGATTGCAACTGAAATTGTCGAAAAACTGTTGAGAAATTCAAAAATTATTTCTTCAGAATATCGACTAGACCGAATATCCTTCCGGAAAATGCCCTGGCCAATACTGTTCTGAACGAATGGGTAATTCAGATAGTATATATTATATACATTCGAGTCTCGATAACTCGAACCTTGATAACTCGAAAACCTCGATAACACGAATTTTTTTTTGTCCTATGGAAATTTCTATACACTCAATGCAATATTTGTCGCGATAAGTAAAATATAAAAATAGTTAAGCATAGATAACTCGAAGTCATTTCACAAATTTTATCATTAGAATTGCCGGTTTACAATCATAAATGTACAAATTAAACTATCACTATGTACTATTGTGCCGTAAAATAATCGACAGTTGCCGTATATTTTCGTTGTGTAGCGTGTATAAATATTTTGTGTTTTATAATGTAATCTTTTAATACATTTTTAATTAATAAATACATTTATAGGAAATGAGTTTTAAAATTTAATTTTTGAATTGTAATTGTAATTAATAAATATACGCATATGTTATAATATTTCTAATAAAAGCAAATAAAAAAAATAATAATAATGTCTAACTAGAATTTTTTCGTATTTTTAAAAAAAATCGAGATATGTAACTCGAAAAATACATAAGTCGAATTAATTTTGGTCTCCCTTGACATTCGAGTTATCGAGACTCGACTGTATATGTATTATAGGCGTAGAAAAGTTTTGAAAAAATCTGAAACTATTTTCCAATGACAATATCAGCAACATATATAATCAGTGTGCATTTTACCGACTTTCTGTGATAATAAGTTTTCGAACGCTATTGTCCATCGGAATTGTTATTGAATTTGTACAAATAATACGAATAAAATACAACAATAGGCCCGTAAACATTGAGTCCGAGTATCATATAGCAATATGCTTCTTTGAGAAATGAGAGGGTGGAAGGTGTTCTGTTTTTATAAATAAATGCGTTTATATACTATACACAACACGTACATAATACCCATTATGTCGTAAAGAACGGATTAAAAATTGTTAAGATTTCATTGCGACGGAAAAACGGACATCTGATAAACTTTGAACGGCCAAGGTTTGTTTTGTTTGTTTTTTTTCCCAAAAAAAAATATATTTTTTCGCCGCGGCTTACCGGGTATAATATTTTTCGGGTCACCAGATGAAAATAAGCTTATTTAGTACGGTTTTTATTCGATACTTCGTGCTTTACGCATCAATAACACCCGTAAAAGTACTTTGGATTCTTCTGCACTACATAGTGTAGTCTCACGGCTAATACTCCCCAAAGGGTCGGGGATTATTTCCATTTTTATCTCATTTTATTTTTAGATATACGTGTACATATTTATTTATTTATTTTTTTTTTCGGAAATTTAGCTGCGATCCATTAACGACCGTGTGTCCTGTAATCTGGACTGAAAAATTGTTGCGCGGTTTGCGTGCGTATTATGCGACATAATTTGCGAGCGCAATTAAAATTACGGGGTTCAAAAGGGGGTTTTAATTATAAACGGGGTTAATGACTTTTTATTTGCCGCTAGACAAAGAATTCCGAGTGCGAACTTATAATCGGCCAGTGTCTGTTGAACGCACAGCAGGTGTAACGAATTACCCGACTTGGCAAAAACTGAAACGCGTTAAAACGCATCTGGACACGCCGGGCAAGGGCCCGCCTCCGGGACGAGAGGAGGAAAAAAAAAATTAATAATAATAAAATAACAATAAAACAACAATATATTTATCTAATTACGTCATTAGCGTTATTTTAATTTTTTTTTTCTGGTTTGTTATCATTATTTATTTTTTCCCTCCATGCCCGCGTATATTTTTCATTGCACAGCGGGGGAAAAGGGGGAAAATACAAAAATTAAAAGGTAAAATTTTCAAAAAACGTAACTACCGCGGTTAAAAAGTCGATAACTTCTAATTACACGTACGTAATTCACCACACCAAAGCCGGCTCGACTTTTTCTTTTTTTTTTATTCCGTCGTTGATATCGTGCTTTTTGTCCCGAAAACATTATATGACTGCATGTATATATTTGTATTTATATGAACCGCGTGCACGTTATACATGTCACCCCGGGGACGTGGACGAGTCCGACATCGGACGTTGTAGGAAAAAAGTAGTACCACGTATATATCTGTAGCTAGACCATAAATTACTAGACGGTCCGATTGACAATTTTAGTTCAATTTTTACCCTTAACTCCACGTAACGTTCCCGTCTCCTAGTCCCTAGACAATTTTCAACAATTTTTGACGCACTACATTTCTAAAAACTATTATTATTCAGATTCAGTAATATTAGTGTTTGTTCAACGAACAGAACGCGAACCGCATTAAATCATATATTATTGAAATATAATATATTGTATATTTCTCAAGTGACATTTCACAGGCATTCGTGGACCGCAGCAAATGTAATATTATCTCGATTTAATATTCCCTCGTACTCGAGTGTATTCGGTCCCGTTCAGACTGTATTATACCGGCGCGTATAAGTGTACAAACTGCATTTTCGCGAGCAATAGTATTAAAAATGATTGCAAAAGAAAAATTTCCAAACACTAAGCTTATATTGAACGACATATTTCTACGTTTGTATAAAACTCAGATCTGGTCGTACGTCGTCGAAGTCATAATACTCGACTAAAGACGTAAATAATTATTATGCTTTCGCGTTTAAAATTCGAAAGAAAAGGTTTGGGCGAGGCGTGAAGTAGACGTGCGTGTGAATACGTTCTTCTGTTCATCTTACGGCGCTGCAAGCACTTTTTAACACTGATACATTTTTGCTAACTACGCGGTACAACAACCGATTATTTTTTCTGACCGATTTCACGTCACCGCAGAGCAGCTGATACACTAGATGAAACATGATTAGCGTTACCAAGTAACCGCGTAGTAACCGGAAAAAACATATCCGTTATACGATGTTTTTCCGTGAAACGGAAACAATTTTAGTTAGTTACCCGCTTTCCCACAAACCTGGATTTACCACTGCGTGTACATCACAATCGCCTATACTTTAAGGATTCGCCAATCTACCGTGACCCCCGGCCACCACCACCAATTTCCACATGCGGTAGTGGTCCATTGATGATTTTCTACCACGAATTCTAGATCTTAGATTATATACGGCTGGCCGTCCGTTTTAGATTCCTAGGAATTTTGGATTGGTTTTATAACGATGTACGTATGTTTATTTTTTTATTTTTTTATGTGTTTGGGTACGCAATTTCGACCAGCAGGATTCCTCCGATATAAACAAACATGGTATACTTTTGGTATGCTTTACTGATAGAAATGTTTGTCTTATCGGTGTCCTTAGAGGAGACACATTTTTTTTTAATTGTTCAATATTTATCCGAATCATTGTGAAAAACGGGGAAAAAATTGCAAAAGAACCTTCGATCAAAATCGTGAGTCGAACACTGCACCGTCTAGTGTATTTTGTCACGCATTATCCACTTGTTTATATTACATGGATACAAGATTTCTCATAGGATTATATTCGTAGCCGGTAAAAAAAAAAAAATGTTAACCGGAGAGTAGTAAACAAATTTTATAAGCGTCAGAAAATGAAATGTTTACGAAATCGGGTATTACAACGAATTATTATTAAACGATATTAGTAGTTTGATTATAATTCTATGAATATTAATCGTGTCGCAGCGACCCGAAACGTTTACTGAGGGACTTATATTAGCGTTTAATAAAAGTTTCATAATTTGGAAACATTTTTTTTCTCGCAAAAGTCAGAACGTTAAAAGTTCAACCTGCTTGCTTATTAAGCAATTTGGTCCCACAAATTATATCGAACATCCTTAGAAATACAAACACTTCGATCCACCATACCTAGCTTTTTCATTCAAAATCGTTTTCTCGAGAGCATTCATGTTAATATATTGGTTACAAGTTTAAAAGACACACCACTGTATATCACCCGACCAAGGGGTAGTTTCGTCGGTTTTTATTTTATTTTTCATTCCCGAACCGGGAGTAGATCGTAATAAAAACTTATTACACCACAATCCGCTAGTATAGTTGATTTTATTATTATGATAACATTTAATATAATGCAATACATTTCAGAAATACACTCTTACGTGATAATCCAAAGTAATTAAGCGACGATCGCCAAAAAGTCTCAAGACTCAGAACGTAGCTCGGTTGTCGGAAAATATTGGCGACCCCTGCAGTTTGAACCAACATGAGCGGTACCATCCCCATGTGGACTTTTTTAATTTTGAGTGAGCGTTTTACTAAAATGGGGGTGCTAAAGGGGGAGATTCTGCTGCAAAGTCATGTAGGTATGCATAATATTCGTACACACTAGCAATAACACAAAAAATAACAGCGAAATGGAGTAATGAACAAGTTTTTATCTTATCGTATCGTTGCCGTTAAGCTTCGTTTGGTCTAACTTTTTTTTCGTCACTTGTCCGGGGGCTGTGTGAGATTCTTAACAATCTTAAACGGGCGTCGAGTGAAACAAGGTTGGAAAACAGCTATCGATCCGATCAAAGCGCCGGGGGCCTTAGACGGTGATGCGCGCGCCAAATCGCGACCGCCAAGACGGTCTTCTCAGGATCTATAAGGACGAATCACGCGATTACCTGCAGCTGAACACGAGCTTTGCGTACACACGGGGCGGCGCTATGCGATAACGTTATTAAACGTTTCAATAATACCGGATGTGTACGCGCTAGCAGGGGTGGGCCGATTAAAACGATCGAGTGCGTCGCGTATCGCGCGGAGCGTTGAGAATTACGGTTAATGGGATGATTTAACGCGTGTAATTCACATAATAAAACGCGAAAGGGATTTCCGGATTCGTATGGTGCGCAGCGGTTTAGCGCGCGAGACGATTGTACACCGTACACACGCGCGTATTGTACACGGCCTACACGCCATTGTGCGCAAGTGTGGGTAATAGTTTGAGTGATTTCACCGTCGTCTGCTCTACGTGCGCCGTTAACTAGGCTAATCTCGGATACGTAGTAATACGCACAGCAAACGATACGCGGGGGGCGTACACGATTATAACAGTAATAATAATAATAACAGTAATAATAATAATAATTTGAGTGCCGTACACGTGACGTGACGTCGGCAAAAAGCGTTGGGTGCGAACGGTCCACGAAATCTTAATCGTACCCCGGAACCGTACCTATTGTGTCGTACGCATTTGACGGATTTCGGCAGTACCGATTTCGTGTGGTTAGCTCTAACGTAAGAGTTTACCGACCTATTGCCGAACTTAAAGGGACGAACGTCAGCCGCGTATTTTCCTCGGACAATTATTATAAGTGAGTTGGAAACATGTTTAGACGGTAATATTCAACGCAATCATTACCCGGATAAGACTTAAAATATGGCAAAAAACCTACGAGCAGACAAGCACAATGTTCCCTCCTTTAAGTTCGATTACAGGTCGGTTTACTTTAACGCTTAAACGAAATACACATAATCGGTTGTACCGAACACGGATTTGCTGTATGTTATACGCGTTTTTAAGACGGAGACAACGCGCATGCGGCTGTGGCGTCCTTTTAATTGTTTTCAGGTACAGTATTCACAGAGTTCATGCTAGATATATATTATGCTAATTACATACCTATGTATATATATATATAAATAATTGGCATAATATTTCTTATAGTAAAAATGTAATTTTTATGAAAAACGATTAAAGTAAAAAAAAAATTGTTTGTTACATGAATAATAAAGTATTTCAACGGATTACTTGTATTCCATTTATATTTATGTTTAACGAAGAAAAACGAAGGCTGGACTTTTCACTGTAATATAATGTTAAGATGTAATTGACTTTCATTCTAAGAATGTTTTCAAATAGTATATTTTGAGTGAGTTGAAAAACAATTTTTTTTATAAAATAAAAGATGATTTCAACATTCATTTGTCCAATTCTGTTGGTTTAATACATTATTATTATGATACATTGATACGTAAAAATATTAAATTGTATCTATTTAGGAACAAAAATGATGTATTTTGAAATTTAAAAGGCAATGGAATGTTACGGAAAAACAGTTCAAATATTTTACACTGTAAAAAAATATGTATACCGCGTTAAATTTGTACTCCTTGGGTTTTCTTTTTTTATTATAACTCCACCTAAGACTTCACCTGTCTAAAAATTGAGGGCAGTTTGACTTTCAAAAATTCAAACATATTTGAATTTATCTGCAGAAAATTAGCAATACTTTATACTTATCACTGTAATATATATAAAACATTTAGTTTACTTATTTTTCATACAATTGTACTTAATCGAAATTCACCACTATTACCACGTTGTTGTCAAAATTATGCAGTGACCAATATCTTTTCCGAGAATCAATAATGGAGCTCTCTAATGAAAAATAATCCTTTTCTTACCGTCTGAAGAGCTATTGTATTCCATAATATATATTTAATAAAATATTACCTATACTACTGATTTGTGTGCTACTGCCATACCGTACACTACATTTTCGTCAACCGTCGAAAAATGATTGCAGCAAACGCAATACGTGGTATCTTTTTACTATTATCACGACGCGTCCGTTCAGCTATTAGCTTGTAATGGGAATTCGGGGACAACGAGTGCGGGATCTATTCCCGAAAAAATTCGGTCCTAATACGTTTCCGTTCGTTTGGCCCGGCCAGTTCGGGTCTTGTGTACGTGCGGCTTTCTATATGCTATTCTATATGCAATTGCATGGATTGCACCACCTTTTGTAAAAAAAATCGAGTTTCATCAATTAATCGACAACGTAACAGTAATAGTTATCATAATAATAAAAACAGTAACATTAATAATAACATACACGCTATTTTTTTATGCGCAAAAGTGCGTTCGCGATAGCGCAGTGATATGTCAGTAACGTTTATAATATGATAACATATTAATATACTAATACGAGTCGAAATGTATAGGCGCGTCCGCGGTGCGCGCGATTGGGTTAAACAAGATGTAAACGCGACCAGACGTGTTGGGACGAGATAAATTCAATTTCCATGGTACGCATAATGCACGTATGGATAAATAAATAAGGTGAATTCGATTTCGAATCGAAAAATTCAAAGTTGTCACTGTAATAAAACCAACAGAGAAAATAGTCGAAAGAGAAAAAAACTAAATTAAATAGTGTACTTGAAACGTCTTAACAATTAATTCGTCAAGAGTATTTATAACTACAATTGAATACACGTTATGGGATAACTCGGTTATACGATCGACCTTACTTGCAGGTATAATTTTTAAAATAATTGTTTTTAATTTCCAAGTATTTTTCACGATTTTTCACGATCTTTTTCGACAACGAATCGAATTTTTGTACACAACCTAACCCGGGACTTCGACGGCTTAAAACAAATTGTTGCCATACACGTTGCTGCTATTTTGTCCGCACTTCGACCACGGATAATATGGTTGCGCGATGCGACAGAATCAAACAACGTTTCGTTTGTTTCGAGGACATATTGTTGATTTTATCGCCAACACGAATGACGACTGACCGAGGTCACCGTCAATACGATGGGGCACTGGACTGTACGCGTTGCGTAGGGAAAATCGTTCATTACACCCCGTGGACTATAATATTATCGGCCGCGCAGTCGACCGCGGTCGGAAAACGCCTCAAAGGATTCGGGGCTGACCGAACGAGCTTTCGGAACTCGTTCGAATCGGGCATCCACTGGTTATAAAGATAGTTAACTCCGTCGTAATGATGCGCGTGCTCACGCCCTTTACCCCGTTACAATTACGTGACGAATGAAAGAGTCGTGAGACGCGGGTGGGCGAAAGGCACGCGTGTGTCCGTCGCACGCACCGTCACGCTTGATCTCGCGGTTCTCGCGGCACCTTTGGCAGGCCACACGCGTGAACCGTAATACCTATACGTTTCACGGGCACTAGTCGAATAATAATTGCAGTCCCAAGTTCTGACGTACATTTAAACAGTCGAAATATGCGCTCGGGTCGATTTGCAGCCGTGTCGACGGTCGAACGGCGGTCGGGACGAAAAAGGTCATGTTTAATAAACTCAATAGTAAATATCTTACAATGCATTGTAGTAGTATTTTAATGTCTAATCGTTTGAACTCAGACCTATTGGAAAAGCACGTTTAGTTTTTTTCGACAACATGGTGGCTATAACAAAGATGTACCATGTAGGTAAATGAAGGGATGGTGAGCAAAGTTCCCTAATCAGAAAAAAATAAAAATATTCCAATGGAGATTTCCGAAAATGTATTACTATCCCGATCGAAACGATTAGCTATTAAAATATACAACTTCATCAGATTTTCAAAAAATTCCTTTTTCTATTATTTTTACTTTTATATTAAGTTGTATCTATTCTCGAACCGAGTGTAGTTCGACCATTATTATTATAATTACACGTTTTTGACGCGTCGTGAGTGCATCGTTCGATCATTAGCCAAGTGCAACTACTCGACCTTGTACTTGCAAGTTGTATTTCGTATTATATTACAGACAACTCGCATTGTGTTCCCGCGCATTCGTAGAGTATCGCGTTATGCCTATCCGTATATTAAAACATATAACATTGTAATAGTCTATGGCTAACGTAACAATCGTTGCATCCCTATTAGTATTCTACACAAATAGTACGTTAGACATACGCTGACTAGACATTAGTTCCCCTCCCCCTCCCTAGTCCTCATTAACTATTGTAAGGCTTATGGACAATAAACATGGTTACGTAAGAGAAGGGCAGTTCTCTGCGATCACCATTACGCTTACCTGAACTCCGTATAGCTACGAGATAATAAACATTTATACAGGTGTTAATAATTTTTATCTATACCAATGCACATTTATTTTTAATATTAAAATTCTATATAAACCAAGGTTGGTCAAATTTTCTTACGTTACGTGCCATATATTATCCGTTTTTTAAAATTTTTTTCCCGCGTGACATTAATTATAATTAATTAATAATCATGAAAAATATTATATTATGTAATATATATATATACGAGTATATCGAGAAAAATTGTGTTTATTCAGTAAATAAATGAACAAGTGTTATATCGTGATCACATAATTTAAATATTTATTATAAAAAATTGAAAATTAATATAAAAGATATTTTAAGTTATTGCGTGCCCTTAATGTTATTTCGAGTGCCACAGGTTTGCCATCCCTGCCCAGAGTAACGGTTAGGTTAGAATAAGCTATGGGTAATTATTTTCAAGATAATCTAACTTCTTTCCTGAATAGCTTATATTTAACCGGCCGCGACCGCGGGATATTAAAACTTAATAAGCCAAAAGTTGAAAGTCACAAATACTACATTTTATAAGCAAGGAGTTGAAAGTTTTTTTAATTTTTGAAATTATTATAACACCCGTTTTCACTTTTTGTTTTTCTGTGTTATTACTGATTTTTTTTGTAAAATGTCTCACAGATTACAATAATAACTTACTACTGTTTACGCGTAGTGGAATGTTTTTATCTAATATAAATGGGACTTGTTGTATGAATGGCAATTATAATTGGTTTTTGCCGCAGAAAAGTTTTTATAAGAAACGTGAATGCTAGTAAAATTTAAATAAAATTAATGTTAATACGAATTATGAACTCATTTAATACTGCATCGCGTTGAATAAATCAGATGGCAAAACATGGATTCCCATAAACGTCACAAGTCCAAAACGGATTTATTGTTTAATTTAAAGTCATTGTTGCACAGCAGTGTATAATCAGTGATATAATTTTATCGGTGGCAACTTTATTATTCATCATATGTGATATGTATGAAAAATGAATAAATCTGTGCGTAAATTACCGTAAATCCGACATTTGAGTGAGTAGGTAATAAAACAATCCCGTCGAAGAAATGAACGGAATGTAAATTTTTTCTACACTTTTCTATAGGTGTTTAGAAAACATTCATAAGCGATGTTTTTTATGCGTTTTCATTAACATTAGTGTTTATCAGGTTAATCTGCGCTGTAGATACAATATTGTGAGTAGATATTATCACTTATTTCGACGCGTAATGCGAATAATGTCTTATTCATTTTTTTTTTAACAAACTTTTAATTAATTTATTGAACTCAAGTTCATTTAACGATATTTGTCAACTTAAACTTTACCGATGCTGTTCTCGTGCGAATTCACTTGATATCGAAAATAAAAAAACGGTTAACGTAATTTATTTGAGTAAAAAAAAAAAAAAATCATTTACTTGCCCGGGTTTGCGGCTTTGGCAAACGGTTTTTGGAAATTGATACTACACGCGGCTAATTAATGCCCGAGGCTTCGCGGTCTCAAATAAGTAAACACGGTTCGGCAGAAACCGCGGGGAACGACAACAATACCGTGGCGAGACGAGAAGCGACGGCGTCATCGGGTCTAGGGTATTATGTCGGTCATTACTAAACTTTTTTTTCATTTTTTTTTTCCCGTTATTGCCGAAACAATTATACGGTTTTTTGCTACCCCTCCCGCCCCCCTCTACGTTTGCTCTATTAAAACCGCTAACTCACATTTATTCGCGGACGGTACGGATTGAGATATTATGCGCGATATTTGTTTTACGTTGTCGTTATCGTTACGATTATTATAATATAAGGAGTATAGCAAAGTGCTTTGCGCATTTTCTTTCGATGAGAAATATTTTGAGTCGAAATCGTGTTGTGACGTATAAACAAAGTAGACGTGCGGTTACGGTCAACATTTAATACTACTGTACTGTTCAGGTACGCACGATTCAAAGGAATATATTTAGAGGCGAGAAACGTTGTTATTCATGAAGTATGACTTAGGTGTGCACAATCATTTCGAAGATAATGATGGAGCGCGGGGGGCGGAGAAAAAAAATTAAAAATAACAACCACGAAAACCGTCGAAAGAAAACCATCCCTCCTCCCCGTATAATACGATATCTTAACACTCCAAAATCTTTTAACGTGTTTTATTTTTTTTATATATAGATTACATATAAATTCAATCGTTGTCGTATACTTTGTGGTGCTCGAAAGCGCGCGGCTATAAAAACTTTTCGTTCGCGAATTTGAAGTAGAAAAAAAACACAAATATACATAATAGTATTCAATTTTACCAACGAAATGGAATTATAGGTTTAAAAGAAAAATCCGTTGCAACAATAATTGTTCGAACATTTTTTGGGAGAAAAACCGTTCTTAAACAAAAAAAATTGTAACTAGCATACTGTATTGTGAACTACTCACCGAAATTGAAATACATCCAATCGATTTGCTGCAGCTAATTAATGACGAAAAAAAAGATTCTCTGCAACACGGCCAGAGTGATTTTTTTTTTTTCATCACTTTGAGATTAAATCAAATCACGAATGTTTTAAATATTATAATTTAATATGGTGACTTGACATGAAACGAACAAACATCTAATGAAATGCGTTCAATAGCAACGTTGAAAATCACAGAAAAAAAGAAGCTTTAATTAAAAAAACGTGAAGAAGACTAATGATAATTGATAAATCGTAAACTTAAACATCGTGTTCGTGTACAGACAGTATATTTCAACGGGAATCAAAGGCGTTCAAACTGAAATTAAAAAAACGATCCGGAAATGTAGATTTTTTTTCGCTCCACGCTGTTTTCTGGCGTGGTAAGCAGCTATTCGAGAAAAAAAGACTCCTTTGAACATGCGCGTGGCTTAAAGTCGAATCTTGTAATTCGTCAGTGACGATAACGAGGGAGGTTGGTGGGATGGGTGGATCACCTCCTCCAGTGACTTTAGTACAGGTTTTTTCTAGGGTTTCTTAGAATATTTATTATCAATGAGCATATTGCTAATTTGTCGTTTTGACCACTGAACACTAAGATTTATAGGTATTAGAAACAAATAAATATTAAAAAAAAGTTTTTTCCTTGTATTTGTATTTGAATTTTTCGTGTCGCCCAAGCAAATTAATTAAAAATTTATATCAAAAGTTAAATGCCTGTGACAATTGTATAAATACTGAAATATTGACTTTTTTGTCTGTAACTTTTAGTTTTTATATCGGCCCCACCTTGATTGAGATTCAGATACGCCACTTTATTTCGTTTAATAATATACGATGTATACTTATTGTTAATAATTAAACTATATTGACGGTCAGTGGCGAATTTTCAATTTTTTCTTGGGGGGGGGTGGGGATTCCTGAAAATACATCGATTTCAAGAGTGCTGTACTTGTAATAACAAGTCGTGTGAGGTTCAGAATTTCCTATCCTCAAATTGGCAAACGTGATTATTTATAATTACTTTAGTATAATTCCAAATTACTATATATATATATATATACTATATATGTAAGATTGTATCACGATCGGAGTCTGGGGGTGGGTCCATACCCCCCGTAAATCCGTCACTGTCGACGGCATTCAATAATATAGACTTGGACAAAACAAATCGGTGCCGATATACGTCACCAGGTGTGTCTCCTTCACCAGGTGGGTATTTTATATGTGTACACACGGCTTAGCTACTAAAAATGTAAACGAAATAATTTATTAGTCGAATCGGTTTGTTCTTGGGACCAAACTTAGAATCATGTTTAATTACGCTTAGTGCTTTGAACTTTACAACGAGCAGTATTTTTATGTTGTTCTTTCACTCGTCCCGATGTGTTGCGTAGTATTATCACGGTGAGAAAGGAAGGTAGGTAATTTATTTCGCGTACAATCGAAACGAGAAGCATTGTACTTTTAATTTCAGAGTAACATATTATAAAAACGTGTAATAGCTCCACAATACAAAACTGTATTTTACGCACGGCGCTGTTCGTTTTAAATACCCAGTGAGAAACCAATGCAGGTTTCCGACGATGTGCTTATTCGCGCAATTCCAGTAATCACCTACCAGACCAGTGAATGAACTGGAATCCGAGTTCCGCGTGGTTCGTTCGTCGCGCATTGTGCAATACACAAAAGTTTTCGAAAAATAAAAAAATAACAAAACTGCCGTGGAAAATCGGCATAATGACAAACGAAAAATGGGGCGAAACTTCTAGGTCAGGTGAGATACAGGGATGGGTTGATCGCCGTATTTGTCATTTATACTTGAAACCAATATTGCCTACCATTGAAAAAGATAGGTCAGTTTCAATTTTTAAAGATAGTTGATGTCAATATTAGTTTTTTTACCGGTATCAACACGTTATCAGAAAGATCTTTTTTGACACTGAAAAGATTGAAGTCTTACTTAAGGAAAAAATACTACCGAATATCGACTAATTTGATTATCCCTCATGTCAGTTCATCGAGGTGCTTTAATAGACACCGAAAGAGTTCTATATTCATAAGTGATTAGTAGTTATACAAATCTGCTTCTTTTAAATTAGATTGTGTCCTTTAATTTATATATTCGAATTTTCATAATTATTAAATTCAAGCAATTATATTGTTTAACTTTTCCTAAAATTATCCATCAAAATTCAGTTCGATTCGAAAAACAAGTAATATTAAAAGACCCCCGAAGGCATCTAATAACAATAACCATAAGAATCCAATAGCTTAAAATGTACACGGTTTTATACGCTATTATTATACGTAAGTAAATTCAACCTACGAAAAATCTTATTATATCTCGTGCGCATTAATGTATCGATAATATTTATATTAAATGTTGCATTATATATTACATCATAACAACCAAATATCTTGTATCCATGAAAAATAAACAAGTGGATGGTGCGTGACGAATATACTAGACGGAGCAGGAAAGTTTGCACGATTCTCGATCTCTTCAGATTTTTTGCTCTGTTTTTCTCAATGTTTCGGAAAACTGTTAAGAAATCGAATAAAATAATTACCTCTTCAAAGTACCGACCAGACAACATTTCCTTTCAGGAAAGTGCAAGCGTTTTTATACAACGTGTCTGGTCGAAATCGATGTACATACACTGACATATGCTAATTTATCACGCTATTATGACATTTATCATGTTAAGACCAATACATTCCTCGCGTTTCACTCAGAATCTGCGAGTTCGAATTACGTACATGAAATCTAATACTGTCTTATGGTATCACATACCGTTTTCATATTTATCTTTTATACATTAGCTTACCGCGGTGCGTTTTTGAAATATATTATGTAACAATATACCGCAGTATAATTTCAATCCGAGATTTATGGACGCTTGTATTTCAATGAACATTCGGAAACTCTATAATAAATAGAGTCTACATAGTTCATGAACAATACTTATGGTAGGAATCCATACGTTCATAATCGGTGTTTTGAACGTTTATATTCGTGGAAATATCTAAATCATAATAATACAAAATGCTCCGAATCCTATTATCCATGGCATCGTAAATTTTATGAATTCCGCTGGCTTCGGAATTTAATCATCCGTATTTAACGATAATTCCCGTAGGTACACGTCACATATTATTATATTATAACATTTGCATTGCTGTAATGTTATCGATAAAAGCGAAAAAATAATAAAAGACCACAGTACAACAACAACACAATATCTGTCTACGGTTTCTGTCCATTTTCGTTTTCAATTTTTTCAATTTTTTTTTTTCCATAAATTTTAACCGAATCATTTTGATTTTCGACGGTTCGAAAGTTCACGCATTAACACGTGTTTTATTATTAACGTCATTATTGCGTTAGTTTTTCGACATTTTTAAATGTTTCCATCAACATACGCGGCCGCAGCCCGATTGAACACGGATTTCGGGTGAACGTGATGTTTGGAATATTATAGTTGACAGCGCGTAATATATTTCCGCGCAAAACGAATTCGTTTGAAAAATTGGCAAAAACGTTAAAAAAAAAGTTTTTTTTTATTAGCGCGGTATTTTGTGTGATCACTCGCATTTAAAATGTCGTCGTTTCATTAGCGTTTTACCGTATCACGTCCGTTAAAATGCTTTATACATTGTTAAAATACATGTATATATGGCTGGTCGCTCGCAGTTGATTCTCGAAAGCTAAAATGTATTTTCTACCCCGCGTTGGGTTTCTGTCAAAAACTCCATACGAGGGTACCGCACGATCCAACACACCGTCGCGGGTCCGAGTGGAAAATATAATCTACGAAACCCTTCGGAATCCTTACCGAACACGAAATGTTCACGTCGCAATACTCCCGTCGAGTCGGTTGTGTGCATGATAATATATTGCACGCGCGTTCGACGACGAGTCACATATTGCAATTGTGTACGTACACCACGGAGTCAACAACATAATAATACGCACTATCTGTTCAAGACTTTCGGATTACCGCGTACGATTATGTAGTCAAAGGCCGTACGCAGTATGATAATTAGGGCTAGGTTAGTATAGGATTTTGCATTTTTTTTTTTAGGATTTACAGGACATATCTTTTCAAGCACAAAATGTGATTTGGTCATATACGAGTCCAAATATATAGTTTTTATTTTGCATTTTTTCAATTTTACGGGCATTTTTTATACTTTTTTGAAATCTATCGAGTTGTATGCGGCTTTATGTTTCGGAATTTGGCATCGACGTCTTTTCTACCGATGATTTGGTGTTATATTGTAAAGTCTGTGAAGTTAAAGTTGCAGTAGATAAAAAATATACAATTCAGCTTTTGTTGTTTATTTCAGAAAATTTCAAGCTGTTCATTTTGTACCGAAATATTATCACTCGATGTACTCGACCAACAACAAAAAAGGTTTTCAAATGCCAATCAAATGTTTATGCCGTTAAACCATAGAGATTTTATTGACTGACTCGTATAAGTTATACGCTAACGGTGAGGGGAAAAATAGTGCAGACTCGAGTGGGACAGACTCGAGAAAACGGGACAACATGCGTCTCGTATGACTTTCGTCGGGACAACTGTCAAAGTCATTATGCAGCCTTTTGAGCAAGTGTTATTATATCACTTTGGTAGTCTGCAGATATGTCTTTTGGACGCTGCAAAAATCCACTCGACTCGTAAACACAATATTTGGTTAGATTCATTCGACTGCGGTGGGAGGCAAATACGTGAATCATTTATTTCCAAAACTACGCGCATAGAGACTGCAATAATAGTTCTAAAACGTTAAGAAAACACAGTTCTGTTCACACAATAATATACTCTGTATACGAGTACACCTCAAACCCGTCGCACTCGCTGACCGGCCCCGAGTGACTCAAACATACGGTTTTAACGTTGATATGTTTTTTGGAATTTCCTGAGACCGCGAATCACTTATCATATCAACTAACAGTCTGTCGAAATAACAACGTTAAATGGCTATCCCCATGAATAAAGGATTGTTTGTTCTCATGGACTTTTCGCGGGTGTACGCGTGGTTTTTCGAAAAAATCTCACACGTTTACTACACCAGTAGCGGACTTAGGATTTTGGATATTTTTTGGTGTGTGGGGTAGGAGGTGAAAATTAGGTTGGATTCAGATATACTTACAAAGTACAGGATAGTTGCTCATAACGTATCAGAACGAGTATGATCCATCGAACAATTTATTTTATATCCTTTAGTAAAATATTTTATATGTTTTATGTTTTATATCGCACCACTAAAGAAGGTCTAGCTTATTCACCTGATGCTGAATGTTGTGATCTGTAACTCTTTAGGATAAGCCTCAACATCACGATTTTTTTCTTTATACTTAAAATGTATAAATATATGTGTAATTTAACATTTTTCCTCACGATACGATCTTTATAATAAAAATGCTATATTACATTACAAACGTATAAATCGGTATAGTTATGTTTAATTCCGGTTAATATAAATTATACTCGTATTCATTATATGCATTATAAGTTAATATAATTTAATCAATAACAACACAGTGATTTAAAACTATAGCAAAGGTAGGTTTATCAAGTGTAGTTCGTTTATTTGTTTTTCCATGTATAATACATAAAAAAACAAATTAAATTAAAAATAATCAAAGTACGACTAAATGTAATTTGTACAATATATCGTTTATATAGTTTTACACTGTAAGACTAAAAAATAAAAAGGAAAAAGGTTCAATTTTAAAAACCAGTGCGGCTATTTGGACACCATAAAATGGCTCTTTACTACGAAAAGGTTGCCGACCCATGCTTTGGACCTATGTTGGTGGGAGTGGGAGAGAAGTCTCTACTGCCATCCCTTAAATCCGCAACTGTTTACTCATAAATTCGCATACGTGCATAATATGTAGTGAGGGACGGAGTCACGGAGACAACGCGGTTCGTATACGATTCGATTATGACGTCCGCGACGACAATACATCGTATATCGTTCACGTACACGGCGACTTCACATAATCGTTACATAGTACACCCCTTATGTAACTATATGCCGAGTGTGTCCGCACTTAGTCAGCCATTGTGATTATCGCGCGACGCCGACACAATGTTATCACGTACGTATTATGTGATACCATCGATTGGTCCGTCTGTTCGTCTTCGGTCGGCTCGGAGATAATATTTATACGAGCGCGCGACGCGCATACGTGACGCGCAAGTCTTCCGAGCGGTGACGAGAAGTTTTCATTTTATTTGAAATTTTTTTTTTTATTTTCCGAAAAGGATCGACGTCCCGAATCTGTACATGTGCGTACCGGAAGGCTCGGAGAACGAATTAGAATTGTTCTTATTGCAAACGATCGGAAGAGGGAGAGATAGAGAGCAGCGCGTAAGCAGGCGATGCAAAGGACGTCAAACTATTAATACCGAACGATGACGATGCTCGACGACCGAGTGTAACGAAAATTTTTAACGACGGACATTTTTTTTTGTCCTTTTTAACAAAAGGTCAGACGAAAGCCATCTCTTGATTAGAAAAGTTTAACGTATTATTAGCGAACGGTATTGATTCGATTTGCCGATTGAATTAGTTTTTTCTTGCGTACAACTGTGTCGTCATTGTTTTGGAACCATATGATTTATATTCAATACGCATGATTTTGAGTTGTACGTCACATACGTTGTAAAATTCTTAAAACATAATCTTCTCTATTTAATCGTATATGTACAGTATAACGAGTAAAAAACGGTTAAGCAACGTTGGTACTATAGGATAAAATCACATTTTCAGTCAGGCACTTTATTTTATACGAATTCTCCCGGTAAACCAATATTGTAATTACGGTTTCGACATTCAAATCGAACCTTCTGTACATTTTTTATAGTAAATATGATAGGTAGCATGTAGGACTGTATACTTAAACGAAGAATGAAGATAGGATATAAAAATTAGAATGTTACGTTAAGTTGGAAATAATGATTTTCGAAAAGAAAAAATAAAATAAAATTAACAGCTATTGATTCGAAGAACACCACCATTACGTGGAACGTATGCAATTAAATTTTGGCTACGAAATGAAATATAAATGTACATATTCCGCGAACACTATTTTACGCGAGGTTATGCACTCGTGTTTGAATGCTTGACGTGAAAATAACTTCAGTACACGAAAAGCATGACGTGGAACGTAACGAAATAACGTGTGAATAATGATAGTGTTAATAATAATATAATGGCGTTTTACAGCGGTGAACTGGCATAAAATACGAGGCTGTTGGAGCAAAAGAAAATTAAGTTTTAATGGATTCACAACGGTGAGCGTTCCGACTAATGTCAATGAAAAGGTCGTCGACGTCAGACGCTTAGCGAAACGGTCGAAATCATTAGTCATATTCACGTACGGTTAGATCATTATAAGAAAGCCCGACGATGTTATTTACCATATCACAATACTATTGATTTCGATACGTTGACGTGTAGTCGATTTCTTCCAAACGGTTTTGGCTTAAGCTTTTCGTACGAACGATGGTTGTTTTAATAATTAACTCAACTGTTTTGAAAAAAAAAAAAAAAAAACAGGATCCGCTCAATGCTGCGGTTTTTACGTAATGTTCGAAAAAATTATACGAAACGCCGAGTGGTCCGACTGCGTTTGGATAATATTTTAAAGTGCTGAACCAACAATGCGCACGGTTCCGTGTCCGTTGATGTTGGTACCGAAATTATTATTTTATATTCTTATTAAAG
The DNA here is from genome assembly GCA_949715065.1 of Periphyllus acericola. Classification (NCBI taxonomy): domain Eukaryota; kingdom Metazoa; phylum Arthropoda; class Insecta; order Hemiptera; family Aphididae; genus Periphyllus; species Periphyllus acericola. The sequence goes on along the minus strand of OX454270.1, from coordinate 15,174,152 downwards.
AGCTGCTGCGTGGCGGAGCAATGCGACTGAACAATTACAATACTAGAGTAGACCATGGTGCGAAATATAATCATTTTAAATTTAACGAAAACAAACGGTACACCGCGATAAAGAAATTTTAATTTGAGACACATATTGTGTGTTTACCGGCAAAGTGTCGAACGAAAACGTTTGTTGAGCAAAGAAATGTAAGTTCTACGCCGCGTTCAAAGTAAATTTCCAACTTGCAACGGATATAATTCGTAAAACAATGATTTCTTCGTCGCGGTCTGGAATCAAATACCTTTGTACAGTAACTTTTACAGATGTTTACGAAGCGTACCGGCGAATTGCAGCTGTATACACGTGCACGGTATCCAAAGTTGATATTTTATTAATTAATGCGTCATTAATTAGAAAAACTTTTCGAATCATTAGATAAGTACACGCTCGCTCGTTGGAGCACGACGACGCGGAGGAGTGTTAAAATCCCATTACATTACGTTTCTGGAGATTAAAGTGAAAACATGTCTCGATGCGAAAACATATTATTACATTTTATCACTAGGCAGCAGTTTAGATTTACAAATAATCGCACAGCGCGGCGCACGTACGCGCGGTCGAAAGGCAAAAACATTCCGGGGTAGGTATAGTTCAATTAAAGGTTTACTTCTTCGGCGCCGGGTTACATATTATTGCAGTTATCAAATCGAAAATGAGAACAAAGAGCACCGACCGCCGGGCGACACCGATGCGCTTTTCCAAGGGTCTTGTTGCGAGAAAAAAAAAAAATAAGTAAATAAATAAATAGAAATACTGAACTCACGAGCGTTAGCGTCGCGCGTGCCCGAGTGTCTGCGAGGACCTTGTGTACATTTGACCTAAATCGATCCCGATACGTCGTTACACTGCAGATATCTCGTGCGAGTGTTCAACGGTACAACTAAACCTACACGTGTCTCCGAAAATAAATCACATTCCGTTTCACCATCACCGCAATGCCTTCGCGTCGTCCGTCGGGTGGTGCGGTCTCGTGCCCGTTCCGCTCGGAGCCCGATACTACATGTATGCAGATACGTGGAAGAGCCAGCGCGTTTTTCTCCGAGCAGAATCGCGCGTCTTTCACCCTCTGATATTCTTAGACAGCGTCCATCGTGCGCCACTCGAAAAGCTCAATGGTGGTAAGCGAAGAAAAACCGCGAGCAGAAAATAAAAAATTCCAATCCCTTTTGTGCTAACGTATCTGTCTGAAAATACATTTTTCAATCAGACAAAAATAGAAATTAATCTAACGTACAAAATGTGTTTCTAATGATAGTTTAATTTCATCCAAATTTATTATTTTCAAAATGTGTAGGTGGTAGGTACTCGTGGACGTTAAAAGGTCGAACACGTTTGTCACTCGCACCCATCGCTGAGTATTAATTATTGTAGTGTACCGAGGGGATATTTACCTTGCTGCAGGGTTGTAGCGGGATAAGGAATCGCTCCTAAAATTATTCGGCGCAACCCGAGAAAAATGACCCCGCTCGCCCATGTCTATGAAGTTATGACTGCTACACGTGTGTTCACGCCTGGAAAACTAAAAAGGGCCCGTCCACATTAAGAATGTGTCCGCTTTTCGCGGTTTATTTCGCAAAAATAATTCACCGCAGGTCGCATAATAGTGTTTTCGCCTAATGATTTATCGTAATATTATCACACCGTTGTGCTGCGAGTACTCGATTTCGTCGGAATCGCGGATTCGAAAAATGTCAACAGCGCGTCGCGGGTACACAATTCTTACGTTTTCGCAGTTAAACCAGCAAATCATATCGAGGAGAATATAACTTTCACCCGACAAAGGGCATTGTTGTGGGAACTTCAGTTTTGCGTCAAGCACAATCGAAAACTCGTTTAAAAATTAATTAACGTGATACCTATAAAGCTGTATGATATACATTACACTTTTATATAATACCGTTTTAATACACTTTTCGTGTCATTATATTATTTTTGAAAGCCGCTGTGAATTTAAGCCCGTCGAAATATAAAACTGCCTCAAGGTTAATTAATCGAACGTTATAAATATGATACGTAAAACAATAATTGTTTTCGTGTTAATTAAAATAACAGACGAAAATTTTGTGTAAACGAGCGATTTCCAACGCAATTAAGCCGTCCGCGGAGATTGACTCTCGAATATATTATAATCTGTGCAGGCTTTGAAGAACGTTCACAGTGCAACGTCGTGGTAATACGATAGTCAATAAGCGTGCTTTTCAAGACGCGGTTCGGTTTCAGGTCCCTGCTGTTAATAAATATTTAAAATCCACTGTTTTCACAATAAAAACAATACCGTCTTTACAAAACCGCGAAAATCGATGCGATATAACGTTCAACTGGAGCGGTTCGTTTCGGTTTAAAAAAAAGTAATACTAATCATGGAACATTGTACGTATGAAGGTATTGGGTATTTACAACATTAAATCAATTGTTGGATACGTGTAGTATCCCCGAAGTGACTACTTTGACATCGTGACACAGTCAAATTAATTTGTCTTGGTGATCAAGGGATGATTGATAGGCAAAACGATCCCGCTCTCGTTATCCGTACGAGGTACAAAAATATTATTTTTTCGTAAAAAAATTTTTTAAAAAAATGTTATATAGGAACTATTTCATTTATGTTGTTGACCAATATAATTAAACTATTTCGTAACATCGTAGTTTTAAAAGTAAACGGTGGTTTTGCACGCGTTGATCATACGCATTTTTTTCAATTTATTTTGTTTAACATCGAAAAACGTGCCATGAAACATGAAACATGTCAAACGAATCTGTTCTGAACTTCTGAATGTCTTTTCAAAATCTTCACTTCACCTAACGTCTTACCAATGTTTTGTTGAAAACGGTCAGCCAGTTGTGCAAGACGCCTAAACAGAATATGTGCTCATACAACTGCAGTCGTCCGGCCGCATCCCTTCGCCCTTGATCCAATTTCTCGTGAGCGATTGTTGTAGATTATCTGTTTCGCCTGCACACTACCGTTGCCGTTGGAAATACCATATTTGATTTCAAAAGTCATCATGCGCGCACTGTTGTACGACGAGTGCGCGGTCTGTGGTAATTAGGTATTAATATTTGAGCGGTGCCGTTCGGCGGGATAAGCACAGTGATTCGTGAATGCAGACTAATGTCCCCCGTACTCTACCGAGTGTATATTTACATATTGCAGTCAGCTCTGTACCATGGTATTGTGCCAATTGAACCATGTGTAACACAAAGACGCATTTAATTAAATCAGTATTTGATTATTATAATGTTCCAATGTGATTAAAGTGCACGCAAAACGCAATGCAAGTACTAAACGCGAGTGCGTGGTGAGAATTTCCATTGCTATAATCGGGTATTGGATACGAACAATCTGATTTTCGGTTGTAAAACTTTTGAAAGTTTTCTGACGGTTTTTCGCAGAATGGACTTCTGCTGCACTCGGAAAACTATGAAGACTTTACGCTCGTGATTGACGTCAAGAGATCGAAAATCAAGGCCTCCGAAGCATAACTAGGACAAAAAAAAAAATGCTTTTGCGCAGTACGACCAGGGCTGAAACGGTGTAACGGTGGAAATCGTTAAAAAAATAATATATTTGTCCCGTTGGCACACGTCGTTTCGTTCGCGTTACTAGTACCGCATTCGCTATCATGTTGTCGTCACCGTAATCATTTTACACCATTATGCGATCGCAGCACGTTCTCGTCAAAGAAAAAAATTGACCGCCTAAAACCGCGCGGTGACGGTGATAATGAAACGTTTCGGGGACCTGGACGACGAGACGGACCCACCGGAAAAGACGGCGACCGCGGTATATGCGTGGGAAATGAGTCGGAAAAAGGAATCTCTTTCCGACGAAAATAATTTACAAAAGACCGCGGACAAACGTGAAGTGATCGATTGTTCAAAGTTTAACTCGAACATAGTATTTTATATAATATCTATGCGCGTTTACAATGAACGTAAAGCATGTTTTAACTAATAGTGCGCTCTCTATCACGTTTGTCAGACTCCTTAAGTTGGCCAACCGACTTCTACCAAAAGTCTTCAAATATGAACCAGCATTTTTCAAGTAGTTTGCAAAAATGTGCAGGTTATCCATTCGCTAACTTTTATAGGGTTTACTGGTGGGGTGAGCAACTTCAAGTTGTCCACCCATTTGAAACCAGTGCCAAACGAATTGTTGTTACTTGCAAGTAATTTCAAGTTCACTTTTATAATTCACAAGTCACCATGGAAACCCACATAAACTTTCAAAGTTCCGAAGTTTACCCATCCAAATTGTTGTAGAACTTCGAAACCGATGCTAAACGATTCGGTATGATTTTGTAATGAATCGAAAATTAAGTAAAAATTGTGCCAATCGGCCATATCGTACATATCCTTAAAATTTGCGAGTATTATTGCAAGTTTACTTTTATAATTTACAACTAATTTTACGAACCACAATCCAAACTTTTAAGTTTTGAAGTTGACCCACCCATGTTGTAGTAGAGTTTTTGAAGATTTTTGGTAAAACTCAGTAGGCAAATTTTAGGGGGCCTGCACTTGTCACAGATGATACGTACCCCGGGCAAATAAAGCAGCTAATACTCCATATCATTATTTCAATATATATAGGTACTACCCCACGTTTCATATGATAATTGACGCATCCTTCGTCCTTCGTGTTTCTTTTTTAACGTATAATTTGCAATACTATATTATATACTGTGTCGTCGTTACGGCTTTCCGTATTTGAGCTGGCTTATAAATAAATAAAATATTATGTTGTCCTCGAAACGGGGCGGATTCGGCCGTTGTTGGGTGTATCAAAACAATATCTATACAATTGTGCATATATGCTCTTGAAGTCAACAAATCGTTCCTTATTTGTGTAATGCGATGTTACAGGAAGAGGATATTATTATTTCTCATGACGGCGCACGATGACGCACCAAGCGTGAATCCATCGGTACTCCAACGCGACACGCACCGTAACGTAACATTATTATAATACGTCGTAAGCAATATTATTTTTTCAGCCGTGCAGGCCACCCGATTTGCATCCAAAGTATTTCAACTCCGTCGTTGATATCGTTGTGATTATTATTATTTGTACAACCCATTAAAGTTAAAACTGCGTGGACTCGCAATCGTATACATTAGTTGCAATATCTTTCGGCCAGCCGAACGTGCACACAACGACGATTATTCTTTTCCGTTTTCACTTCAATCAAAACTCAAAGTATATTTTAACTAAAGTTCGCGCATGACTTCGCAGCCGTGTTACTCCCGAATACTTTGTACACGTCTTCGCCGCCCCGAACGTCGCGCGGAGTGTTCATTCTCGCGGACGAAACCGTGTCCCGGCCTTAGGCCGGTCGCACACCAAAAGAGCAAAACTGCGTTAGACAGTGTTAGTCAGCCTAACACAGTTTTGTTAAAAATAGAACATAGGAAATTACATTGCATACGCACACTGATAAGACATAGTCAAAACAAAACATTTTTGCTTTAAAACACAATTAGTCATGACTGATACTGTCTGAAGTGTCTCCATTTTCCATTAGTCACAATAAGACAAGAATGTAAAATTGTGTATATTTTGTATATTTATCTAATATATCTAATCTTATTATCTTATATTTTAATTTTAATTTAAATTAATTTAATTAAATTCATATTTTTCTAATATAAAATACATATATTTACATATTTTAAATACATAATTATATATAAATTGCATTATTATGTTAAAATACAATGGCTTGTGATGGTGAACTATTGGTAAGTCTAGTGGAAAAAAGACCATCAATTTATATAGACGTTTCTGATTTAATGGATGAACCCATAATTTTTTTCTCTCTTTTTTCTCTAACTCTTGTAGAGTGTACCACATACACACTGCAACCTCTTCGTCAGATGACATTTTGGTTACTGTTTGTATATTTTTATTCTTGTGTGTATTTTTTTTATGTTTGTCTTGTCTTGTCTTTCCTTGACTTGACTAACTGATATGCGCATATATAAAACAAATTGTTTTTAGTTGGGTCAACACAAAAATGACTAACACTGTCTAACACAATTTTGCTCTTTTGGTGTGCGGCCGGCCTCAGTGTCATCGCGTTAAACTCTAATGCACTTTCTCCCCCTTTTTCTCACCACCCCTACCACCGAGCATTTGCACGAGTGTATTACGTACGGACGCGAGTAAATGCAGTCTCGTCTCAGACCGCGGGGCACCGTCAACGAAAACGGTATACACTTTACGCGAGGGCAGCTGTCGAGCGCACACCGTTTCGCGGAAATATATAGTGTCAATATCCCGTTTCCCGGGCACCGTCTCGTGTTCGACCCCGGCCCGTTTGGCGCACCTACATCAATTCGCACCGAGTCGCCCTTCGTCGCCGAGGTCCGCGCAGCACCCTCGATTGTCCTAAAATAAATATTACGTTTTCTCGTATTCGCGACCGGCGATTTATGCGACACGAGTTCGTGCGGAATACGAATCCGTAACAATCGATGTTACACTGCGACCACGCTGCACGCGGGTTGTTATCGATTTCGTCTTATTCGAACCCTTAGCGCGAGATTCACGTGCGTCGTAATCGGTGCGTCCGTTCGAATTGCACGGCAACAAAAAAGGATCGAAAAACAAGACTGTGGTACAGGTATACAATGTTTGAGTTAAATTGCAAAAGATAATTCAGTCAGTAAAATATTACGTATATGTGCAAAAGACGAATGTTGAAACACGAACTGCTCCGCCGGAATGACGTAGATATTGGTAGGTACTTCATGCGTACGAACTCGATCCGTATTGGACTGCGGCGTCGATGACATGATGATGATGATGATGATGATGATGATGATGGTTGTACATTCGTCGTTAGTCAAACTATAGCGGCCACCGACCTAGTTCTCGCGCGAGTCGTATTATATTAGAACGAGCTGCAGTGGTAAACAAAATCTCGGGAAACCGTAATTATCTCGTGGCAGTATACATATGTATGTGACCCGCCGCGCAAAAAGACGATTTCGCATCGGCAGCGCCAGATGTACGAACGCGTAGAATAATCATATCGGGTCGAGCTAATATTTTGTCCTAAAAAGCACCGTATAGTCCGTCCGCACCCGCCAGCTACACCTACGATACGCGTCACGTTCTAGACATTTGTACACTGGAAAACATCGTTTATTCCAAGAAATATTAATAGTGCATACGCTACCGCGTACACGTCGTTCGGATTACGCGTTCGTGTATGCGCATGGTAATTCTTAAGACGTGCTCACCCCTGTGTTTTGCCGTAAAAAATGCTTAAGTTTGAATTCGTATTTTTAATGTTCGAGTTACCATAAAAACTATGCATCCCACACATTCATTTTCCATGTCACCTTAAGTATATCCAGTGGCGATACCAATTTTTGTTTTTCAAATGGAAACACCATATTTTAAATGCGGCATTTTATTAGGGTAGTTTTTCCGTGACAAAATCAAAATTCGAACAAGTAGTTTTTAAATTATCCTAATTTAAGTAATGAGGAACACAGCATTATAACACTAGTACTTACATCACTGAGCATATTAATTGCCCAATGTAATGCTCAAATGATGCTAAGACGATACCTGTTATATATTTATATTTATTTATGTATAAACGCCCGGTGGGCGTTAAGTATAGAAATAATAAGTTCATAGTACAACAGTTAAATTCAATAACAAGGAGCAAAACGATAAAAAAATAAGACAACAATTAGAGCTACAAAATATAATACAAAAAAAATAATGTAATTTTTTAAATTTTAGAAAAAATCTACAGCCGTAAGCTATAAAATTATATTTTTGTTCATACAACTCCAAGACAAAATTAAAGTTCTTAAGTTTTTTTTACCTAGGATTAACATTCGGTTTACCGGTGTGAATGTACAATAAAGTCACGTTTGCAAATATAATGCAGAAGTGGATCAAGCTGGGCTTTGAGAATTTATATTAGTTAAGTATTTCAGGACAATCAGAATTAAGTAAGTTGCAAAGCCAGCGTTAGTCATGATATCGCCTTCTGAGTTCCAAATTTTGGATATAAAATGTAAAGGCTGTCATAGGTGTTCAGTAGGTTATTTAGACATTTCCTGTTTTATATGCCAGCTTATGTAAAAATCGATTTTGGACTCGTTCCAATTTTTGTAAAAGATACTCTTAACGGGGGCTCCAGATTATCGGAGCCTAGTTCAAAATCGTTCGTGCGAGAGAGAAACATAAAACAAACGAGCAAATCGGATCATGAAACTAATTATACGTTTTAAAAACCCAAACTATGGATTTAATTGATGACATTATGTTTGTCAAACGTAAGGTGACTAAGAGTACACCTAAAACACCTATGTCTAATAATAATTTTTGACAGAAATCCATTTTTATCGTCGATGATCTTACGCTGTCAAATGTCCGCGTCGGCTGGAATTTTACGTCGAGAGCCGAACGTCGGCGAACGTGGAGCGATTGACCGTGTGCTGATATTACGTTTGTGGATCGTGTAATTTTTATATGAAAACAAAAAAAAAAACCGTATCGCGAATAAAACGTAATAATGACTTTTCGCAGTGAGTTATACGCGCGATCCCCGCGGAATGAAAGCCGACGGGGAGCGACGGCGGGGCGGTTTTTTTTACGGAGCGTTATTATTATACCGTTGCGCGGGAAAAAAAACCAAACTACACGATGATATGCGCGCAGAAGACGTGTGTTTATGCAACGGCGATACACGCATTTATACGCGTCGTACGGACGGGGTAATAGACAAGAACCACCTATAAACAACTCAAAAACAGTGCCGTACGTATGTTACACGGAATATGTAAATGCGGCGGCGGCCACGAGTTCGCCAAACGCGCGATAACGGTTAGCTTTCGTACGATTTTATTAATTCGTCCAGCTGTGACGTCCGTTGTTAAAAACATCGGTGTTTCCTAGTTGCGGACAAAGTGACAAGAACCATGCGAGTCGCATATGAAATCTAAAAAGGTAACATACGAATTGCGGACACAAATATAACACACTAATTGCGTACGAATTTCCAAACGTTGGGAAATTACTGTTCAATATTGTCGATATACATATAAACTTTGTTCGCATGATTATTTATCAGCATTAAGATTGTGCCGGTGCTTTTGAGACGGCTGTCAAAAAATATGTTTAATCAGTTTAACGACAACCTTACTCGTGCTTGCTTATAATATCTGTCGTCTTTCTGTATGAAAATGTACAGTGAAAAACTTAAAGTGTTACGTGTGGTTGACGGTTTCAAGTTCCGTTTTCATCGCGTAATACTGTAACTGTACTGCTATACGAAATTTAAAACGAGCCAAAAGATCTGTCGAAAAGTAGGATATTATTAGCAAACAAATGTTGCAATATTCAAATGGTGAAATCAGTAGATTATCATTTATACAGGCTGTTTCAAAAACATTTTTGCCACAAAAACTGTAAAACCTATCACAATAAATAGATAAATAATAACAGTAATCCATAAATATTTTATAATAAAAAGCATTTTACAATGTTTAAAATAACGATTTGTCTTTTGCAAGACACAAATATTTTTAACCCCACCTGCCAATTTTTTGGTAGCTTGTCCTAAGTCCTGAAAAAGTGGTGAAGGGAAATATTTGTGTCCGCAACGCACGTGATTTTTATTAAAAAAAACTCTGTATGCAACTAGTATTATGATAACGAAAAACGTGTCTGAAATTGTTATGGTACAATTTTGACCTGAATAATTTCGTCCGCAACCATATACTCGTCATCGCTACGCGCAAGATATCGTGTTTCCGCGACGGACACAGGATCCGAACGACCTATTTTTTCAATCATCCTTTTGCATCCTCCCCCATCGCTCGAACAGGTCCTTCTCGACAACTTGACTACCAACCGCAGCCTGCTGCGACGGTTGTGTAAAAGATATCCTCCGAAAGTATTCCGATATGCCCACCGCGTCCCTATGAATATCCGAAGTATTCGAAAGGTATTCGAGTTCAAAGACGGATCCTACGTCTATATACATTTCATTTTCAGCACAAAAAAATGTTCTAAAAATCTTAATTTTAAAAGATCCTAGAACGGACGATGTTGCGTGTACGGACGCTTTTAATAATTGATAAGCAGCAGTCTAGACTAAAAATAAAGAAGATACGTTGAATTTAAATATTAGTGTAAATTATGTTGGTTTGTTTCTGCCTAAATTTCAGTTTAATTTATTGAAATAGACATACGTATACAGGGAATTAATTTTAAAATACATTACATTCCAAGTAATAGTTAAGAATACGTATTTGAATACATTTAATTCCGACAGCTTACGAGTCTGGCAGCATGGAGATATTTTAAAAGATCGCCAAATTTTAAAAAACTGTATTCTGTTGTTGTTTGTCTTAGAATAATCTTTATGTTATATATCGACTGCGATAATGATTCACTAGTCAACATAATTGCGTGTTTCTTTTCAATACGAAAAGTCCTATTGGTTCATTTTAATGTGTTTTGGTTGTTGTATTAATTGTTCTGTGATTGCCCGTATTTTACAGTCATCATTTCTATGACCTCTTAGACATCTATATAACAGAAACGTGGAACACGAAAAACATCTTTATCCATATCATGAATGGACCAATAAAGTTGAAAGAAGTGATTCCATCAACTTTCAGTCGAGTGGATGAAACGCGTGAAATACGAAAATCGCGTGACGTTGGCGAACCAACTCGTGTGGTAAGATCATCATTTTTCCAGTGTTATGACGGGTAATATAATGGATTAGTCGTCATGGATATTATACTTAAATCGACGAACACTTGCATGCTAACGCGCGAACCGAGTCGGTCTATTTCTCGTGACGGTCCGTCTGTGTTTACCAAAAAAAAAACAGAAGAAAAATCCCGTTCGACAAGTCCTCCGTACAGACACAATAAGGATAAAAGCAATACGCACACTAAAGCGTATTATGACGTATTATTGTTACATGCCCGTAAGATAATATATGCGTTCAAGGGTATACTTTATTATTTTGTTCGATACGATTTTTCTCCCGCGCTCAATCTTGCCGTACGAAACTAGTAAATATTTTGTTCGTCCGTCTCTCAGAAGATCTCTCTCTCTCTCACTCTCTTTTTCTGTCTCTGCTAGAGTCTTCCTATTTATCAGTCGGAGTAATACGTATAATATTCAGCAAATATATACCAGTCTGCCGTACGTATAAATATGTGAGCGCCTATACCTGTATTATGTATTATAATATTATTGCGTTTGTATTGCCGGTCATAAATCTAGCGTCGACGCTATACTTACATAGACGTGCACGTGTGACCCACCGGGCCCACCCAATGTATATATGTGTATACACAGCATAATATAACATACACGGCCGTGCACGATACTATATGATACATAATATAATACACGTGGTATACAGGGTGTCCCACCGAGGTTTTTTCCCATGGAAATATCTCCTGAAACGTTAAGATTCTGTTTCTTTTTTTTTTTATAAAACACATCGGGGCAACGGCAACAAATATTATATTTTTTAATTGGATTTAATGTTTCGGTGAAAAAGTTAAAAAATATTTTTTTTTATTTTGTTATTCTGGTAAAATTTGAATACAACCATCTTACAGAGCTTATTTTTCTGAAATATCAGATGTTTCAACATTTTATTTTAATTGATCTTAAGGTTTTTAACAATTTTTATAATTTCCTGCAGACACTTATCAGAGGTTATCAGAAAAAGAGACGAGATAATATCAAATCATTAAACTGTGTAAGAAAATAATACCCAATTTTTCAGGAAATTAAAAAAATATTATTAACAGTCAATAGGTTCATGGAAATAAAACGTTGAAACGTCAAAACGTGTAGAGAAATGAACTGCATTTAAAACGGCTGTCTTCAAACTTTTGTAAAATAATAAAACAAAAATATTTTTTTTTACTCTCACGCCAAATCATTAAATTCAATTAGATTATGAAATATTTGTAGTCCTCGCCCACCACGAGTCTTAAAAGGCAAAAAAAAAAAAATTTCATTTCATTATTTTCTCAGGAGCGGTCGCAACGGGTAAAATAAAAAAATCCTCGACGGTACTCGCCCTGTACACGTGTAGCCGCGCAAACGGTGCGCATCGTCTATTTCATCGTGTAATTTAGTGTTTGCGTATACCACGCTCATGCCGTATACGTTATGCATTCGTTATGGTACACGTTTGTTTTTTTATCGCATTATATTTTTCTCGGCAAATGTGACCGAATGAAATATAAATATAAACCATCGCCCCGAAAAATCGAACGCCGTCCGAATAAAAATACGATGCTTACAAAGGCGCGCGTTAGTGCCCGACCTGGTGCTCTGTTCGCGCGAAAACGACGCGTATATCACGCCGTGACGGGGACGGGTGAACCGAGGGCCACTTGTCGGAGTGGTTTTTGGCCGATCTCCTGCGGTCGTTTTTATACGGCACACTTCGTATTACAGCCAGGACCCGTATTATGTGCACGCAGCGTGTACGTGGTGGTGGACAGCGCGCAGAGGGATTTATAGGGTTTATCGTCCTGTAACACGAAACACTAAACGGAGGACATTTAAATATTCATAAACGTCGTAAAAGTATATAGATATATATATATATATATATATATATATATATATATATATATATATGTACAGGGTAATTTTTTAGACGCGCTCACTCCCTTTTTCAGCCGTAAAAATGCTCTCATTTGAAATTTTTTTTCCAATGTTCAAGTGACCATAGAAACCAAGTTCTCCACAATTGTTTTTCCATGCCACCTTATGGACGTATGTCCTGTGGCGATACGATAACTTTTATTTTCAAATGGGAACAACATATTTTCTACTTAAAATATTATTTTCGATTAATTTTTCTGCGATATTTGATAACGCGTGATACTTTCGGAGTTATCCAAATTTTTAATTGCAAAGCGTAAGATTCGCGTTATCTCGAACTAGTAGCAATTTATAGCAAAAACATGTAATTACAAATTATATCAAAGCATAAGGTATAGTAAATTATAATCCTTTTTTTCTCAATACTTAAATTAGAATAATAGTTAGAATAATAATTAGAAAAATCCACTCGTTCGAATTTTGATTTCGGTACATAGAAATTTGCTGAAAATTCACTCTAATGAATTACTGCACTGAAAATGGGTTGTTCTTATGAGAAAAACAAAGCTTTATTATATTCACAAGACATGCTTGAGGTGGCACAAAAAAAAAATTTCAAATTAAAACATTTTTACGTCTAAAACAGGGATTGAGCACAATAATAACAATGGAGTGTCCAAACAATTGTTAGTTTAATAAATAAATGAGAGAAAATTAACCAGGTATAATACGTATATGCACAAGACATAATATTAGCAATAATATCAATAACTATAATAATAATAAAAATAATAATGATAATATTCTAACGTTGTACTTGGTAATATATTATTATTGTTATTACGACGTTCGATGCGATTTGTATGTTGGGTTTTGTGTTTATATTTTATGGTATATCGTTTCAGACGTTTTGCGGACGGACAGATATTCATAAACATTTTTACGTATGTCGTAAATAAAAACGGGAACACAAAATATTACAATATTATACACGCGATTCACCTTCAGCGGCTGCTATTTTTTCATACGGTCCGCGGTGGGTTCCATTGTGTACTCTTACCGTAATAATATCGTGCGCCTGCCTATATCACACAAACGGTGTAATAACATTATGATCTTGTGCGCAGGTAGGTGGTATATATTTTTGCCGCAACGATAATAATAATAAATGAATAGATACAAATAAATATAGAATGTATAGTGTATACATTATCTGGTCACACATCCCTCGGACGGGACGCGGTGTTATTTTATTACACGTCAAATGTGAAACTATGGCAAACAACGAGGAATTTCAAAACCATAACAGCCGTGTGTGTAGGTACTTAGCAGTACGCGTGTAAAAACTAAAAGCCATAAAAAAGGTAAAAAAAAAAAAAAACAAAATTTGTTATTGCTAAAAATGTTACAGTTATAATAATTCTTGTAGTATTTTTTCAATACGTCATATTTTACTACAACATAACTGTGCGTAACACTATAACTATAAATCGTTGATAAAAACTAACTGAGTGTACCATGTTATTATAAATTATAATAGATCGTTTATATAATTTGCTATTCGCAATATATTTTTACATTCCGAGCGAATACATATTATTGCACGGCAGACCCTCGATGATTTGAAATGCAGGGGATCTAGCTGAAAATTCGAATTATTAAAGAGGTTTTCGATTATTTGAAGAATAGCGGGAGTTCGATATATCGTGGGAAAAAAGACTGCTAACGATCATTGCCCTACACCAGCCCGCCCCGCGGTGTTTTGATCTCACGGGTAACCCGGACCGGTATCAACCGCTGACCAACCGACGACGTCCGGAGCGTATTATAATATAACATGATAATACTGCAATGTATAACGATCGCGGTGAGCGGTATAAGGCTTACATCGTGGTGACTCACGTTTGCAAACACATATCACCGTCGTAAATGCACTTATAATATCTGGTAGTAGGATTCACACATGCGTTTGTGACACCGCGCAACAAGTGGCGTCATTGTGAGAGAGGGGGGGGACACAAAAGTATTCATTTTTAACCCACGAAATTTCCATATTCATCACTTCACGCTAATGATAATATGAGAAGGTTACAGTTTTAAATTGTTGAATTTTTTAATGCGTTTAAAAGATTACGCGAGTTAAATAGAAATGCGTGTTTTCTATAATTGGTGATAATTAATTGAAACTCAAAAATGCATAGTTCTGAATAATAATACGCACCTATATATACCTACATAATATGCGAGAAGAATACATATCGTTTTATTTATAACGACATGTTTTTATGCCACATCGGGCCATCGGGGATGTGCACCACCATATTATGCGAAAAATCATGGGTAATTTGCACGACCTGACATTATACTCGGCTCTCGCGACCGGGGTACAGCTATTCCGGATAACATGGATCGATGGATTTTGCGTCCCGAGACGTCGTTACATTATTATACGGAGGATAGGTGTCTGACGAATTTACGACTGTGTTTTTCAATATTAAAAGTATGTATTCACGCAAACTCTTTGCACCCGTCACGTTCTGGGGGAAAATAACACGAAATCATGAAATATACTATCGTACGTTCGTTTACGAGAAGGCAAAAAGGAGTTGGTTTTTTTTAAAATAATTCCAGCCGGTGTTCATAGGATAGTGACAACACTGAATACGATAAGAATTTATATTACGATTTATTGATAAGTGATTTTTAAAAAAAATAGAGATACTTCGCTTGTGCAGTTTTTATGGAAAGTTAATTGTACTTAGGAATGTGGCGAGAAGAGTAATCTAGAATGCATTTTGAATTCTGATAACAGCTAGTATTTGGATTTCGGAAACATTACTGCGTTGTTTTCAGAACCGGAAATCGCATACAAGTGCGCGTATAACAAGAAGTATCGAGTTAGGATTTACATATATATTTAGACGATGTACGAAGTTTAGGCGCACCTAAGTTTAATCAATAGATATGAACTTTTCATCGTCTGATATATTTTCGTGATAGTCGAAAAAAAACATTGCTCCCGTGCGCCTAACATTGACTTTAACGTTGCTTCCTAATTCGCCGCGGCACAGCTATGCACGCACGCAAGTTTATATTGCGACCACTCTGCTATTACAACACGTACAGAAACGGGCAGTATACAGTATAGGTCAGTACCTCAGTGGTCTTCAGCCTTTTCGAAACGCGGCTCACCTTTTTTACCGTACAATGTTCGCGACGACCCACGACAGCGCTTTGTTAGTTATAGAATTAGAAATAAAAAGGGCGAATCTCCTAGGTCGGCTGAAACTCCGTGGTCGGGCGAGATACAGGGATGGGTTAATATTGCTGTATTTTTCATTTAAAACTTGACACCAATGTACTGTTGCTCTCGAAAAAAAAAACGATTCTGAGCGAAAAAAGTCGGTCGTATCAGTTTCAATTATTAAAGATAGTCGATATAGCAGAAGTACAAAATGTCACAAATGCAATTTCATTACAATAACCATACCAATTGAATTGCCTAAAACGTACTCGATTTAATATTATTATTATCTGTGAGTATGTTCAACCTGGGAGAAATCTTATTATATCTCGTACGAAGTCATTCACATTATTGCGTCGAAAATGATGAGATTTCTATGCTAATATCGAAAATACAATATGTATGTTTTCATGAGTAGCTACGGTTAATCTGTATAGCATAAGACGCATGAGAGGTAAACAAATGGATAGTGAGTGGTGATGAACATAATCGATGGTGCAGGGTTCGATTCTTGATCTCGGTTGAAGTTTCTCGACTCATCGGAAAACTGTTGACAAAAATGACCGCTCCCCAAAAAGCACTAATCAGACGATCTAGAACTTCCAGAAAAGTTGCAGGTACTGTACACATCGAAGACATTTCTCCGGTCGAAAAGGTGTGCACAGAAAAAATAAAATAAAAAACACATTATGATAAATCCAATACATTCCTCGTTTCACTGAGAATCGAAAAAAATCTAAAATTGCTCAGATCTTTATATTATAGGGTATATATATATCGAAAAAGTCCGGCTTTACAATGCCATTATATATTTTTCTGAGCCTGCGTTTTATTTTTGTTTACTATTATCTTCTGTTAAATATAAAATCGTACCTATGTGTACGGTTTATCAATAAACTATGATATAGCGGACGATGTCCTTAGAGTAGAAGCGAAATGTACTTATCACGAGCCATTATTACGGGACCCTAAGTCGGGTCGTGACCCACCGGTCGAAAACCTAACTGGTGGAGGTGACTGCACAATATTACCTTATCCACCGTGCTCCTTCCGAATCCAAAGTCGGCGGCGGCACGGTTTCGCTGCAGCCCATAAATAACTCAGCGCATTGTTAGTAGCGTTACAGATGTTTAAGACGGGCGCGTCGAGGTGGCTGCAGTTGTTTTTTTGTCTCGCACCGAGTGCCGGCGATTTTCGAGTACGACCTGCAGGCGCACGTAGTTTCTAGAAATGTTCACATTGTATTTTTCAATATCATACTACAGCATACACGTTACTCGTCGAACGATCGTCGAAAAATAATAATACAACCAGAGCCGTCTTTAACTGTGCAAGGGCCCATGGGCACCAAGAGCTTAAGGGGCCCTTTTAGTAGGTCCCTAAAAAAAAGTTGGAATAAAAATATAAAAAGCTTATTCAATATGATGACTTTATTAGTTGTTAAAAATGATGTATAATTTACAAAATTAGAAATATGGTATATTACTGTTACAACTTGCATTTATAAAACTTATCGTATACCTACATAGTGTAATATCATTCCTCACTTAGCATTATTTAAATAACGTATTAACAATGCCATTGAACTAAGTTTTTTTTTATCTAGAATTTAGAATTATTTTAGTACTGACGATCGTATTATAACGTTACAGATTGCAATTTAAAGTTGTAATTTCTATTATTCGGGGCCCCCATCTGGCCGAGAGGCCCTGGGCACGTGCCCCACGTACCCATAGGGTAAAGATGGATCTGAATACAACGTATCCGCAGCAGCCTGAAGTGCACAGGTTGTCCGGTATGAATACATTATCGTGTTATTATAAGTATAAGAGAGTTTCGATTGCAGGCATATGAACGCGTACAACATCATAAGTACCCAGCGTTTTACCCGCTGTTCCGATGCACGTACGCGTATTATATCCCACAACGTGTACGCCAGATAATAGTATATTATATTATATTAAATTAGTATTTTCAGAATAACTAAACTAACTGTATTCAACGGCGGGATTCGAATCGATAAGCGCTAGGGTTTTATACTCGCAGTTAATTATTAATACGGCAAGGATTTGGTTTTTGTTTGTGCGCAGTGACAGAGTAATGAACGTGCAAATTCTGTGCTACGATTTCGTACTGTCGGTCGTGACACTATATTGTCTACAATATTTGGGTCACGAATCACATATTCCGAACAAATCGATGAAATCTCGAAAACTAATATCACGCGTGCCAGGAAATTAAAGTTTTTGAACAAACTTAGTGTTTTGCAGTCTTTTAATAGCTTCGAAGGGTATCTGAGGTTTGTTATTATAACAGTTGCTAGTCAATTAACTATACGGTTTTGATACATCATAATCGCGTTTGTACGAACCTGTCTGATAACTTTACACCGGAACATAAATTTGAACTTTCCAAAATTATAATAAAATATTATAGGTCAAGTCGAGTTTATGATGATTTCAATGTCTCTAGGGCCTAGACTAATCTAATCCAACCCGATTTCGGGATAGAACAAAATTACCAAGAACCGAGGATGATAAAAAAAAAATTAAAAAAATTGTACGATCCAACTCATTTAATACAAACAATAGGTACGTATTATTCGATATAATCGCAAGTAATTGGATTGCACACGTTAAAAATGAACAGTTTATGAAGTTATTAAGATTGAGTGCAGTTAAAATGTCAAATTAATATAATTGAAGAAGAAATTGTTTAATGTTCGCACTGAATAAAAATATAATTCGTCGTTAATAATTGATAATTTTTTTTTTTTTTACAGCCTTTATACAAAATATATATATATATATAATATACACGAGCGTTGTTGTTGCTTTTGAAAACCCACCTGCAAGGGGAACAAAATAAAACGTTTCAAAAAAATAAATTAAATAGTTAATTATAAGCATTTTTTTTTTTACGTTTGTCGTTGATTACCGTGACAGCTTTAGCAGCCGACAGTTGAAATGTTTTTAATAATAAATTTCAATACTACCGAACGCGTAGCAGAAAAAGCGAAAATATTATAACTATTCTTTAATTTAAAATACGCGGAAACTTCTTTAAGATGCACGTTCAATAGACAAGTCTTTCAATCGATTTAAAAAAAAATCGAATTATGCATTTACACAACACAAAATGAAATATCACAAATCATTCGTGTGGCGATACGCACAAAGAAAATACAATATAACTCTTCAGCGTTTATAAATGATATTCTATCACGTTTTAATGTAATAACTAATAAGTATACACATTTTACCGTACCTAAGCTTGTATATTTATTATGATCAGACCAATTGTGTGTGTGTGTGTGTATACTACTATCCTTTGGTGTATTTATAATTGCGCTTAATTTATTCACAAAATCATTTTTAGACACTTCGGGGTGGACGGGAACATTTTAATATAAATGTCAAGAATAAATATGCGTGGTATATTAAATAACTACAACTTATTTATTTTTTTTTTTTCTCGGAACATGACAAAACGGAACTGCAATAGCGTTTACGATACATGTATAACGTATTATACGCACAAGGCACCGACTCGCACTCTGTTTTTATTAAGGTAAGTGATATTTATGTTAAAAATAATAACACCTTCTGTACAATAAAGCAACGCAGAAATATTTTGAAGAAAACGAATCGTAAGAAACGTTAAATTATATAGTAGTACCGCTTTTACCTATAATCTTACGTCCAGGTCGGCGTATTGATTTCTTTAAAATTCCGGTCTTAGTTCTACGGAGCGTTCTAAACGTGATAATATAATTATTATTGTATGTAATCTGTGTAATTTTTTCTTTATCATTTCCCACTTTGTACCCGACCTCATGAGGAATCAATTTGTGATTTCAATTGTTTTCATATGTAATTGTCCTTCCCTTCTTCCTAGCAGACAATTATTTTTTTTCAATTTTATCTGCATTTAGTTACGTCACTCCTGACTCTAATCTTCTCCTTAACCCTCGCTCCATTCCTATTATCAATTCCATCAATTCCTCTGGTTCCCTTATTTAAAGTGATTTGTACATTTGTTGTAATATAGTTTAAAAAAAAATGTTATTTTTATGTCTAATTCAATCGCATTGTTGTTATGTTTTACAACGAAAGCAAAATAAATGTAAAAAAAAAAAACTGTATAATAAATTAATAACTATTCAAATGTAATATTGATCGTATATGACCGATTTTAGTCCACACGAGGCGACTGTTAGTGTCCGATGCCAGTAATGATATTCACAAGGTCTACCAGGTTACACACAAGGTCTACGCACTGTTAAAATTTTTTCGCAACGATGAGGTATCATGATAGTTATATTGATTAAAAGCTCAACGTATCGAACCGGTCGGGAAAGCTACGATATATTATATATTATATATTTATTCTGCTGTCAAAAGAATATGTAGGCAAGATATGTTTCTTCGGGTAGGCGTAAATAGATAGAATCGTAAATAGCTGAAATCTAAGCTCGTATAATATAAGAGGGACTTATGGGGCACGAAAACCGTTTCTCCCCTCACCCTTCCCGCAGTATTAAGTTTTCTATCTCGGGCCGATCGAGGGTTACGGTACTTATTTTTTTCACCAAAAGAAGCGTAAGCACCAGATTTTTCTAATGTTTGATATGGTTTAGAGATCGGTTAGAAAAGAGAGACTCTGGCATTTTGAAATTCCGATGATTTAAGTGTAAAAAAAAACATTTTTCCACGTCTTTCCTAAGTTAGTCATAAATGTATAAGACACAATATTCGTCATATTTGCAGCGGAACACGAATTTTCAAGCAAGAGATAAAAACATTTTTTTCTTAATTCTTTAGGCAAGGGTCGATTAAAAATAAGACTAATATGAAGAACGATTTTTTATCGTTTTTCATCGGTCGTCTAACGGAAAAATTAAAAAGGAATGCTGTGGATGGTATTTCATGTTCAAACATTTTTGAATAAAATTCCAAATCTTTTTTACTGAATATTATAATCAGGTTTGTATAATACATATATCTGTATAATTATGACAACTCAATAATGAAAAGCACACAGTAATTATACGTGATCTTATAAACTTTTTATTTTTTTCTTATCATTTTCTTATAATTTTTTAGTGAGTGTAATGAGCTACTCATTGCCGAAATAGGAGTCAATGATTTTCCCCTGTTAAAATAGATTGCCTCCCAATGGAGATCACCCGCACACGTACACGGGAATTCACAATACGAAGTCATATTTTGGGAAGCTTTCTGGAAAATTAAGTTATTCAAAAATGCAAAAAGAAGATGATCCGAATAAATCACGGAATGTGTTTACTTGGTCCTGATAACAAGATTTTTTTTACTATGATTATTATGACACTTGGACGGCAAGAATATCGGCTTTTTCAAATCTTAAATGTTGTACAACCGTAGTCACGCGTCACGTAACATACTGGATATTACTTATTAATTGCTTACGAATACGAAACGATGATATCATAGAATTAATGTCATCTAAGTGCACTGCAATGTTTTAAAATACTTTTTACTTAAACTGTCAGTTTGAATCATAAACAAATGGACGTTATACTTTTTCGTCTAACACTTATTTGGTCTCTATTGATAATTATACGTATTTACCTAACGTTTTCGAGTGTATTCATTTTTTTTATAATAATAATTCCTTGACACGAAACATTTCCATTATTTATTATGTGTGGTGTAGGCGTCCTCAACCTTTTTAAACTTGCAACCCCTCCGCCCTCTGAGAACTAGAATATTTTTCAACATCCCCTTCAAAATAAAAATATAAACAGTATAAGACATAAGTACTTGAGAAGCGTATAATCCAATAATAAATACAAAATGAGTGTATATTTTGACATAGTGTTGAGCATCCTTCAAGCTGACTTAACATTTCATAAGTTGAAAGGTCGCTAAACTCTTTTTGATTCTGTAGATCTGCTGTTTCAATTTTTTACAAAGAAATTCTCCAACAATTACAAACAATAGCCATATGGTTCGTTGTTCTTAAGTTTTAACGTAAATAAACAATATATTATATGCTCACTAACTACCCTACCACCCAAAACAAGTACACCCCCTAGGAACCCATCCACCATCATTCCGTGAAAGGGGGACGATATCGCATACGTCGAGGACGACTGATGTAATACAGTAATCACAGATATATACCGTTGTGGATTAAATTGAATATTGTTAGTTTTAATATTTTCATCTTGTACTCGATGTATATTGTTTTTAAATGTACCACTTTAAAGTATTCCGTGATTCAGTAATTTATTTGGCACGCGTAAAAGAAATAGGGGGGGGGGGATAACGACAGAAATAATAATAATAACAATAGTTTTAAGAAAAATAATAATAATAATAATAATAATAAACATTTTATAATAATCAGTCGACTGTAACGTCTAAAGATCGCGCTACGATAGCAAAATGAAACACACGGCGTACACTTATAACCGGTGAGTATGTCAGTGTTTTATTACTACAGGCGCAGCCGGTGCACATAAGTGAACGGAATGACGAAAAAAAAACCCGTACCGATCACGACTATAATACGCGCAAGCCACCCGATTTGAATAAACGTCGACATAATCGTATTATTATTATTATTATTATTATTATTACGGAAAGGCGGTGTACACGCGTGCACGGGTTGGAAGTCAAGTTTTCTGATTATTGAGGCTTTGCTGTTCATTTCCGAGGGACAATCGCGTATTATAATAATATTACAATAAAAAAATAAAATAAAATACTCGTGCATTCGAAGAACGCGGAGGGGGATAAACTATGTGCAAAGAGATTTCGCATGACATGAGATTAGAATAATTATTTTATTTTTTTCTAAAAACGTTTGTCAGTAAAATTATTCGATCAATTTTTCATCAAATGGTAATTTCTATCGTTTATTTTTACTTTTTCACGCGTTCAACAATACGGTGTATAACCGTGGATTGAACAACTTGTGACGGACGAAAGTAACAGGCTCACTAAAAAACCGAATGATAACATATTTACCGTGTAGCGGGATCGTCGCGCGATAGCCAATAACCACACCGCCACTCATAATACACTCGTAATGATCAAAATTAAAATACAAAATATCAATAACAATATTACCGTATATATATATATATATCCGTTATTCACCGTTATGTACCGACCACAGCTCTCCCCTTTTTTTTGTCTTGGCTTTTTCCGGTGTCATCTAGGCTGGCTCTCAAGAAAAGGCATACACTTATAGATACACTTGCCGGACAACGAAAACCACAGGTGGGCGTCGTCGACGACGGATCAGGGATGGGCACTAATGTGCCCCCCGAGGTAATACGTTGTTTCTTTTTATTTTTTGTTCATAAACTGTCATTATTTTCTATGTATATTTTGGCCTGTACATTGTTATTCATGTTTTATTATTTTAATTACTTGGTAATTGGTCGTCGCGGTGCACGAGCCTCGGTGAGCCCCTCGGATGAGGTTGTTATACAATATTTTAAATATCGAGTGTCACTAGGTTGTTCCCTCCCTTGTAATTTTTCCATAGTTTTACTAACAATAATATATCTTGTATCATGTTCATAATTCTTTATTATATTGTTTTGATATAATATTTTATTTTTTTCCTCTTATATCAAAAATCCCGTGTGCTCCGGCCAAGGCCTCGGCCACAGGTTGACGACCCTAAATATGCGGATCCGTCATACGGCGCTTGCAAAACCGAGACGTCAAAAACTTGCGCATTACGATATCGCCGACATCTCCTGAGAAAATGAACATAGTCAATTTTTTTTTTAGACTTGTAACTTGTAAGGAAATAAAACCGATTTTAATTAAATAATATACCATTTTTCAGGAAACTAAAAAAATTATTAAAAATCTTCAGGATAATGAAAACGAAAAGTTGAAACGTCAACATTTTTAGAATAATAAACTCTAAAAGGCAATATTTTTTAACGAAACATTAAAAAAAAATTCAATTATAATATAAAATATTTGTAGTCCTTGTCCTTGTGATGTTCTAAAAAAAAATAAAAAAAATACCAGAATTTAAATATCTTCATTATCTTGGGAGATTTCGCAAAGGGTAAACCCTCGGTGGGACTGCACCCTGTATAAGAAATAATAGGAAACCACGATAAATTTTCGGATCTCGGTCAACGCAGGCTTAACGCGATTTGTTATGTTGAACAATATGTAAGATGTATATTCGATTCGGGTGTATTGAAAATGTGTATTGCCGTAATAAATATATTTTAGCTTTTGTGCCCCCCCCCCCCACACGGAAAATGTTTATGACAACTACCGATGACCTTTAGTGTATCGCGCATGATAATACTTTGCCGCCGTATTATATGCTTATAAATATTATATTACTGTATAATGTAGCATAATATACGTTCGCAAAATTCATAAGGGTCCGACGAAAACTTGGAAAAAAATCCATTATACCGTGATACGGATACTAGTGGAGAAAAAAAAATTAAAATAAAAAATTAAACAGTCCCGCATGTAGATAAATCACCGACCGCACATTATAACAAATAATAATAACGGGAGAAAAAAAAAATCGTTTTCCGTTGGGATTGCCCCCGTGAGCGGGCATGCGACGACTAATGCGCTTGAAATTTCCGAGCTATTCTGTTTTTTTAAATCATTAAATCATCGATAACAGGAAACAAAAAAAAATAAAAAAAAAATAGTAGTACAATTATATTATTCGATTGGAATAATAATATAATATTACTACAGAAAATACTGGGCTAGCTTTTGAAAACACTATTATTATTAAACAATCTGTTGAAGTTGCTCAGACATAAAATTTAATTAAACAAATATTTTAAGTATGAACGATTTTAATTATAAAATATTCACAAATATGTATTTTATAATCATAAGTTGTGAAATTATACTAAAATTACTCGGAAGATAAATATTTATATTTAAACGCCGCGCCGTACAGTTTATTATTCCGGCTTCCATTTGTATGAAAAAGTGTACAAAACAGTAATTAGAAATTACATTCCAAAACGTTGCTCTATAACTAATAATAAGTTGTTATCAAAATGCTTCTGAAAAACTTTCAGTCAGAAATATTATCTCGACATTTTAAGACTCATAATTAAGGAAACGGTTGTTTTAAAAAGTTAAAGCATATTATGATCATAACTTATTAAGTATCCACACCCAAACGGAACAAATTATATTGTGATATAAAAAGAGAAAATTCTTCTAAAAATTACATAAAAACGAACGATATATAATTCTGATGGCTAAAAATGTCTACAATTATTTAGTATTGTAGGATTTTGGTGAAATTTAAGTAAAAAGTTAGTAAAATGATGCAGAAAAAAATTAACAAGTTGCGAGACACAAAATTCATAATTTGATTTATAATATTACAGCTGTAGCTTAAAAATATTATAATTTATAAACATATGCTTATAATATTTCATGATACACTCGGTAGGTGTATGTGGTTATGGAATAATCAATTACTTTTCCGACGTAATAATTGCCGAGTAGACGAATAATATATTGAAAATAAACAGTATCTATGAAATACTACTGCTGTTATTAGATAAATACAGACATAAATAGAAAGAGAGAGAGAAAGAGAGAGAGAGAGTATATAGGGAATGCAGATTTGAAAGCATAGTATCCACGAGAACTGAAGAATTGAAGATCACATGATGGGTAACGAACTCCAAAGACCAAGTTGTTTGTTATAGAATATGTAATATTTATCGCATGATTAAACGGTTTAAGTATAAGTGCTCCACTTTTTGACTGCCGTATACAAGACCAGACCCTCACCGCGGTAACAAATCATGGACCTCGTCGCATTATAATTACCTTCTAATCATTAGTGTACACAATTACGGTCCTCAAACAGGGTATCAATGGTGCCTCGGGCATACTTGGGTGTAAGATTAAATTAAATAAAGATCAAAAAAAAAAAACGAAAAATCTTTATAAGTTGTTTAAGCAACTGAGGCGTGTACTGAAAAAATGTTGTGAAGAGCGCGCTGAAGTGTACTGGGAAAAACCACTGCAGGAGCATGTACAGAGAGTCTATCGGGTATTTACACAGTGCGATATCTCCCGTGCTACTAGAGTTAGTCGAATTCTGTTTGTCTCGCGAGTATTTCTGAGCAAAGACAATTTTTTGACCATAGTTTGGTAAACATAAATGTATTAATACGATGTTAAAAAATTAACTTTTTATTTTTTAATTTTTGTGAAACTCGAAGATTGCCATTTTATAGAGATTATTTTTCTGAAAATTTCGACAATGGTTCAACTTTCAGTTTTTATTGGATTAATGATTTTTAATATTTTTTTTAGTTTACATTGAAATAATGTAAATTATTATCACTTCTCCGTTTTTCCGATAAGGCTTGCTGATGATATTATTATTATTTAAAATTATATAAAGAGTACGCACTATTTTTTTGTAAACTAGAAAAATTATTAAAAATTAAGAAGTCTTTGAAAAATTAAACCATCAACAATTCCAGAAAAATAAGCTTCATAAAATGGTATAATATATATATTTAACGAGGAACGAAAATTATATTAGGCTTTATACTTTATAGCAATACGCGTGTTATCATTTATTATATTTTTATTGTTGTAAGAAAGTTGTAATATAATTTGGGGTAGACTTTTTTGTGCATATTTTAGTGCGAACATTTCTGACGGCGTCAACATGATGGGAAATATTACGAGAATGTATAGCGAAAAGGGAAAAACGTTTTTAGTTCTTAATAATAACACTTTTTATAAAGATCTTATAACATTTATTCTTTTTTTGTATTACATAAATTATTTATTATTTACATATTTACCTCCTTTATTTCGTATTGTTATCGTGTACATAACGTGAAACATTGGGCAACTGGTTCATTTGGTTGAGGGAAACTGGTACGTTAAATGCCAAAAACAGCCGTTGATATAGATACACCCCATACACAGTAAGTACAAGGGGTGATTCGAGTTATAGATAATATAGTGCGGTTCAATAATATTTTACGTCATTCAAATAGTTGCATCGATGTCCTAGGATTTCCTGGACGGTGGTTGGATCGCGTGGAGATGCTCGTGCGAAATAATATCGCGTTTCTGCAGAGACCGGGATGCTGTGCAAGGAAAAGTCGCAACGTTCCGACATCTGCAGGTGTTCGAAACCACACGTTTGGCGTAGGGATGAAGGCACTACCCGAGGTCACGGTTCGATCCGAACAAAAAGCTTTCGGTGCACTCATAAGATCATCGGTCATGTTTTCAGTGCGACTGCGATCGGGACGGTATGACTACAATACAGGACATTGTGATAATACACGGAGGTGCGTCTTGTCGCGTGCGCGTACCGTTGTCTGTCTGAAAGGGGGGAGGGGAAATTCTATTTAAACGCGCACTCGGTTCGGATGGATATGTACGCGAACCGGCACCGTATGCCCACGGTAGGTTTTCGACACTTTTTACGTGGTATCGCGTTATGACCGTGCGCGGTAATACGTGTCCGGGTTAAATGTCGATATTGCATTACCGTGTGCGAATCTCATCCGGACATGTCATCATGGCGGTGGCGGTAGTGCGCTCGATAATATCAGTGGAGGGGGGGGATGACACGCTGCCATGGGGGGAAAAAAAGGAATTAAAATAATACTAAAAAAAATCCCGGCCGATGAAAAATATCCCATTATCAAACTGTAATTAAAAAAACGACATCCTGCCCCGGTTTTCTCGACACGTGGACGGATAGTGTTTAAACAGAGTTAATTAACTAAATAGTTTTTTTATCGGAGGTTTCCGTCGACACGATTCTCAGCGGGTTGGTCGGTGGGGTTATAGGGGAGGGGGTGGATTCGTCCCGTGAAAATATAGGTATTCGCGTCTCTATACTAGGAAACGGAATAATATTCTCTAGTCGTCCCGTGTCAACGACAACCGAAAACGTGTTTCGGACGCGGAAAATTGCAAAAAAAAAAAAAAACGAAATGTAAATCGACCGAAATCCTTTGAAATCATAACATACACAATAAATATACACCGAGTACGCGAGACACTAAAATTACTTTTTAAACACTTCGATAAAATACGTGTACGTTTATGAGAAATAAATTTAAATGTGAAAGCAATAAATCTGACAAAACTCTTAGGTCTTGACGAGAACTCTGATCTTCAATATACCGCATATGTCATACTTTTACGAACACGTTAAAATGTGTGATTGTTTTTGGAGCTTTATTTCAATATTTTTTTTTTTGCACGGAAATTTTAAATGAAAATCAGTAACAAGTAGCAACGTTAGTTTAGCAACGTTTTTTCGACGGAACGACACAATAATTGTTATTGCAGTTCAGGTGCGTTTTGTTATACTCTTGCAAGGGTTATTAATTTCGGCTTTCCACAGTTATTTCCGACTTCTTATAGACATATTCATGTACCGGATGTTCAACCGGAATTTACATAGAGTCATATCTCCAGTGTTAATAGAGATACTAAAATTCTGTTTTTTTTTACGAGCATTCCCGGGCAAAGGCAATTTTTTGACAATGGTTTGGTAAGTACAAGTGTATCATTAAAGATGTCAAAAAACTAACTTTTCGTTTTATAATTTTAGTGAAATTTGAAGATGGCCATTTTATAGAGTATCTTATTCAGAAAATTTCAACGTCTCAACTTTCGGTTTTCATTGGATTCTTGATATTTAATATTTTCTTTGGTTAACAAAAATATAATGTAGATTATTATCATCAAGTCATTTTTCCGACAAGGTTTACTGATAATGTTATAATCATATAAAATTAAAAAAAAGTACACTATTTTCTTGTAAGCTAGAAACATTATTTAAAATCATGAAGTTAATGAAAACTGAAAATATAAATTTTCAAAAATTGGCTATCTTTGAATTTTACCAAAATTATAAAATAAGAAGTTAATTTTTTATATCTTTCATAATACACGTACATTTACCAAACTAAAGTCAACAAAATTGCCTTTGCCCAGGAATGCTTGAGAAAAAAAAAACCGAATTTTATTATCTCCACTAATACGGGAGCTATCGCATCGGTATCAATCCCAGTGGGACACCCTGTAGGTGTATGCAGCCTCGGTACCACACGCATAACTTGTACTAATGGTAAATCGCAAAACGTTTCCTTTAAATTCCAGGCGATTATCTGACTGGACTGGCTGGTCTCGGAGCGTTTAATGTTTCAAAACACCGCAAAGCAAATAGGGATTATATTTTATGAGATTCGTTCAGCCGTTCATACGTTCAAACGTTTCCTTTATAGCTAATTCAATGTATACAAGCCCCATATTCTTCGAGCATTTAAATATAATCGTTTTATTCACGATTTGCGGTGCAAACGCTGATTTTAGCCTGGTAATAGTAGAAAAAAATATACAACGAATTTTAGAAAAAGATTTGATTTCGAACATTCGTTTCCCCGAACACGTGAGGTAAACCTCGTGCCTACGTATTTCGGCTATTCAATTGTTTATACGGTAATAGTCGATAGCCGATATCGAAGGATTTAGTTTTATTTCATTTCAGACAAAACGTTTTCCAAAGACGTTTGTCGCGCAATAGAATCCAGACGCAAGTATTCGTATGTTTGTAAGAAAAAAAAATTTCACTCACGGCTATATTTACAGCGTTAAAAAATCGCAATTCAATTTTCAAGCGTAAATCCCGTGATCGATCTTCTGTATTGAGCACAAAATATAAGAACGCATTTCGACCTCCGGACACATAATATTAACTCCGTTTGATATTCAAGTATAATATAAATATTTTGAATAATTATTATTGTTCAAAATCACTCTGTACATCGATTTCAGCGTTACCGCACTCGCAAGTAAATATATTTCAAAGGTTTTAAAATGAATTAATAATAAAGATAAAAAGCACATTTTGATTTTAAGTTTTTCACCGCATGGGTCATAACTGTTATCCGCGTAGCAATAATTTGACCGAACACGCGTGAATTATTATAAATAAACGCCATCATCGGTTTCCCGTTACGTTTTGTACGCGTGCTTTCTGGTTAAACGAGAATTAATAATTGAAAAAGCAGGTATTCACACGGTGCACGCTACGCATTTTCTTTCCGCGTAACAATTTGCCTTATGACAATGAATCACCGACGAGGGATTAAAAAACCGTTTAAACTGACATTTGATTCCGATTGGCCGACCCTCGCTGTATTGACGTGGCAAATCTAGATATATTGTGCGTATGTTTTCGCTAAGCACATGGAAAAATCTGCTGCGGATTATTCGAGAGTAAGAACGACGTGAAATTGATTCGAAATGCATTTAAATATAACATGTCCCCCCCCCTCACTGAATCGATATATACGGATATACTCGTATTACCGGAAGGAGGTGTACACTGTACAGGTTTTACTTTCAGTACAAAGTTGTACGCGCGTGTATGTAAATACACAGGGAAATAAAATATCAAATGCTATTAGCTATAAGAAGCTACACTTATCGTAGACAAAATGAAAGGAAATCGAAGGGATGGATCGGACATTTTGTGTACGAGAACAGCTGCGGTATAGAGGCAGATAATACAGGAGACATAATAGATACTATACAGTAACACCGAGTTATTAGTCGAATAAGAGACGGTCGGACGTGGTTGGAATTAATGCGACGACATGTGTGAAGTATGAGGGGGACAAGAGAGATTTCGTGTCGAGTGAGACTGGACTAGGATGACCGACCACCAAATATAGATGGTACGGAAAAAGAGAAACGAGAAAAAACGATAAAGACTCATTTGATTGGTTATTTCAATTTTTTATGGTAAAATTATTTTGCCTCTAAATATCACGAAATAACCAGCACGAAGACATTATACGAACCACTAACATCCGTTTTTCGTTGACTTCAATTTTAAAAACCAAGGATTTCAGTGATGACTCTTAAAATTCAAAATAAAACCAATGCTTCTGAAATCGTAATTGCAGATAGAATACAACTTTTATACTCGCTGCTCTAGAATCGTTTGTACGAGTACAAAGCACTGTTCACTTTTTTCAACGTTAATATTTATTTAATATTTTTTAAAAAGACGATTTAAATACAACCTTCTACATAACAAAGCGAAAATATCTTTTTGATGTAAACACAATATTGTACTGGTTGTATATTTGTTCGCCGAAGTATTGACAGATGGGTTGTTTTTCCTTTAATAATACTTATATAGGCCCATTTTAATGTTATATTATAATGTCGTGACGATATACTTAAAAAATAAACACGAAACAAAATCAGTCATTAAACGTACAAACCGTATTTGTACATTAAATATATTTACAAATACAGTATTTTATCCTGAGCACAGCGATCCGAATCGTACGCGTAACAGAAGGTTGTTATTAGTATGATGGATATTCCTACGGTGTTATTATTCGTGGAAATACGTGGGGGAGGGGGGCGAGAAAAAAGGGATGATAAATATAATAAGGGTACGGATTAGGTTTATCTCTGTGTCAGACCATTTTGATTACGTTATCGTAAACACCCGGATAAAAACGCGTGTTACGCCGCGCAGTGATGCATCGAGACGGTGCTTATGAAGCGCTGAAGTATTGAAGTCTCGGAAAAAAAATACGTGTTCAAACCGATCACCTTTAGCTACGGGTCGGTGTTCCGATTGAGTACGCAAAGTCTTACCGCACATGAATATGTATTCGAAACGTCGTTGAATTATATTAACCTTGCGCGTCACGAAGACTACGGGAACATTTTTAGTAAACGTATGCGTTAATGCTCGTGTTCGGTATAATAATGACGTGAAATGCGACAATAAAATAATACCATATGAACAGAAGCATTTCGTCGAACTCCGAGCAAGAGATGGCTAAGTAACGTAAAAAAGCAGTCGTCTGTCGGATATTTAATAGCACTGCTGTATGCGCCACATGCGATATCATGAATTACAGCTGCTAAGCAAATAACGAATTAAAGTAATTGCACTTTTTTTTTCCACCGTTCGTTTACGTTAGCGAGGAATCATTTTCACAAGTATAGAAATGTCCGTTATAATATATTTAATTTTTGAACGCAGTTATAATGCCATTCAATGAATGTTGTGCTTCCTACTTCGCGTCATAATTTCGCGAATAATTTCTTGCTAGGTTTTACGACCGTCGCGCTGGATTTTACGCACACAATAATATGCTGATACTATAGTTTATACGCACGTGATGCTTTGGAGACAGTTTTCCGGATCCATAATTGCCAATTTAATTTTTCCCAATAATTAATTTTCCAATACCATTTTTCCAAAAATTAATTTTCCCAACAAAAATTTTCCAATACTTTGAGAAAAATGTTGTCATAAAATTGTAATTTTTATTACGCAATGACAATAAAAAAAAAATTAAACTTAAAAAATATAAAAATCAAAAATGTAAATGATGACTTGAAATTAACTAACCTCGAGACATGAAATTATGTTATTGTTATCAATAATTTGATCATAAGCGTGCCTTGTAATAATACTGAAATACGAAATAAACTATCTTCCAATTTTAGTCGAACCACGTTTCGACACTTCCTAATTTCTTGTTCCAGATTAGTAATAACATAATATAATATGAGATATACAAATAATACAAGCGAGATGCAAACAGTTCATCCTCGATATTTTTAGAAACGGTAAATGAGATATTTGGAAAGAATAAAATCGGGAACAATGGTCAGTACAATTGGGAAAAAATAAAATTCGGAAAATTCGTATTGGAAATAATAAAATTCGGGAAAAACGTACCGGGGAAAACCGTCATGCAATCGCACGTGATCACAGCGCAGACAAGGATCTAGTGCATATCGTTACGCGCGCGTTTCGTTGTGGAAATAAACACAGTTTAAATGACCATAAAGCTGTACGACACAATATACTCTCGGCCCGGGGGAGAGACGCATCATCGCCGAGAGCGACTTACATGTGCCGACTTACTTACGCCTATGTAACCACCCGCTCACGGATATATAATATATTGTATATGTTAATGTAATCGCGTTCCGCGTATAGTAAACGTCGTACGCTGTACCTAATTCGATCTGGCTAAAAACATGTTAGGTAATCAATGGACTTGGAAGCCGCTCAAATCGTAGTGAAATCCCGTGTAATATTATAACAAATAATATTTATATATATATAGCATCGCCGACGTGCGTATATCGGACACTATGAAATATCGTACGAAGCGATTCGAGAAAAAACACATGGTCCGCGGTTCGGCGCGCGAATGTTATGACTTAATATAATGTTTCGTTGCGTGTTTCGCCGACGAACGCAATAAAATCCTATTAAAAATTACAATCCGTATATGAATATATTAAAACGGGGGAACAAAAAAAAGTCCCGCCAAATGTGTACGTTTTTATACGTATTATTATATTATAATCGTAATTCACAATCATCTACACGGTTGCAACCCTCGGCATCGCCTGAAAGGAACATGGTGTACATTATCCTCTTGTAATATAAATATAAAACATTAAAAACAGTTAGCAATAATAACATAAATAGATTATACATTTATGCATTTATCATACCTATTTCATAACTTCACTACGAGTGGCCAGTGGGCGGCTTCTCTTCTTATGGTGTATAAGTTATTTAAAATTGTATTTAATTCGTTTTTATTCCTGTGCCATACCATTTACTCATATGTACCTGCAGTAAAAATTGTTTATTCTGTACAGAATAAAAAAAAACCAAACGGTTTACGTTTATGCGACACGTGATATTTTGATGTAATTACAGTTTTGAAATCGCAGAACCCCTTGTGATTTTAACGTTTACGTTTGAATGTCGAGTATGCTTGTGTTACGGTACGTGCTGCACAGCAATATTAATCAAACAGAGAGGCGTATTCATGATTTAAATAGTTTTACGTGGGTACAGATTTCGAGAAAAGCAGCAGTATGATATATAAAAACATTATTTTCGTCGAAACGTTATTAATAATCTTTTATTTGATTACGATATCGCGCAGTTTCACGTTTGTGCGTATGCAGTACTCACATTTTGACCGTGATCAACATCATGCGCGATAGTATTATAATTTCGTTTAATCATCTTAGCGCGAAAGTCTGCTACGCATAACCGCGTAATACCCGCGGAACAATATTTAAACAGAACGATCTGATGTAATCGCTCGCGTGTGCTTATAATACGCGAAGGGTCTACGAACGGTTTTCGCGGGTGCCGTGCGCGCTGATAGAATATTCTCATAACGCACGCCTATAAAAGCACCGATGACGGTAAGTCATAATAATATTGTGAACGATCGCAAATTTCGAATTCACTTACACGCGTAAGAACCGATCTCACGACAGTCGTATATATACACTTGTATAAATACGCATTCATTACTATTATAGTTCGTTTCTAAAACGTCTGCGAGCAACGGATCGTCGGTTCGAAATCTGTCTTTGTTTTTGAAGCGAATTAATTCCGTACAATATTACAACGCGCCGCGGTTAAGGTACGAAACGTTGAACATCTCGGGATCGATCGTGAAACACGTGGGGCGCGTTAGAAATAAAAACAAAAGTCACCTCGCTTGACACGAACGTATACGGATGGCTTCTGAGAAAACTTTATCCGGAGAAACCATAAGAAACCCAATAAGGAGCGTTTTTTCGTGGTAAAAATGAACGCCTCGTTATACTCGCTAAAGGCGCAGGCGGCGTTTGCGACGTTTCAACTTGAGGAGACGTCGAACCGCGTTGCGCGAAACGACGTGGAATTATATATTTATTGTTTTTAATACGTACAAGTCGGCACACGCGAAAAGATCATGATGCGGAAGCCCGTGAATAGATAGTCATCTGCGAGCAGCTGCGGATTAGTTATTATAATATCCGAAATACCGGTAGCTCCTACGAAGTCCACGGTCATAATACAAATCGCCTCTGACCAATAAACCCGCACCGATGCATTTGTTTGGGCTTATGGGATCCAGCTGCGGGATGCGTCGAGACCCTTAGCACGCGTAACTCCTCAGGCGTTCCGATCGATAACATGCTAACAACCTCTTCTCCTCGGTCACGACCCTTACAGAAATCTTTATAAAGACAAGCAAGTACCTTCAGAAATACCCTTAGACGAGTAAACCAAATCACGTTTGCTTTGAGAATTCCGTGTACTAATCTATAATCCGTCACAGCAATCCATTAATGAAAATAACTCAGTACCACTCGCTGGAAACGCCCGCAAAAGACACTAAAATAAAAATTCACCCTTTTCCAATAATAATAATAATGAAAAACGTAAATCAGGAAAATTCTTCTTAGGTTTGAAATTGTATTTCCATTTTAATCACTCTTGTTCACTCTAAATAGCCTATAATATTACCTATAGACTCCAAGTGATCGAACTATAAAATTTATATCTAAGAAAAAAACAAGATATCCGATCCTCAGAGCGGCCTATTGTTTTACATGTCTTTCGGAAGGTAGGTACACAGCAAGACGTAGTGTGGTATCATACCAAATTAGATCTGTAGGTGACCATTGTTTTTCATCACAATATCACTATAATAATTATAAAATGATTATTGTTTATATTTTATAAAAATAATTGCACCCGACTGACGTAATGGAGTTACGCGAATTTTGTGTGTGCATAATTTGTAAACAAGTATTTCCAGAAACTTAGCATAGTGTGTTTATTAAAAACGATTAATACACACACACACACACACACACACACACACACACACACACAATTAATGCCCTTATTGAAAATCGTCGGGCGTACGATCACATGCTACGACAACAAGCGGGCTGAAATTACATTTTCGACCGACTGTTTAATGAATACAGACTACCGAGCTATATTATGGCACGTATAAGGTACGACGTTCAGTTCTGAGAAACGACAAACAGCTTGTAACGAACGATGCGACTTCAGACGCCTTGCTCAGATTCACCGTGCAGCGGATGTAAGTTTCTAGTTTTCTAATCAACATTCAACGTTGCGTGCATAATACCTATCGCATGGTAATGTCATTGAGCTCAGTAAAACAACTAGTACACAGACCAGAGTGCATTTTTAAAAAGCGCGGCGGGCGAGTTTGGTATAATAGATAAAAGAGTAAATAATAATAAAAAAAGATGCAATTGAAATTAGCCTTTTTTAGAACGTTGAGTTCACCCGGAATAAGACTATCGAATAAAACACGTTTGTAAAAATATTAGAATAAAAAAATAGTCATCTGAAACCAACACTCGTCCGCGGCGGTGTATTCGTACCGAAATCACGTTTTACGGTCAAAACCAGAAACCACACGCACCGTCGCGTCGTCGTGTAATGATACCTAACCGTACTACAATATCACATAATGTGTGTGTATCGATCGTGTCCGTCTTCTTTTGCCATCGATTGTACGCGAAATATATATCAGTTCGCATCAGTCCGTAAACAGTCCGTACAATCGCTGCCAGTGAGGGTGGGTGGAGGGGTAGGTGTAAACGAGACCTCTGGAAAAATATATTCCCGACTATACTTTTGGTTATATATACCGACTATTTATAGTATTTAAACGTGCTTAGCGGTTACGCTCCACTGTTTTCGTTTTTATAAAAGATTCTTATATAACATTATTATATCTGTATGTGTCTAATTACCCTGCTATACCGTGATCTGCCTTTCGGTCCTTATCATTGTTCGAGCGTTGAGTCACGAGCAAAACATTTACAACATGTTCGGTATTGTTAATAATATATTATATTGACCACATGTTATTTTATGTAATATATATATATATATATATATATTATTATTTAATTAAAAAGAGTCAATTGTACCATTTTGCCTTTTACATATTTTCGATAACTCGTAAACCATTCTTCACACAGATTTTAATATGTACCGATTGTTGAATGTATTTTTAGTGATTATATTACACGCGACTAATCGACATCCAAATTGGCAAATTGTATACATTATGGCACGCAGTATACGGATATTCAATTATAATATGTTTATTCTAATCCAATCACTAAATATAAATCAATAAATCATTTATATCTAAAATAATCCTACATCCTTATTGCACTGAATTTCTGATTTAAATAGGCCCAGAATAGAGTTGAAAATTCTATTTTAAAAGGTACCTTTTTTTTCTACGCGCATTCGCACTCCAAATTAAGTGTAATGAAATCGTGAATAATGTCTACTTACATACTTTGTTGAAGTAAAATGCACATGATCAAGGTTTAATAACTAATAATTAGTAATGATACGGTGTAGAACTGTTGGCGGTTATTACTTTTTTTCATGAATATGTACGACGTGCTACTAATCTTATGCTGTGTATATAATGTACACATTCTACACAGTTTTATCGATTTCAAGTTTTGATTAAACCTTGGGATGTTTTACTTCTGACGAATAGTATGTTCTCGGGCAACGCGAAACCAACAAAAAGTTTTACGCAGTAACTTTTTCTATGGAAAATCGGACACGAAGATTTTATTTTTCGGTGCGAAGAAAAACCAAAAAAAAAAAAAAATAACTGCAAAATATATTGAATTTTTTCAAACAAGTCCGGTTTATAACAGACCTCTGCTCACCATCGCGCAGTCCACATTCAATGATTTATCATTGCTCTCCAATTCAAACACACCCACTCCAACGGCCCACCCTACTCGTGTATCTCACCAGAAAGCTTTTTCATAGTAACAGCACGGAACGATAATAAATAAAAATAAACAAAACATTATGCGTGTGGAAATGAACACCGAAACATTTAATTTAAACATTTTCACCATTTTATAATAATATTAATAAGATTTTTGTCAAGCAGCAATACGCAATAAAACAACATTTACAAATGGATATTAACAGTAACAAAACTGCTTCGCCTATGACCGTGGATAAAACCTCGTGACGATAGACGAGGGTCTCTAAGTGGTTTAAATAAAATTAAAATAGAAAATAAGATAACAAATATTTAACGTGTGCACCGCAATACCTGTACAGTTTAATACATATTATATTTTATTGTTTCACATCCATCGCTCGTTTTTCAACCGAAATTAATTTCGTTTCGTAAAAGCTTCAAGTTGTACTATAATACCTGTGATACTTAATGTAATGCCATTTTGTCGCTCTCTTATTTTTTCCCGTCTAACCGTGACGTAACACCTACCGCCACAGAGGATTATAATACACGACCGTTTCATTGAACGCGGTCGATGAGTAGGTAAAACTGTGTTGCGGCTCGCACTGCGGCAGTACGCGATACCGTACACGCCCTTACGCGTCACACGTAGGTACATGACGTCACCATGGAGCCATCCACGTCCAAGGGTCGGAAAACGGGCTTATAGATCTTTAAGGGTGTTCCGTGGAATTCGTGGACTGTCACGTGTAATAATATACTATTAAACCAGCGAGCCGCCTCACGATTCCTCGTTATTTTTCGGACAGTTCAATAAACGTTTTTATTTTAATTATACATCGGTTTTCAAATTAATTAACATCGACTAACGCGACGGTATGCGTTTAGCTACGTTTAGCTTCGGAATCGTTGCGATCGATCATCGGGTTGAACGAATTATGCTATTCGTATACGTCTTGCGTGCCCCCTTGGGTTTTAAACTTGATACTTTTAGACGTTTTTTGCACGGTTTCGTGGACTATGGCTACGAACAACTGCAGCGACGATAGTTATAAAAACGGACAAAGCTCGTGGATCGGGGAACGCTCCACGGTCGGTTGTGATACAGGGACGGGTGAACAGCGATATATCTGCATTGGTCTTTTAAGCTTGAAACCAAATGTACTGCAGTTGTCTATTGCTCTCGGGAAAAAACAGTATTCTGAGCGAAAGAGATCCACTCGATCAGCTTATCGAATCTACAGACGGTCGATATAGTAGTAGAACCATATTTCTTTATGAGGTAGGTGAACATTTTAGTCTTAATGTTTAAACTTTTGCTGATAAAAAAAAAAAAAAATGTTTCGAAAATTATGCAATGTCTATCGATGCTTGTACAAGTACTCAGTTAGTGTTAATTTTCTAACGCATATAAAATTTGTTTGTTACTTTCCGGTGAAATAATGTTTTTATTTTTATTGTGAACAAAGAAAATCTCATGAACAATTTTTTATCCATGAAATATAAACACATGCGTGACAAAATAAACTAAATGGATAAGGGATCGACACAAAAAACACCGGAGCACACATCATAATTAAACCAATACACGAGTATTCTTCGTTTCGCTCAGGATCAGGATCTAAAGCGCATCGTGATAAAATCGTAATATACATCCATCGTTTAACTCGGAATATCTAAATAATAATAATCATAATTATTGGGAAAAAAAGGTGACAATGAAAAAACCAACTGTACGATTAACGTTCAATCCCAACGCTGTTTTAGGATCTGTATCTTCCAAATATTGTTATTTTCTATCGATAAACTTTCGATAACAAAACTTAAATTCGAACCGTTTGCAATAATCTCGTATGCGGACTTCTCGTGTTGTGTACCGCATGCGAAATTCCACACGTCTATCCGCGAAAATTCGCAATTGCTGTTGTGCAATACTATCACACTTGAACAGTTACAACTAACGGACAGATTATGACCGATATTGCCCACGTTTTATTTTAACAATTTAATTTTCTATAAGCTATTATCTACTCGTATACGTTGTTTCCGAATTAGATTAGAATTATTACTCTTGTTACGATTACGTTGTTAATAATAAGGGCACCGCGTTGTGCGAGCATTCCGGAATATTCCATTGGCACAAAATTAAAATTGTTCTGCCAATGTTTGATAAATCTCGCGGGCTGCAACATTATCCAAGGCGGGCCGCGGATTGGCCACCCCAGGGCTATATTATTATAATACATATTCCGTTTAGTTTGCATGTTTTGTGTTTTACTCTTGTAATCGATAAGTTAAGAGATCCACCCCCGTATCATCAAAATTATAATTTATTAAAAACGTATAACAGTAAAACGTTCACTATTTCATTCTTACTATTTTGTTCATGATATAAATTAAAATTATATTTTAGAATATCGGATTGTATCCTCCTCCTCCTCCTTCTCCTTGTATTGAATCCTCAGATAGATTTGCAGCCATTCTACACTCCTCACTGCCACCTGCCTTTCGTAAGAAATACTATAACAGTCGGTATATCATATGGGACCGAGGGAGTGAAGAAGCCAGAAAGGTTATCTATAAATAGTTAACACATTTTTAAATTAGCCTAGTCATCAGCGCCAACCCGAATTTTAAATAACTAAACGTAGTTAGTCCGATAAAAGATTTGTGTCCATAAATATGTTCACGACGAGTGTACTATTAATAATACCAGTTTAACGGACACCGTGAATGGATATAATATCGTTATTATTCGATTGGATATGCAAAATACCGAAATAAGACCCAAACTCATCTACCTCATATAGTCAGAACAAAACTTTCAATAGTACGAGTATATATAATATGGTAAATTGGATTCGCTGATAATTTTCAGTGTGTTTCCAAGGTTTTGTTGGATTTTAACGGCGCATTTAGCCCGCACCAACGCAACGGCCAGAAGTCGTTGAAAACGTTATAAAGATTATGTCAGCCCGAATTCCAGGTTTGTGTCGAGCAGTTTTGAATTCTTTCGGTCACGAGGTTTAAACTTTGTGACCGTGGTATTGTTATAAAAATGTTTTTAAAACTTAAAACTTTTGCTCGGAAAAACTAAACACATACACACACACATATATACTCGTATATACATTTATATCATAATATATTATAACACATTATTTTTTTCCTTTTAACAAAACACAGAGAACGGGCCATCGTGGAAAACCCTAAATGTACCCTAAACATGATATAAAATATAAACGCCATGTATGCTATCATAACGGGCAAATATAATCGAATAGTTTTCGGATGCGGACTTCGGGGAGGTTAGGTTAGTTTTGGTTCGTTTGCACCGTTGATCCGGCCTTGGGTCGAAACTCGGCGTAGATCTCGGGTTATGGGGTAGTAATCAGATGTCCGGACGAATTGTATTCCAATCATCTCCGTGGCAGCGCGTGCATAACCGAACGCAATGGTCGTTGTTGTTTTAATTGTTTTTGTAAATCGAAACTAACCGGCGGGGGAAAAAAAAATAAAAAAACTCCAACACGGGTCTCGCGTTGGACGGCGGGCAGTCGATTATCGCCGAACGGTTTTTATTTAATCACTGTTTAATTATATTTTTAACGGCGGACCACGCGACGGTTTCGAGAGTGAGGCATTAAACGCGTGGTAAAGGCTCGCATATGGGAATGTAAATAATAATATGTATACCGTACAGTGTACGAAAGATGAAAATCCGGGATTTTTGTTTATCATCGTTATTAATATATACTTTTTTAATCGCTCTAAATCTAAAAACGTGGTCGTATAATTTTCGTGTAGGTCAAAACTATTATGTATTATTAAAACGTAACTCGGACGGCGGTGCATATATATATATGTATAAACATTCGCGTACACTGTATACCATTATGCGCGGATGAATACATTTTTTTCTTCGAATTTCTAATCTTTTCATTTTATATTCACGGATTTAAATCTTTATACGTGCACTTTTAACAACATTTTATACGATAATGAACGTACAAATTCTCGACCGACTCTCAAACACACACACACGCATACCGGGTGAACGAGTTTTTACTTTCCTTTCGAGTCGTTCGCGCCGGCAAAAATAAACGTTGAAAATAAAGGGATGTTTTCGCGAAACGAAAGCGATCGTCACTTTTACCCCACGAGACATTTATCAAACGCGATTATTCGACTGCGTCTGGATCGAACGGATAAGACGTATTTATATTAACATTTCAACAGAGAGCTGCTGCGTGTAGAAACACTCGGTAGACGCACCGGATTGTGAAAAACCTCTGACGGACGATTAAAGTAATGGAACAATTCGTTTTCTACGTACCCGCGGGGACGGAGCCGAGGACCGACGCAGTTCGGTGTACACCCGTTATTATTATGTAATACGTGTACCGCACAACTCTTACCGTGAACGTTTCGCGGCGCGTTCGATCGTTCAGATTAATATTTCAATCGAATTAATAGGAAAAACCACAAAACCACGGAGTCGCGCGATTCGTATAGTCTCGTTTGCATACACCTTGCAGAGTTGATACCGTACAGATACGTAAACAAACAAACACTGATTCGGGACTGTACGAGATCTGTATAGCTCTGTGTTCACACGTACCGTTTGGAAAAAATTATTCGCGCAATCTCCGTGCCGTCTGAGCTCAAATTGAACGATTGATGGCAGACGGATGCTCGTGTATATATATGTTACAAGCACATATCGGATCGCAGTCGGAATTTCGGTCGGTTTGTTATCGGCAATCGTTCCGCACGGGCAATTACGATGATAATAATAATAATTATACGTACGTACGTACGCCCGAAGTCGGGGGCCGATAAAAACGCGACGACAGGGAGGGAGGGATGAGATAGTAGGGGAGGGCAGACGAGTATAAAGGGATTATTTGGTATTCAACGAACGG
The DNA here is from genome assembly GCA_949715065.1 of Periphyllus acericola. NCBI lineage: Eukaryota > Metazoa > Arthropoda > Insecta > Hemiptera > Aphididae > Periphyllus > Periphyllus acericola. The sequence goes on along the minus strand of OX454270.1, from coordinate 15,131,652 downwards.
CAAAGGTGGCGCACGGGACTCGTAGCTACATTACTCTATATCCCTGCTGCAGGTCGTCATCCCCGTTGGCGGGCAGCGAGTGTGTATAGAGGTAGAGCCGGGCGAGTTTTTCCGGTGCGCACTTATTCTCTCCGAAAGGGAAAGACAAACGTCCAACAATTAAGAATGAAATAGAGAGGAGAAAAGAAAAAAGAACGGTATTCGAGCACACGGAGTTTTCGCAATTCGATCACGTGCGCGATCCGTACAGATATCCCGGGAAAACGAAGACCGCGTGGGCACTGCCGTTGCATTTCCGTAGAACATATATTGTTACGTTGTTACGTGTGCATGGCAATTTTTTCTAATTTTAACGTCTTAAATTTGAATTTGCCGCAGCCACGTGCTACTGCACATTGCATTAGAGATCGCGGCTATGAATCTAAAACACTCGTATTCCCAAAGAATTTAAATGTATAATATATAGCTATTTATAGGCGTGTTTTAATCAATTTGAATATTATATACATATATATTGCACAGCACCGGCTGGACCTTGGGGTGCGTGTACGATAATATTTATATAATTATATAATCTTAATTTTATATTGCTTTTGTTAGCGAACATTGCAGCGATGCGATTAATAAGACATAAAAAAAAAAGAAAAAAGAATTACATTTTTTGTGTATGACAGTAGTTTTAGCTCTCCCAAGTTCTGGGCTGGAAGTGCATATATATGATGTCAAATAATCGTGGTCCATGCTCTACAGTGGCATCTACGTAATATTATAATTACGACGAGGAAGAGCACTAACTGACGAACTAGTGAAGCTATTATACTCGTCCAACAAAAATAACAATAATCTATTCATAGGTGTGCGTTTGTGCGTTTGCGTGTGTTTGAGTGTGTGAGAGAACACCTACGCGTGTGCGTATTAACGTTTACAATGTCATTCGTGTTCACAGAGTCGTAATAAACGCGCACCCAAATATATAATATCTACGCTCGCGATCATCTGCGCACGCTAAAGCGTTGCTAATGAAGTACGCGCAGCCGAAAGTTACACGGTAAATTAGCTCCAAAACCGGTCGTAAAACAAGAACTAATTATACGTAGACCAAGAGTAATATAACACCGCGTTCCTGTACCGCCGAGGTGCGTACATGCGTGGTATAATAATGTAATACAATAGCGAGACGAGGGCACTACGTGGGGGCAGCTGTATGATGTAGTGTTATAATATACAGAGTGACCGCCGGGACTGTTCCCCTTTTGAATGAGGCTGTAAACTAGACGGCACGGCGGACCGTCGAGGAGGAAGGGGCCGTAGGGGGAGCAGCCTTTCTCGTCCTTAGGGCTCGCCATTTTAATCGCGCGACGACACCGTGCAGGTCACTGCAACACCGTATGTTCACGCACGACGCGTGTACACGGAATGCTGATTCAGTGGTTGCAGTTCAGCGGACGTAATTTCAATGTTTAAAGCTGTTCCCTGCAGCAGGAAAATCATTTTAAAGTGTGTTCGACAGTTACGAGCTACAGGTAGCACAGCTCCAAAAATGCGTCCAGGGCCTCAGCGAAACTTTCCCGATAACCTGATTTCCATATTTGGAGATGTTCCGTAGCGTCTACGATCTCCAGATCTGAGCTGATAAAAGTGGTAAACATTGACGAAAGAACATTGGAAGGTAAGTTTGTTAGAGCTTTATCCAAACACTTGGAAAGTGCATCAGATTTAAACAAGTTGAATATCATCTGAAAGGCGTAATTTTTGACACGTGAATGGTATACTTTCAGGCACATTTTAAAATATTCAAGTTCATTATTACATATTTAAAAATGTTACGTTGTACTGTTTATTTCTAAATGGGTTTAGTCCCAGTGGTTACCCCTGAACACAGTGGTTATACGTGATACGGATATCTTAGGCGTGTTTTCGGGTAACCAATTGTGTTATCTGTCAGGGTTCCCACTGATGAGTCGTTTTTCGCACGAGACGTTGTTAACGTTTGCGTGATACGATAACATTAAGGCTTTTGAAACTTTGCGTAATAGCTCTATAGTCGTCAGTGATTGCAATACGTCACTTCTTACCGACGTAGTGATGAATTTAGAAAAAAAAAATTCATCTTTTTGAAAATTTTCCAGAGTCCCGTTACAACTCTTACGTACGATGGACGACGAGGAACCGTCTTACTGATTGTGCCAGCAACCAGTGCTAAGAATGCGTAAATTAAATAATGAGTTATGCGTGATGAGTCAATAGTTCGGACGCAACACCGGCCGGGAAACGTAACGTTATGGGAAAAACGGGAGAGCAGGGACAGCGGCGTCTGAAGCGAACACGAGGACCTATAAATACCGTATAGTACGCGGCCAATACGATGTGCTATCGATTCCTTACCGGGCATCTGGTCGATTTTCCGACGGCAGCGCATTTTCGGCGACGTTTGAAATATCGGTCCTAAGGTAATTTTAGCGTTGTACGAAGGTTGTGCACGCGACTTTTTTTTTCTTCTTTTTGCAGCCCGCAAAGAAATGAAAAGGTCCGCGTGCAACTGATTTATCGGTGACACGCCGCGTTTGAAAAGTGGAGATGATTGGTCTCGCATACGTTTAAATCGATCTACGCGTGGACATACACATATATAATGTAATGACGTGATATATTATGGACGCGGCACCTATAGTAGAACTGCAAATGTTGAAGATCTCGCGAGCGCAAAATGGTCACGACAAGCGCGTAATCCATGTATTATGAACATAAAATAATATATACATCACAAACACCGCACGCCCGCTCACCGATCGACGCTTCTAAAATTGACGAAACGTACAGAGTCAAAATCTGAGACAATCGTTCGCCTCCAGCACACTAGATGTGTAATAAGAAGCGATTTGAATACGTTTTGGACACAGCCAAGTCTGTCCTGAGCGAAGTCGGGTAATTCATCGTACAGTCAAAACTGTCTAACCGATTTGACACTTTCGGGGAATGCACTTCGTACAGGAGCTCTACGAAACATTTTTTTCGAAAGTCGCATTTGCAAGGGTCGAAACCCTTTTGAGCTCTGGGCAGCATTCTGCATTTATAATTTTTTTCACATTTTGTTAGCCAATAAACCATTTTTTTTTCTCTAATAATGTACTATCGATCGGAGAAATATATGTGTAAATGAAGATAATTGTATAAATGAAAATAATTGATATCATCAAAATATGCGACGAATGAGGGCAGTTTTAGTAATTGCTCTGATCTTAAATAGTAAACATATTCTGGGCAAGGTCGGGTAATTTAGCTGGTAAATAAATAAATTGTTTTTTTCCTTTCGTCCCGTTACATACTGTCATTGCGACACTCGGAACGAGTACCTAGCAACATGTTTTCCTTCATGTCACGTCTTTTGACTCGCCTCGTTTTCCAATATCCATCGGGTGGTAAAATAAAATTAGATTATTATTGATAACGTTAATTGGTTGTTTTCGTTCGTCCATTCAAACTCGTACAGCCCAACAATATGAGCGTTAAATATTTAAACGCAATAATGTATTTATTGTTTTCGTAAATGAAAGCTGTTAGCAATAACATAAATGTAAATGTTCGCAATAGCTCATTAAATCATAGTCCTCAATCGCTGTCGGTTTGTTTAATTTTACTTTGAGCCTTTGCCTATGTCGAGGTTATCCGGTATAACATGAAAACGCATCACCGATTGATCGAAAACCTATAGCGGATGTGGTAAAAATTAAACCTATCCCGTTATTAATTTACCGATGTTTGCAGGTTATTCAATAATAATATTCTCAAAACCGATTCAATCAAAATGTGGGTCTACATTCGGTATATTCGGTAAAACGAACGCGGTAAAAGTTTCGAGGTAAAATTAAAAAATTTACAAATAATAATACTATTGACAGTGAAGTATAATAACGATATTGTACACGATGATTAATTATTCACGTTTATTCGAAATTCCGACCATAAAAGCATAGGTCCTGCAGTGTAAATCGTACCGATACGAAGCGTCGTGCTTCATGTTATTCATGAATCGTACCGCGAACAATAATTATCATTTTTATTATTAGTATTTGTCTACGGGTGTTCGGCGAATTACGGAGTTACCGAAACGCATGATTCGAATCATCAAATATAAATAACACCGAGTGCAGTTATGGTAATAACATTTCTTCGGGGATTTCTTTTCTTCTTGATAATCGAGATTCGAATTACCGGGACGTAGCCGTGTTTATATTACATTTCTATTTAAATAATAATAATGCGAAGAAGAAAATAAAATGAAAAAAAAAAGAAGGAGGATCCGGACGGTTTTCATCCCTATTGTCAGTGTAATAAATTCCGAACGGAGCGTATATAATAGTAGTCGCACGCGATACAATCGTCTTTATTATCATCATCACGAACCGTATATTCCGGTATGAAATTTCGTACGCGAATGATTATAAATAAAAAAAAACTCCCAATACCATTGCGGCCACGGTCATAATTTTATTATTTAAATATTACATTTACATCGAACACCACGGCGTTATTACTCAAAGCAACCGTCTCAACATCATAATATTGTACATCTATAAATATCGCCACAAACCGAGATGCTTGGAACGAAATGTATTTCCACGTGATCAATAAATGGTACTCCCGTTGGCTTCCCTATCTCAAGGTCGAACTTAATGAAATAAAATACAATATCAACCAATGGCGAAATCCCGAACTTAAAAGAGAAGAAGAAACCTTTATTAACCGACTCCGAATAGGATACACTCACATAACGCACAGCTTTTTTACGACTCAAGATGAATCTCCATCATGTGACCTATGTGGTATTTTATCGATACGGCTAACACAGCGTGATGGAATGTCAACAATTAAAACACTATCTCAACCAATACCACATCTCCGAACAAATCTGTCAAGCCTTAGGAAACCTAACCCGCAAAACATAAGGAACATAATTTTTTTTTCCTAAAAAATCCAAACTGTAAAATGTAATATTTTACAACGTATATAATACAAATATACTTTATATCATACTGATGGTCTAGTTGTTGATGTATTTAAGATCAACTTTGAAAAAAAAAAAAATAGTCATATTATTATTTAAAATGTTATCACCTATTTTCTTGCACCCTTTACGGTGTATGTGATTCATGCAAATCTAACAGGTAGCGATGAGCAACTGAACATATAATAATGGGTACAGCAAAGATTGTCAATCTCTGTAGCTTGTGATCTACAGCTCAATTTAGGATATGCTGCAATGACAATATCATTTTTTTTCTTTATATATATATAAAATTATTATTATACTAATTAATTTCCACGTTTCTCTATGGCCTATGCAGAAGGTCTGGTGCTGCTTATGACTACATTTTTATAGTCAACAATTTTTAACTCGCTTCGACCTAAGTTCGAGATATTTTTTTCGGATATCTCAAAAACTACTAAACGAATTTTAGTAAGGTATTCACCAGTCGAGTTTCGGGGAACGGTGTAATGCATAATTATTAATAATTAGTCTTGGAAAAATAATAGGATCACAAAAAAAAAGAAAGTATCATTACTGGTATAAGTTACATATCACTATTTAAAAAGCCATGAAAACCGAGTCTAAAAGTCTTAACCTCTACCTGCGATATAAAAACTGGTAAAAAAAAAAAGAAAAGTTATACCACTAAATATGTGCACGTCGTAAACAAAAATGACTACTTCGCATATAACATTATTGCACAAGACGCCGGCCCCCGTCAACGGCAGGACGTGTTGCACCGTCGCGGTTATTCCCCCGTATCGGCGTGAAGATCGTAATTATTATTATTATTACTATTATAATTACGAATATTTTTAATAATTATTACATAAATGACGAATCAGAAAAGGACTTATAATAATAACACGGCTTGCGAGGAGGCACGACATATCTTTTGTCGAACTCTACGATGTACGATGATGACGCTGCGAAAACATTTTAAAATCAATTATAGTTTACACGGCACGAACGGACGACGATCATCGGCTCGCTATGACGGGCATCCCATTTCGCGCCAGCACGGAGCAGCCGCAGAACAGGGTGTTCAAGGTGATTTTTTAACCACGCTCGCCCGTTTTTTATGCTTAAATTACGCATTTTTTTTCCAAACCATTTACAACGTATACTTGAGTACAATTACTAGACATTGTTTATACGTGATTTCCAATTTGTAGATCATGTCATCACAAATATATATCGCCTATATATTATTACGAGTATCCTGTGTCAACTTTGGTTATTCAAACGGGTACAACACTTTTTTTCATTTTTTTTACCATAGTCGATTTATCCGGAACGTTCGATGTAAAGTCAATATTTGGACGGTATACATCCGGGATTGTTCCAAACTCAATGTTGCGTATAAAAGTGAAAAAACAAATTACTTAGTTTATTGATATTTGACTTTTGTATAATATATACGTGTAACGTGATAATATTAAATCCACGTTGTCCCGAAGCGGTTGCTCGGTACTATAGCGATAAAATAAAATGGCAAAAAACAATTCACATCATATTATTAACAATTAATAATAACTAATAAATTAATAATAACCGATAAAAACATAACATAATAACACCGCACCATAAGTTCTACTACGTAATTAAATTTGAATTAAATTCACTGGTCCAAAAGTTGACTTTGTTACTAAATGTACATCGATTTCCAAAAACTAATCCGGATAATTTATTTAAGTAAAAAAAAAAAGCTCGCACTGCTAAAAGATACTCTTATAAAGAAATAGAAAAATCAAAGAGAAAACGTTTGATCTTACAGGTATTATTACTATATTATGGTATTGTCCATCAATGAGAATTAGAAAAAAATGTACGATTTAACATTTAAGCATGAATAAGGGATGAGCGTGCTAAAAAAAAATCATCTCGTTTTTAGAATATCGATGCATCAGGTCAGGTACACACTGTACAGCTGCGGCAATTGTTCGTGATACATTTCGTTTCCGTTTCGGTTGGAAAAAAAATAAACAAAAAAACCACGTGTACATATTGTTATACATGCATTAAACATAATCGTTTGTACACCGGCAGATTGTGTGTAAACATTTTTAATTTATTTTTACAATTTGTCGAGCTCTGGCGCAATATTTACCGAAGAATCGATGATGAAACGTATACACTCAAATAGCATACGCCGCTTGCATAGGACTAGGTTGATCTATTTCTTTTTTTATTATTATTCATTTTGATTTTTTAATCGACCGCGGTGCACCGGTGTTGCGCGATTGCCGTTTGTTACGATCTTAATGCGATTCGCGCGGTTTTAACTCACGGTCGAAAACGTGGCTGGAAAATAACGTATTTTAAGACGTGCATCATTCCGATCCGACAGCGCAGTGCCCGTACATAGGTAAGGCCGCGAGCACGGTTCTCGTTTGGACTGAAATATAATGTACGCGTCGAGGAGAAGAATACGCGATGATTACACCGCGAAAATTCAAACATAAATCAGAATAATGCGTTTAATATTTTAGGAAACTTAATGCGGGGATTAATTGTTTAAAAACGTAACGATGCCACATGAACGCGACGTGAAAGCCTCTTGGTGGGTAGGGGTGGGAGGAAATGTTTACAATTATATGAACATTCGTCCCCGAGAGTCGCTTTCGGAGCGGCCTAATTACTTTTGAAAACGATGACAAATCTGATACCATCAATTCACCGTTTACAGCCGTTGGCAAATCGGCAAAACTGCGTCATACCAGTCGCACTACAATTCGGGCTTCGCGATAAACAAAAAAAAAAATTTTTCCACACCTCAACCGTGACACGATGTACCGCGATTGCCGTTCGATAAGTTTCTCACCCCGACCGCAATGAATATAAAATATCATTAAAACGAATGAAAAACAATAGTGATAGTAACGAAACCGTTCGCAGTACGAACGCATCGGTACGCGCGAGGGCGAGTTGAATATTTATTTATTTTTTACCTGGAAACTCGGTCGTTCCTTGTAAACTCGACTGGTGCAGACGGAAAATAGACAAAGTACCGTGATTGGAGAGTATCCTATGTACAGCCGTACGTGATTGGTCCGTAGCCGGTCAATTTTCGGAATTATTTCCATCCGCGTCGTCCGTTCCCAATATCTCGCGTACAAGTGTCAAATGCAATTTGCTCGGGATCGCTGCACGTGCGGCACGCTGACAAAATCACTGGTCCCTCACCCCCGACCCTGACGACCCGAGTCGATAACTGTTTCCTTACAATCTTGTTTAACCGTAGGTGCTTACCAGACGGTTATCCAAGCGGGGGAATGTATTTTTATTATATTTCTCGCAGTAATCGCATTTTCTCTTTTCGAATACAAACTATGTTTGGCGGCGTGGAGGTGGGGAGGGGGGTGTATGGGAAGATACACACGAGAAATCATTTTTAAACGAGGTGAAATTTGTCATCCTTGACAATAAATCGGAGAGCTAAGAAGACCGTATATATTATTACATACCTTATATTGTAATATAATAACTCAAAGCACGGTGTTTTTATATTATAATATAAAGTCGTTTCATCGTATATTATTACTATTATTATCTGTTGGTTTCATTATACGCGTAACACAATCTAAAAGGATAGTCAAGAGGATGCATTTTGTATATTTATGACGTTTTACGCACGATTTAGAGCCGTTATTAATAGTTAACCGAAAGGAACATTAACTGGCAGTTTTATAGCGAAACACACACGCCGCAGTTTATCCCGCGTATTATTACCAAGGTATAATAGTAATAATAATAATAATAATATACCTACGAGCCGGAGTTACACGTATGCGGTAGACGCGACCGCGTTTTTATTTTTGTTCATTTTCCACCGCGACGCGCCGACGCGACGTGCGCGAGAAAATATATAGCAGGTGGGTACACCGAAATAATTATATAATATCGTGTGTACTGCGATAATGTTTGTACAATACATTATTATTAACCGGGCAATGCGGTGAATATTAATCATTCGTATATTCGCGGTGTTGTCTTGTAGTTTCCGTGGAAAAGTTTACCGAAGTCGTAGGAGATATTTCCTGTGCACATATTATATTGTAGTATCGTAAAAACACGAAAAAAACGTAACCGGTGCGTGTTTTCGATAAGTAGGCACCATCTCACACGGATTACCTTAAGGATGCAAGGGCGTCCAACAGTAGCGTACAAAGGATTTTTTGTGGGAAGCTGATCGGTTACGTATCACAATCATCAAATTTTTAATAAAAAAAAAAATTTATTTTATCATTTTAAAACTAAACAGATGTAGTATTTCATTTTATACTATTTGAGATAATTATTTAAGATTTCGTGAAATTTTGACAGGGGGATTGGGATTAAGTCACCTCAGTGCCACCCTAAATACGCCACTGACGTCCAACCTTCCGAAAAGACTTGGCCACATAATGCGAGCAGGAATTGTCGAGGGGCACATACATTTTTACTATAATATACTTACGATTTAAATGTGGCCTGGTAGAAATATTTAACACAATATTGCATTTATTTATAATTGAAAGTAGAAAATAATTTTAAAATAACAATATTACACATTCATGCTATAGGTACTATACAAGGTAGTTTAAAGTTTATTTTGTTTTTAGTATGTCGTAGTTTTATATTCTTAAAATAATATTTTCTCGAAATATACATAATTATAATCATCGATGGTTGTGAAATTGAAGTAAGGGCCGCATTAAAATCTACCGTTGGCCATGGGTTGGACACCCTCGCTTTAAAACATGAATATATAATATTTTGAAAACCTTTTCCCGACGATATTGCATATATTATACTCCCGTGTCAAAATACCAAAACTATTTGACATTCAGCAGCTAGATCGTAAATGCACAAGATAAAATCGGTTTTACACCGGCCCGCAAGTTATGATGGCCATAATATTATTATTATATCTGTCATTATTCGCGCGACGTTCCGTAGTGTTTGGAAAAAAGACGATTATTATAATTTTATTGGCCACCCGTATACGTTTTTACAGAGGTAGTTTAAAAAGAAAAAAATATAATTTATTTTTTAATTTTTATAATATCAACTCTAGGTTAGGTTAGGTTTCATCACATACTATATAGGTTAGTTGAGCGTGTAAAAATATGATTATTTTATGTAATTAACTTTATTTAGTATAACTGTCCGTTTCGTTAAATGCCAAATTGTAATCTACTCGTGATAGACATTATCTACTATAAATTGTGCAAGTGCTTTTTCGATACATTTATTTTTATTTGAATTCACTCGTTCACGACGAAAAAATAATATTAATAAAAATAATGAATAAAATACCAACTTATCTAGATTATCATATTGTAACGACTTGCGAGTAAATTGTAGAATGAGGTTATCAACTCACGATAAGATGTAATTTTGTGCGTAGCAAGTTGTTTTAAAATGTGTAGCTAGACGTGTACAATATTTCAGCAGATGGAATTAAAAACCCATGGAGGGCAACTGCCACGTCTTGTTTCCCCCTCCGCGCGTGTTATACCGGTGAAAAGTAAATGAAATATTGAAGTGCACCATTTCTCGGCACGCATCTTGTAGAGCTCAACACACGACTTCCGCGATTAAATCACATTGTTTTTTTTTTGTAAAACGGTTTATGAATTTTAGAAATAACACGTACATCGATAACGATAACGCCTGGGCATAATGGTAGTTATACTTCGATTTCGGACTAATTATAAAAGTGTACACACTGCAAGTGGCTATCTCTTTATTGATTTATGTTATTTTTCAACCAAGCTAAGATGTAAAACGGTAAATTTTCGTTTCGATCGAATCAACCGCACTTGAACAACTGTATTTACCGCAAAACGACATGCGATCTTTCGTGAAAGTACACACGTTTTATTTGACATCACCGCGTCGTATGTGTTTGAAGAACAGATGATGTTGCACAAAATCTCAACGTAAATGAGCTAAACACGCGAGTCGAAAGGGAAAATAAACAATATCGATTTGATCGAAAAATTTCGTAACTCTATTCGTGAACGAGGGGGAAAATAATTTTCGCTGATTGAAAACTCAATTTATAGTCGCCGAGTATACTATAATGTAGTGTGTAAAGTGAGTGTATTCAGAAAAAACTTGACACTAATCGACGTTGAAATTGTAAAAATATCTCCTCGACGATGTTGGTATCGACCGGGACTTTATCCGGATTCCATTTAAGACTCGTTTCCGTGTTGTACAGTGTCCCCCCACGTAGAGGCCGTATCGGAGAGGTTTTCTGTATACGTCCCAAGACTATGCCCCTGTTTACGTTTAAATTACTCACGCTAAACGCCACACCGTACAGGTAACGGAGACGCACGGATTTATTTTTACGAATTGAGTGCATATTATTATCATCGTGTTTCCTATGTTTATTTAGTGCATGCAGCTATGTTACGCGTCTCGCATTGTTCTCATCTAAAATGCACGGGCATGTTTTGTATGATATATGGTTTACGAGCCGATACTATATTATTCCAATGATTAAATTAAATACGTTCACTTCTCCATCATCATTTACCGTACCACGATTAACATAAAAAAAAAAAAAATTATGACGTGGTACGGAATGCGTACAGTTTAATATATTGTACATGAATAACGATTTTTGCTAAAAAAAAAAAACACACACAGGTACACAAAAGATATCATACGTCAAATGATTTGGATAATATAACGGTATAATGGTGACCGTGCGCGATAATTCGAACGCCGAATACGTGCTTAATGTTTGAACAAAGCTGGGGATATTGCGCGTTGTTTTAAAAATCACCAACCAACGGCTCGTTAAAAATGCATCAAACATTTGAATAGCTCTATGATGAAGCATCGGATGAAAATAAAATATATTTTGTTTATATCAATATACCGTGATCGGGTCGAGAGCTATACGAGAAACAAACTAAAATAACGATGACATCAAAATAAAGCGATTAATTGTATGTATTTAAACTATGTTTTTGACCATCAGTGATACGCTCAGTCTGATTTACCTTATTGTATTGTATAGTTGCTACAACTAGAAATAGTGCTACATTTTTCTATAAATATATAATGTATTCTATTCTAGGATTTCATACAGATATGTGTAGGTGCCTACTTATATAGTTTATTTATTTTAGATTAATTTTACAGTAGTCTCTACAGATCCCCCGCCCTCATTGCGTTTTTTTAGTTATATTATATTTTTTTATACAGGTCTGTAAAATGAATGTTGGTGTGATAGCAATCAAAAAATAAATATTAGTTTTTATGATATACAAAGATTCTAGTTACTACTCTATTGAATAAGAATCATTTTGGTATATGATACATTTTAACCACTCCACCTTTGATCAATTTCTATATCCACCACGGGGACAGGGCGAAAGTCATTATGAGCGGTGGTGACATATGACAAACGTGCCATAGGTGCACGTTGGTCAAAGTTCGATGGCACGTGAAAAAATAGAATTTATAACAATAAATTTGAAATTATTTCGCTAAAAATTACAAACTACATTCGCAAATCGGTATGCGCATTAGGGGCGGACCGCGATGGTGTAATTTTATAGTATAGACTTATTCTTCAGTCATCATGTCAGCAATTAATGTATTTTAAGCTGTTGATGAACTTGTATACATAATTCTAACAATCGAAATTAGTTTCTATCACTATAAAAAATAACGTGCATCGAAAATGTACGAAAACCTTTTGTTTTTGTCGGAAAACTTGGCATAGACCAAATAAATTTCATCGAAATATCAAAGAAACTCCGCGAAACTTTTTTTCCATACGACAAAAAACGTTCTAGATACGTTTGCTAATGTAAAAATGCATGGACTAAAATATTACTCAAGTACATGTATTGTGTAGCTTTTTTTTAAGTTATATTATCTACAAAGTGAAAAGTTTCGTGTTATTTCGGGGTAATGTTTGAAAAATTAAAAGTGTTTTCAAAAAGTACAATGTGCCTATGTGTTGTAATGTATAAACATATAGCACTTTTTAAAAGCATTTATACTTGCATATATAATATATAATTTATTATAATGTAAAATATGTTTATTGTGCCATTGTCTTTTGTTTTCATTTTTGTTTTACGTGGAAACTGCAAGATTAAAATCGATCTAAATGTTTTCGATATATACCTGCAAGCAGTGACGTAGCAATAGTATGACAAGCTGCAGTGCCTATGTCAGAGACACAAAGTCAAACGTGTCTGTTTGTATTCAACCTATTGCTGTTTATGTAAAATATAAAGACTTTTCGAAATTTCACAGGAGCGCCAACGAAACCTTCTACACAGCTGCACGCGGTGAGTATGACGTGAGACATATGATGTAATAGTCAAAGAAAATTATGGTTTTTTAATTTTTGTAAATTATGTTTGGCTACCATGGTTTTTTTTTTTAAATCTATTCTTAATCGATCGAAATTCTGATTCTCGGCAGCTTGGATAAAACTGATCTTACTGTACATCCGTCTTTCATTTATACAGCTCGACGGAGTTAGCCTACGACGCGTGTTCGTAAACGATTATATCAGCTTTCCGAATTCTGCGGAAAAAATAAAAGCTTATAAAATACCTTTGATATCCCCGAGATTATACATAGCGTTACCCTTTAGTGGTTGTTGCCAAATAGAGTGGCTTATAACAGTGTTATTTTTTCATGAGCTATTAACTTAATACGGTGATGTTTGAACGGGGATACTCGAGTTGTTGCCATTTCTCGAATTTGCCCCCGTATATTTTTTAAAAATAAATTTTACTCGAATTTTCTTCTTTTAAAATTTACAATTTGCTCCAATCAACATAATCGATAGACACTATCGATGTATGTCCGTATATGTCACAAAACCACACGTACTTATATTACTATTCAGGAGAGCCTAAAGACTGTACAATTGTTTGAATTTCCTAAAATAAAATATGTTGCTAGCTTAAAAAAAACCATAGTACCTAACAAGTAGGGGTTTGTTGTTAATCTAATTGAGCATTTTCGTTATAAAACAAATGTTTTCAAGTCCAAAATAGTATAGATACTTGGGTATTTACAAAGTATTATTTTTTTAATTTGTAGATACGTGTTTTTTTCAGTGTATTATGAATTTATCAACAAACTGCGTTAAATGATGAATAAAATAACTGGTGTTTCTGAACGGTGTTCTACAGCTACATCAAAGGTGTATTCTTAACGATCGCTTCTAACTACTCGTAATTGTACTTATATCGTACGTCTTGTTCCAATATCGATAAGTATCTACTGACACGACCCCATGTTGATGACGTCAAACCTTGTCACAGGTACGCAAACTTTAAGTGAAAAGTCAACGCGGGATCAATGGCCTGCCGCGTCTTATATTCCTCTCGCAATTCTACACCTAAGTAGTGGTGGTCGTCCACCGTTGTGCAGCTTGTGGGTAGTAAACCGCAGAACGCTACCTCTCCCCGGCCGTACAACGCTGATACCCTCTAACGAGGGGCCGTATCACGACAACGATGTCAAATTGTATCGATAGTGTTATGATCGATGCTCGGGAGTAAATTCGAGTATTTGAACATAAAGGTAGTCGAATCGCCTCCAAAATACCCGAAGATTATTCGAATGACAAAAAGTAATCTAACCTGATTTGGGGAGTTCTTCTTTTTTTAACGGTAAAAATCCTTAATTTTTTTTTCTTATTGTTCAAGTTACCATACGACTTTTGTCTTTCAAATGAGATATTTTTTACGTATAACATTATTAAGTTTTTTTTCTGGAATTGTTTTATGTAACGTAGTCGAAATTTGGACCAATCATTTCGGAATCATTCATATTTAAAATTGCGTATGAAAAGTGTGAAATTCTCGCTATCTCAATGAGATATTGCAATCATTGATTAAATGTAATTATAACTTATATCCTAATATTATGTAGTATAAGACTGTTTTCTTAATTTGTAAACTAAAATAATTGATTAACCACTCGTTCAAATTTTGATTTTGATACAGCCAAAAATTTATCACCACAGTACGAGTACACCCTTAACACGATAGTAAAAATCACGGAATACATAAATTGCATTGTAGTTTGAATCCAAATTTAATCAATTTAACGGCCAAAAAAGGGGGTAAGCGTGGTCAAAAAATCACCCAATACACGTTTAGTTGAACTTAAATATTAACACGCAAGTGTTCCGATTTAAAACGAACTGTTTAAAAATTGCATCTTGCAACCGGAATGGTGTTACACGTACATAATATTTTATACAAATTGTTTTGCCCACCAAGTCTTGATGTTTTCTTACTATATGCATCCGACATCGGTACACCGTGCACGAACACGTTGACTGCCATGCGGCAGCCGGCGGTCGAATTGTTAACTTTCCTACGAGACCACGTTATATTTTCGATGTCATTCCAAAAATGTAATTGGCGTATTTATAGAACAAATAATCGACATATTACATATAATTAAATGTATATATAATAATCGGTTTGCGGCAAATGATACATCGTTTTACGTGAAATTTTCTCCTCTACGCCATCATTTAAAAATAATCTTCATAACTTTGACGCCACGAAAAATAATCCCCTTTACAAATAAATGAGATTATGACAGCCGGCGGTCATACGGCGTATAAATAATAACAAGATGCGACCGTCGGCGTCCGTAAAATGACTGTTGTATGATAATAGTCTGCGGACGCCGGCGGCCGCATGGCAGTCAACGTGTTAAATACTACACACACGTACGTCACACACACACGCAATATTATTATATTAATTGTGTTCACACGACGTATTATTTTTGTCTGCTACATCTCAATTCGCTAAATGATTTCCGGCAGTGTTTAAAACGTTCAGACGCGTATCCGTATCACTTCGCGTTTCTCATTGTCTACGGACCGAAATTCATTCATTATACGCACGTTTCGGCTCGGAAGCTCGCGTGAATGGTATACTAATAATATATATACCGTGAACATAAGCAGACGCGAAAAATAAGTTTTTCCCGAAGAGATATAATTTGTAAAGACACGTAGAATTTCCAGTTAAAGTGCCCCGCGTTCTGTACGGTTTCCATTAATTTACTAAGAGTTTTGAAAATAATTCAAAAGATGTTGCTTCTTATCGCTGCGCGGCGTTCGACGTTTTTCCGCTGAAAACATGATTCGCGTTCACGTGGATTATATAATATGTACCAGCTACTACTATTGTGCCTCGCGGTTACCGTCTTCAACATTTACCTCGAAGAACGCGATATAGCTATCATCCCCTCAAAGGTTTCGATTAATTTAATCACTTTCGAACTGCACCGAGTATATATGATACGGGTGTTACGCTGAACACGCCGACGTGACGAACACCGCAAAATCGGTATCGCATCTCTGTATACCAATATAATTTTACACAATTTCTGCGGTTATCAACGTTGTCTTCGTAACGTTCGCGCGTCCACATTATATACCAGTGGGTCGACTCGTCTTCACTAAAAGCATCTATTATCAACGTCACGTTATTACGATCGCCGTGACCGCGACGTCGTAACGCCTAACCGTAACGTTTTCGCGCTGGAAAAGTTTTCTACTCGATTTCGGAAAATCACAACTTTGCCGCGTTCGATTCGTTCACTGTACCGCGGCGTACACGCGTGATGCTTTACGACCTCGGGTCGACCGCGGGGGTGTAATTCTGGGTTGACGGCGAGTTCCGTTCGACGGTTAACCGTTTGTTTTCAAATCGGTCGACAACTCGAACGTGTGTAACGCGCGCATACGTACGATAAAAGTGCGCATCCCGCGGGTCGTTTTTCGCTTGCCTTTGTTCGACGCGTCATAAAAATATGTGCCGCAGGAATCGCCGGACCGATTGTTTCGAACTGCCGACGAAGTGCTTTGGCGTTTATTGCGCGTTTCGTCCGTTCATCGAACGCAAGCTCGAAAGCGAAAGGTTTACGCGCAAAAGCCGACTTCCTGCCCCTTTTTCTCTCCCCCCCTCCAAACTCACCGCACGTCGATGTATTGTGTTTCGCCGGTCCATTTGCGACACGCGCCCGCACCAAAGTCCTCCCGCGGCCTTTGTAAAACGGCCGACAGACGGAGAAATTGTCATGGTATTATGTTAATTTGGAAAAACAAACGCCCACGAGCGCCGACCGACTTTTGTACGACGTCGGCATTCGGTGTTTTAGGTATTACACGAACGTCAAGATACGCGATGGCTCGGTCGGTCTAGTTTATGAATCTGAAATCACTCCGGCGACGACGACGACGAGCAAATGGAATCGGCTCGACGATCTCTTTCAAATATTCGTGTATGAACTGATGCAGTTCAGGTGACCGCGCGACCACCGTGTTTTCGTTTGGTTTATACTACAACCCGTAAACATTGTGTTGAGACTTATATAGAAGAAACATTTTGATCATCTATTATTTTATCTAAATTAGATAGAAACGAAAAAGGTTATCTGTTTATCAATAGCAAACACAAAATGTTTTTATTCGCGATAACCCAATTTGAGTTTTTCGATATAAAATCTTTGTTCTTTAAGAATTTATCTGCTTTTTATCTAGATGAACTATGATTATCTTTTGTATAAGAATAGTTATAGTTGATCTTATTTTTATTTAAATAGATTTTCTTTAAGCTTCCTGTTAATATATATATTTTTTCGAACCCCGTCCAAGTGAAATGAAGATAGAACGATAACAATGTGAAATTCAATTATATTTTCTCCAATAACCGACCCTCTAGGCGCACCTATTGAAACTGAATGTATTTAGCAAAATATTTCAAATCAGACATGACATGTGTTGCATATTATACAATAATTTGTGTATTTCTCTTGCGTACTTTTATATGCACCGTCAATCGCTCTTGAAATAAATAATAGAAAAAAATCAACGATCATCGTCTGGAAAACAATTTTATGATATTTGTTCTACTTAACAAAAAATAATAAACCATTCATTTTTATTGACAGATAGTATAAACATATACACGATTCGCGTACTAAGCAACAGATTTTATTCCTCGCCAAGCAATACGCTCCCATAACTACTCAAACGTAAAAGGAAAATAAAATTGTCTCTATATTACACGAGAATGTAATATTATAATACCTATACTGATGCTTTAGTACGCGGTACATTGGCTATCTAATTTATTAGAAAACAAATTGTGGATCGAACGTATATCGAGACGCCCAATGTCTAGTACTTTTTTGATGAAAACCCCTTATTATAGTATTAATGTGGGTTTTAGTCATGATAAATGATCGGTCGAATATTGCACAATATATTCTGGGTTATTCTGCGCCAACGCAATACGCGTTCATATACGTGTGTTATGTTTAAGAAAATATTACAATCCACGAAAACGATATAATAATATTGTCATGGACATTGTATTTTATTTTCAGCATTTTTAATACTAAAGGCCAACTGAATAAGAATATGGCTCGAACAACAGTACGAGTATAATATGTCAAACACGAAAATACTAATTCTTCCATCAAAAGAAATGTAAACTTTGATAAATAAAAAGAAAATAAGTTATTAAATAATAATTAAACGTTGCTCCCGAGTTTTTTATTTTCAGCTTTTACTTGATATTGGAAACACTACTGAGAAAATCGAAAGTGATATACCTCGTCTACTCTGTGAAAGTTACGGTAGGAACAAGTTTTGAGGATTCGCGGAAGTTTGATTACCGATAAAAGTATACAAAACAATCGTCATCATTCGCGAAAACGAATAGTTCGCAATGATTATAAACTTCTAATAACATTAATGAAATAAATCTTCGCAATTTTCCACACAGTAAAATATATTCTCCAAGTCGTAGCAAACATTTGCATTTCGCCGAAAGAATTGTACAAACACTCGACGAACGAAATTTAACATTAATCGAAAAATAAATTGCATTTCATTTAATCGAGTATTTCACTCGGCAAGACACTATGTAATATAATGAAAAATCCAAAATTATGGCACGGCAAAACATAGCGGGTCAGCGACCTTCGTCAGCTCATCACCGTGAAATAAACATGTTGAAAAATTAGTAGCCAATTCGTAATAATTCGTTGCCTGAAATTCAGAAAGTGTAACAAAAAGGTACCTACTACCTAGTTATGTCGTAAGCGATCCACCCAAAAATAGCATTGAACTACCGAGTTTATACGTATCTATGTTTTCACAAGTTATTATAAAATTTTTCTTCAGTCAAAAAACGCATGTTTCAAACCAGTAGAACGAAATCGTCAAATATTGTATCCACGGACGGATGAAGTGATCGCCACCACTATTCAATCGCGTTTGAAGTAAAGGTGAGGTTCCATTTACTTCTATACTGCTCATGTTTGCTGGACGACACTTTAAAGGACCTCGTCGGAATCGTAATGACGTGATCCAGTACGTTGTATTAATGGGATCATAAAATATTACACCACACACGATACACACAATCAGCGATTGAGTGTAATTATGTTTTTCGACTTCGTGATTACTGCTGCAGGGAGATCGCGTACGAAAACACTACCGCACCAACAGTGTAAACCCTCCAAACAATGTTTTCGATTTCGGGGCGCAGGTGCGATTCGCGAGGTCTTCAGAGTGCCTAGCTTCGTCCACGTGTCGCGGCTAATGCGATACCGCGCAGCTCGTGACGGGCCGAAAACTCTCGAGAACGACACGAACAATGTTGCTGCAATCATACCGAACCCACGAGACCACGTGCGACGACAAGAACTTCCCGGCCCCGTACGACGCATGTGATAATATGATAATATTATAATACTACAAACACTACTAATTGTTATCGTCATCACGATAACGTGTTTGCACGGCGAACGCTATGAATGTGTTCGCCCATCAATCGTCACGCGCGTGCGGTATACGGACGACGATGGACATCCGGGGCGGGCTTTCGGGTCCAATTAACGACGGCCGCAGAGACCCGCGGACTGAAGCCGACGACGCGGGCCAGGGGAAGAGCTGACTTATTCGCGCCCGGCACCGGACGTCTAATTACGCGGTCTCCCGGAAATTTCGCGGATTAAAACCGCCTCAATCGCGGACAGGGTGTGCGCAAAATCCCTTGCCGCCGAACCGTGTGCGCTTGTACGTATATCCGATAAGATTAATTTCCGTGTAAACGCGACCGCGATCCCGAGCTCCGTTCGCAAATCGCAAGCTCGCGTCTTAAACGAATACCCGTTTACATCTCTTTCGCGCGGCTATACAGCCGCGTGCATACGGTGCGTGCACGGTGGTGAAAGAGAATGACGCAATTTATACGCCTTCCCGGTCGCCGTCCATCCCTTACGAAAACAACGCTCTCGACCACCCCCCCCCCGCCGCGAAAATAGTTTAACAGCTCCGCCCGCGGCCGGCCGAGCGATTTGCACGTCGTCAACTGTACGCTTCGCATATATTATACCGAAATAATAATAACGCTAATAATACACCACCGCCACCACTGACATCGAAACCCCCGCACCTTAAACGTTTCACGTCTCAACATCGTATGTATACACGTGAGGATGAGGTACTGTATACGAACGCTGAACACTCGAGACCTCTATTCCACGAAATTGTCTTCAAAACGATTTTTTTTTTACGGAACTACGATATTTTCGGTAATAACACGTGGTTTCTATACACTTCTAACTTTTTAAAATAGTTCTATAATCATCTACCAGCATTTGTATTTCGGAGGTTTCAAAAGTAAGGCAAAATAAAGTTTCACAATAATCAAGCTTTACCAATCACGTACGGTTATTAATATTATTTATTTATTATTATTATTTATGTATTTGCATACATTTGATACGTTAAAAACGTGTTTCTAAGCGAAAACAATTTTATATTTTTAAAACAAAATTTCTATTGAACGAATTTTTTTTCAAAAACACTCGAGTTTGATAAATATAGAGGTTTTACTGAATATTAGTAAATGTAGGGAGTGAAAATCAGCCACATTTATAAGAAACGGTTCTAGTATAAGATACTTTTTTTAAATATATTAATTAACATAGTACGATGAAAAGAATTTATAGAAGTCCTGTAGAGCGATATAATCGTATAGTACAACACGATAATATGAAAAATCCTCATTACGGTGGATTACAATAGTTTTAGAACTATTTAAATGTTTGTAATTATATGAATATAAAAATATACGTTTCCGTTGACTCTTAAATATTTTTCAAGTATTTTAAATATGTTTTTAATTAATATTTCCATACGTTTAACCCGCGCACACAAGAACACGACCCTATTTAAATAAAGTTTTTGAAGCGTGCTCTTTGCAAGTCCGCCTGATGTGCGTCGTGCATTCTTGTGAGCGAAAGTTGGAGGGTTCCCCCGGGAAACGACATCATAAGAATTCCACTGTGGTGTATACACCATCTCGCGAATTCATAGGGATCTTGCGGTACGAAAAATGGGAAAAAATTGTACAAAATTCAAACAAATTCAAAACGGCGTGTTGTGTTGCGCTTTAGCTTTAATGTGCGTCCCGAGGGAGCATACACGCCGTAAGCGATTTCTCGAGACATTTTAACTCAAGATTCCGTGGATTTCCAAATCAGCCCACATGTATGCTGATTTCACGAGTAACTCGTGACGCTCGTCCCCCCCCCCGTGTTCGCGTTCTAACACGTCACACGGCTTTTGAATCCCGAAAGCGATTCGAGGTAATACGCATATTACTGGTCTTATGACGATCGGTTACGTTTTTTCCAAGCTGAACTGTACACGCGCGGAACTCATTAACTGGCGAACTTGTTTACAGTGTTAAGAAAAAAAAAACGTTCCTTTTCGGCTCTTTATATTTGCTTCGTACAAACACCAAGAGTTTAAAACGTATGAAAAGAAATAGGTGTAGCCTCCGCTGCTCGTATATGGAATATCTACAACAGCTTTACAAATCGCAAACGGTATGTCTTTTTCTTTTTTTATTTTTGTGTTCACAACCGTGAACAGTCGTAATTACACGAATTTTCATTTTGTTTGTAAAATATATCCAAAATCTGGCACGGCCTTTTATCAATTTTTTTTTTTTTTCGTACGCTTAACAACACCGTGTACGTATATATAGGTGTGTACGATATGTGGAATAGATTATTTTCGAAGCTTTTAGGTTTAAAGACGTCTATTCCTGTAGAATAGACACGATACCTCGACTTAATTGTAAACACTTGAAGGGAAATGGCAGACGGGTAGTGAAAAAAAAAAATGTTTGACTGTTTTCCAAAACGATGATATACCGAGAAATCAACGCACATTTTGCCCGATCATCGTACAAGACCTTCCCCCCCACGTGTGTTTTTTTTACGATCTGAGAGAATAGTATCTAAGTCTGCAGACTATGTACTCAAATGTCCGGTTCCCGGTATCTAAACGTACGCTCCTTTTAACATGATGCTTCGAACAATAAGGAATCCTCATCCAACACAGCGTGTAATATAATATTGTATACGTACGACTATAATATTATATATTCGCCCGTTGCTTTTTACCTTTTAGCCAAGGTTTCGCCGTGCTCATGTGACGGACAGCACGAAATCGCGGGATTAATATAATCGATATGAACTGTCGATTTATATATCACTAAAAAAAAAACGTAACTGTAATCATCCTACTTCTCAGAATAATCAAAAAACTGAATAATTGTTTAAATATGCTAAATTAAAATATGTTGCTCGCTCAAAAAAAAAACTAGTATCGTGCTTGTTAATCTAATTAATTAACATTTTTCATACAAAAAAAAATGTTATGAAGCCCAAAATAGTGGATACGTGGTATATGCAAAACACTACTATTTTAATTCCCGTGTTTTTATTCACTATAAATATATATACAAAACATTTCGTGATGTCATGCAAAATTACCGACACGATGTTTTTTGTGATGAACAAAATTATAAGTTTTCCAGAATGCTATTCTATAGCTACATCGCTACATTCACAATTATTACTTAGTATTCATTACTCTAAATTGTATTATTAACGTACGTATTTATTTCCAATATCGATATCGATGGTTTTACGTTTAATGCTATGGGAGGCAATTCCAGGATGTGAACATAAAAATACACGGAGGCAATTCGAATGACAAAAAGTGACTTAACCAGATTCGTGATGCAATTCATGTGCACTGGTACTATCAGCCATCCGGCATCGATTAGCATTTATGTCAACGGCCCAACGCGTCGGACAACGGTGGGACTAGAATTTTTTCAAATGGGGTGTATCCGTCAGTGGCGTATTCATTGCGGCTCCTCCGATTTATTCTTCGAAAGTTAATTGTATATGGAATTTTAACCGTCTTATATTTATTATATGAATATTAGCTTATTAAAGCCCACCCAACGTTATTCCGAATAGGAAGCACTGGTGTCTAGCTTTCGACAGTCTGAGAAATGCATAATATGTATTTACATTTTAATCATGATTAAATTTATAAGTTGTCAATTGTTGAAATTATAAAAGATATTGTAAAGTTGTTACGCAATTTCAAAGTTAAAAATTTTAAATCTTATAAAATTTAATCGTATTTTTCTTTGATTAAACTGTTTTATAACGTCATCCGAAGTAATTGCAAAGTTTCTCGGTGAATATTGTTGTACATTTTATTGTAGGACGTTTTCCCAAATTGTTATTGAATGAAATGTCAATAGATAAAAGACTTCGTAGGGGGTAAGTAAATTTTTATCAGCTACAAATGCATACATTCGCAGTATACAGCTAGTTGTGTGATTTTTTGAGATTCTGTACATTTCTCAATCACCGATACATCATATTATTATAATTACGCGTATTTATAGATATTTATAAAAATATAGATATAGCTGTGAATATTTTCACAGTTTATTCGATTGCAACGAAAAATATAATAATATTGTTACACAATGCATGTAAGGGAAAAACGAAAAAATAAAAATTAATTAAAACAACCTTTGAAGAAAATAGTGTAAACGTTTTTACGCAGAATATTTTCGCCAAAAAAAGAAAGTACACTTTCGGAGAATCTAAGCCTTTCCTCCGCTTAATGAACTCGTCCACTCTCCACACTTTTGTCGAAAATACGCAATCATTGTTACCCGACGAAATTTTATCGCACACCATTATTATACCGACTGAACATTTTATGATGCCTAACATCTCTATGAAAAAAAAGCGAAAAATAATGAATAGTATAACCATCTAATTGCAATTACAAAATTACGTAAAGTATTTTATTTATTTTACAAAGGAGTAAAGACAATTTTCGAAAATTGTAATCATTACGTACATTCATGTAGCATCGTAAAACACGTAGATCAACAAATTGATCAAATTAATTTCTAAACTAATGATTTTATTGTTTAAACACATAAATTATTTTAAAACAGTATTATCTCCTCGTTCGAGGCCATGATCCGTATACACTATTATTTTACATTTTTTATTCTTATAATATTTATATTATTAAATAGATATCACAGATACACGCGTGTAACATATTCAGATGTGGCTTGGGTGTTCAATACAGTCTTAAAATAAGTTGGATGTGTATAGTAAACTTAAAATTTAAATGTTCTAGAGACGTTTCATATAGAAGACATCATTGCTGAGCATTTCCAGTTCTCGGGATGTTTTTTGTAGGTAAGAATTGTTCGTATGTATGCAGAGGCGCATTAATTATAAGGAGAACAATAATTATCTTGCCCCCTTGGTGAACGGCCATGTGTATCATAATATGTATATAATATGCTATATAGGAATACATATAGTAAAAAGAATGTTCCTTGCTACCCTCGAAACTAGTCTATAATATAGATAATCGAATCGAACTAGATATTGCGCCCACTTATTTCAGAAAACATCCTATAAACATTGGCACACCGGTGTGACAAAGTATTGCACACCATATCCGTGCGAAACCATACGGGATTTTTTTATGCAGAGCATTCTGCAGAGTTAGTTTCGCCCACCGATAACAAACTCGTGTATCACTACGTATACAAAAATCGCCGAAACTTCGCGTGGCTCACGTACGATGACCACCCGCGCGTCATTATGTTAATTAACGAGACGGCTGCATCGGGGATTGCTTTGAGATTTATTGACGTTATCTTTAGAAAAACTTCTGTAAACACTGCACACTGTCGAATGTGTTATTTTAAATCGCATATGTACTCATTCATTTTTTATGTACATAACAGTGCACCATATTTCATGGGTGTATCGGTGATATTTTAATAATATTTTATGTATTTTTTTTTAATTTTTGTAATTTTCTCCGTTCACCATCGTAAGGCGCGTAATACGGGATTGGTGCGAACCAAATAAAAAATAAATACCTAGTTTAAAGGGGCGCAAATATTTTGCATATACGTATAGTAGAGACTAACATTTAGGATACTGTAGGTACCCGCCGCAGTGCCGACACTTTTACCGAATCGGTATTATTATTGCTCATCTTGTTCGGCGGTACCACTGAACACTTCCAACAGCTATTTATGTATATTTAAATATTTGTACAAATTGCAAATGTTGATTTAAAATTTTTTCTGTATTTCCTACGTCCGTGGAATGTAAGCCCATGGCGTCGGAGAAAATATGTACCCGGTCGACTGTATTATTTCATAGTACCGAAACAACAACAAATTTATTCAAATATAAAACGAATAGGTTCTCGAATTTTCCGTACACGAGGCGATTCGTCGTCGGTCTCTCAAACGTTATACGATCGTACGCAATACAAATGATACGACAACGCGAAGTGCGTACACATAGAGAAGCATAGTTCATTCATAGTAGAAACCGGTATCCAATCGGTTACATTTTTTATATTTTTCACACGGCCAAAGCAGACCCTATCAGTTTGTGGCCGAACAAACTCAAGTATTTCAGTTTTCGCTTTTTATGCATTCTTGCAGTATACTTTACATAAATATTTACGGCGAGCGTAAACACGTCGATAAAATAGTATAAAATACGAGACCATCGGTCGGCGTACGTTGGTACTGGAGAACAAATATTTCGGTGTAAAAAATACGATTGTCTAATGTTTTGTGTGTGTTCGGACGGACATAATGTATTGAGACTTATGTAACGTGGCGAAACACATTATACGACTCCACACAAAGCGACGTGAATTCGAACCGTGTGCACCAACGTCATTTAATTGCTATTAATTGTGTAGGCATTTTGATACGACTTTGGTGGAGCTAAAAGTTAGAAATGCGATAGAAAATAATGAACTCGAATAAATCAAAACGTAAAGTCAGCGAGACGTAAAACGGGTTTGATGAACATGTATAGCTAGATATTATTTTATAATACCTAAGAGTGATAATAATAATAATGATATATTATAAAGAGGGTTATAAATTATAATATAATAAACGCAGTCATTTGTTGTTGTTGATAGAATTGCGTGAGTTTGTTATTTATTTCGTGCGCTCAGAGGCGGACTACTGGTAAAAATGTACAATTTATAGCGGGTAAATGTATTTATTTAATTTCTTTATCGATTGTTTATGTGAGGGGAAAATAGAGAAATGTAAATAATAAAATATTGTAGAAAAACGACACTAGTATGGAATTTTAGTTATACATTCAAATAATATACATATACACGCAGACTTCATTCAAATGTATTGTAATTAAATTGGGATTTGTTTGTTTTTTCTGCTCATTTGAATTTATTTTAAATACTATATAATATTATTAGTTTCAGTACACTTGGTAGTTGAAATTTTCTGCGAAAACTAAGTTTGAAATTCGTCGACAGTCGTTCTTATTTGATCGTTAATACCTATATGCTCCGAGATACGGACTCGGGGAGCGTATATACTACTGATCCACGCGCGGTTTCTTCGACATAAATTACGCGAAACCACGGAAACACGATCGGAAATAAGTCATTTAAACCGTTCAATTGGACTCTTGATAGTCTTTCACGGGTGGTCGCGAAGCGAGGAAATCGCAATAGAACATCTACAATTGATCGAATTCCTGAGAGCGGGTCCGCGGTGGCGCGGCGTCCCGTTCGTTACATAATATTCGGCCGAATTTTAATGGGTTTTACGCGTTAATAAATTTCGAGAATAAATTACTTGGGTGACGCGCAATTAGAACGAAAGGTGTATGACTTGCGGGTGTACATGTGCGTATAAAAGATACACGGCCAAGTTTGACACGGTTAACGTATCCTATGAATAATTTCGCATGGCATTATACGGGGCTTAAGACTTTCGATGCAATTATCCGTGCCGGGTCGCACGCGCGAAACAAGCGAAGGAGCGGTTACATGTATTGTAGTACATTATGCACGATGTGGGATATTTCGATGAAATTGTTCCACGGCCATATACGAGTAAAAACGCTAATGGTCGACGCGTAAAAATAAAAACGGGGTAAAAGACCGAAGGGGGAACCGAGACGATCAGTGCGGTCGAACGTTTGTTTCATCTCGGACAATGAGTCTATAATATAATATAATACACCTCGTTGTGGTGTAACGACGCGTATGGAAGTGTCTTAGAAGATCTTCCATGACCGCGGTACTACACGTGCGTATACGAAATGATGTAAAAGTACGCGTGGTGGGTTTCGAACGCAGCGTACAATACGTCGGCTGCGTACGCTGTCCACGCGGTAAATAATAAACAACGATAAAATATAATGTAGTGCATCATAATTCACGTGAAATGCATTCTTCAAATTTGTACGAAAGAGTGGCCCAATGCAAGCGCATGTAATCGCGTATTTTGAAACGTGGAGGCATATTCGTGCGTTCACCATTTAACTGTATAAATAAGACTTTGTGGAAGATTATTGTCGGACTAATTCGATAAGTAGACTTTAATGTATACACCCAACTGGTTTTGATAAGGCGGTTTAACATAATAATATTCATAATACACAGTAACGTGTGTGTGTGTGTGTGATGTTTGGTTTATTTGATCTTCGGGGGACGACCACCGCTTGAAGTGAGAAGCGAAAAACCTACTAATTTAACTATAGTACTATTAGCACGAAGACGCTGTTCAAATTTAGAAATACTTAGGTAGTGCATTTTTACAAACTGTAAAATATTATGTTTGACTTTAACGATACGAAACGTATATAACTAATCGTGCTCGAAAGGGTTAGGAAAGAACACGCCCTCCGACCACTCTGTTAACCGATCGGATAATATTATTATCGTTCAGAAATTGGTATTTTCAAGAATATATTTATTTCGAATCACTGATAACATCACGACGCGACGTAGCAGGTCGCACGTGAAATAATTCCGCATTTGGTCATTATAATAATACAATAGAGTCGGTACTCGGAAAATCGAATACACCGGACGAATTCCTAGACTTGCACGACAATATCTGAACATTCGAATATTTTACGTGCCGAATCTACTGCTTACAGCCGGATGTACTCGTAAGCAGCAGAGCACAACACAATAACGGCTACGGAACTTACTGCGTCATTCGCGACCCCGAACACTGCACGTCGTGCAATCTAAACAAATGTACAGCTGACGGGGCGCGTTGGGACTACTTATTAAAAACCCTCCCCGAACGCTGCGCGGGGCCTTGGATCGGTGGTCACCAGGGATTCTTAGCAACGACTTACGGTTTTTCGTTCGCTCCACCGACCCTCGCAGTATAGTATAAAAGCAGACTGTTTACTTTCGGGATCGAGTGAGAATTACAAAATAAAAGTAGAAATGTAATACCATGTACGTGTATCAACTGGTACTCAACGTACCAGACTACTTGTATTGTATTGTGTTGGTTCGTTTTCAGATAATGCAATATTTCGGAATCCGCTAAAAATTTTTCATTGCATTTTTATCAAATTAAATTGTAATATATTACGATATGATATGGAATTCAAAAAAATAAAATCAGCCGTTACCTTCGTACTACAACTAAACAGAATAAATCTGTAACGTTACCAATATTTTAGGCGCGCACGCACAATGACATAATAATTCGAATTGCTTCGGCGACTACTTACTATTCGTTCCAATTCATCGTCTGTTAATTATATTATTTTTCTCTGGGTCCAAATTCATGAGATTTCACGGAATTTGTATTTTGTTTTCGACCAGATGAAGATGCTTTAATGCTTTTACGGAGCGTTGTACACGTTTACGTATTTTAACAATCTAAAACTACAGTCAACGACTACCATAGTAATTTATTACATCGTAATTCATTGGAAATGTCGTAATTTTAATTAATATATTTTTACAGAATTAATAATACTATGTTTATATCAGGTACTGAATAAATTGCGTTTTCTCGGGTATATGCTTAATACAATATATACCATACGGTTGTAGCATAATTAAAATATTATGAATAACATGTCGCTCCGAAAAAATCACTTTGAGGCGGTATTTTAGATCTTCGAAACACTCGCAAAGCTATTAAAACGGCCGTTGTTTTTCATTTAAGAAAGAAATTCTGCCGTAGAACGGACGACGGTTTAAACGAATTGTGGACGATTAATTATTCCCAGACTTGTTGTCGTGTTTTATCACAACATTTTTAATTCTGGCCCGAAAACCGGGAACCATTGGCTTTTCTACTGCGACGGCAAGACATCGATCACATTATAAATATATATATATATGTATGGGTGAGTGTGTATTCCCGCGATGGTAGAGCGCCGAAACAATGACATAGTATTTAAATAAATAATACAGCACTGCAGTAGTTTTACAAGTTATTAGCTAATGGATTTTATTTCATAAATTAAAATAACGCTTAAAAAAAAAAAAAATCTCAGTTGTAAGTTTATGTAAATTAGTCATGGGCACACGGTTCGATCGCGCGCGCGCGCGCGCGCGTTATCAAAAATATTTATTATTCGGGGATTAAATTTAATTGCTCGGCTCGCGTTAAAAAAAAAAAACAATACATAATATATTTTAATTAATATAGCCATGGTACTTATTACGACTTTCATAATTGTTCACCCTTTTTAAAAGAAATCGTTTGTCAAAAATATTAACCCCCTACCCCCACGTCGTCAGTCAGAATTGAAAATTCGTCCGATTCGTCATCGTTATCATTATATCACGAGCGAGCAGATTGTTTACACTCGTGCCGTAGTTAGCTGTATAATATAACACGGGTACCTCCGTTTTACGACTAATGAATCCCCATACAAATCGTTTGCTCGGGAGTGCACAACCGACGAGTCAACGATTCGAACGTACGGCGCGCGGCGTGTACCTGTTCTGTCGGAAGGGACGAGTGTGGGGGGAGGGGTAGGGAAAAAATAATCAACATAAGACGAGGGTCGTCGTCACCGTACGTACTTATACCGGCTATAACCGTTTTGTAAGACACGATCTTAATTATTTTGACGCGTAATCTGCGGCCCATTCAACGCCGGACATTTATTATGTAAATTCGTCGGTGTCACCACGTCACGGTCAAGTCAGATGAGTGGAGGGGGTTCGGAGGAGGGCAAGCGTGAAGAAAATCATCGGGTGATTTTCTTACGTTTTCGATTGGACCAAAACACGTTTCGAGCGAGCGGGTACCGCGCTATAATATTATTAATATCGATTCGCCTCGTAAAATGATTTTATAGTATACGCGTAAATGATACAACAATATTGCGTCGCGAGCAGTGGGAGGTACCTGTAGTGTCATTCTAAGACGTGCAGTGCGTACACGCGGTCGAGCGAGTCAGTTGTCTGCACGCCAGGACCACCCACGGGCGATAATCCGAATCCGTCGCTCGTCGTCTAAGGAGTTTGACGAGTAAACGGTAAACGCAACAGAATATATAGCATAATTTAACATAATATTGTTCAATAACATAACTGTATGCAACAAACACGTCCTTGTTACAATAATATAAACACGCGGCCTTTTGACGCGTTCGTAAGTCGATAACACTTTGGTGCGCAGGAAACGACGATTTTCGTGGGGACTATTGGGTCGCATAATATAATATTATATACAATGTATACGACGATATAAATATATAATATAAGCTAGAAGTAAAATGTTTACGATTCCAACCCTCTCGGTTTTATTCTCCTATGCGTTTTAGAGATATTACTTTAAACTTAAAAACTGAACTGTTGATTTATACCGTTAAAACTCTACCTCCCTCCATCACACGAAAAATCGGAAAAAAACTAAAACGTTCGTGACACCGGAAATAGTGTCGTATTCAAGACCGCAGCAGTAATGGCGAACGAAATGTATTGGACCGCAAAGAACTGGTATATTGTCAATTAATTTCTTTCGAAAAATTACCCCGGTACAATTATTGTCACCCCTGCATACAATTGTATTATATTTTATTTAAACGGGGGGATGAGTCATCAGCAACAGTGTAAGTACACGCTAATATTGTGCATAGGCACATAAAACATATGAGCGCCGATCGCGTTTAACATTTGAAAACATTGAATAGTCCAGAATTCCGATTTGGACTCGGGGAAATGGCGATTCAGAGTTCGGGGCTGTGAAAGCGCCCGGCCAAAGCCTTCGGTAGTCGAAAAATCGATCGTTAACAGTAGACAAAGCTCAGCGTGACGCACGACGACGAAGGATGTGATTAACACCCGTGCGCGTATACGTGCGCTGCAGCAGCGTGAGACTTACCTGCAAAGTTCCCGTGCACTGGATGTCGGCGTAATTCGGCGACGCGTAGATCTTCATCTCTTGTATGGCCCCCTTAAACGACAGAATAAAAACCCACGTAAAAAGCGTGTTCATCTCTCGTCCGGTGCAGGAGCGAAGGCGGCGACGATTATTGCTCGCCGCGGAACGACGACGACGGCGATAGAACTACACGACCTCGAACACGTTACAACGATATCGCACGGTTACGCGATACCGCAATGGTATAATATTCCAAGTACCGCGGGGCAGTGGTGATCTCGGCCTGCGGTCCAACAAGAATTATTAAAAAACACGAAAAGCGCGTTACGAGCGGTTATTATTATTAATATGACATCACGGTTGTATCATGTTCTATTGCATCGCAGTCGTTGTCGTCGTCGTCGTCGTCGTCCGGCAATCGTCACCGCGCTGCATATATTCACACACCCTGTACACGGAACATTACAATAGAGTACACATTATATTGTTATTATTTTTTATCGGACGAGTCGCTTTTCAGCTGGCGGTCGGAATGCTGTGCGCGCATTACTACATTACACAGACCACCGCCGACTGACGCGTGACTGTTGCTGCTGCTTCCACGTGGGCTATTACACGTAACGTGGTCGCCGCCGGGGTGGGGGGAGTTTCCGGGAGTTCCTAAAATAACGCGATGGGTGAGCGCAAGTGTCCGCGACCGTGTTTTATCGTGCGGCAAATGAGACTGCAGGAAACAATAATAATCGTTCGTCGTGTAACCTTTGTAGTGTACACGTAGGTTCGCTTTCAATTTTTTTCAAATCTTGGCGACCCAAAATAGTCGATTTCGTTTTTTGCACGTTTGCAGTGTCTGTCTACGATAAGACTAAGCTTGGACGTCGACACGAAAAGTAATAAATATATGATACATAGACACACGGAACGTGCCATATCGTATCATATTGTATACTTGTTCCGTTTACGAGTATTATCATTTTTACCTAAATATACGATTCGTGTATAGCTTATAGTAATCTAATATTAAAAATGTGTTACATTTATATGATAACAACAATTTATGTGTTTTAAAGTTTTACGCGACCCACCAGAAATATAATCACAACCCACAGTTTGGGAACCTCTGCGGCGCAGTGAATAGACAAATTTCTGGTTAGTCGTATATATTTTATAACATTATACTATTGTAATAGATACGCGTTAGTACATCTATTGATATATTCTCGCTGTGCAGGTTGACAAAAAAACGAAACTTGGAATATTTTTTTTTGTTTTTTTTTACGCCTCTGTAGTATCCGTTTCGTAATACGCAGTTTTACGCGACCTTTAAATCGTTTAAATAGGTTTCGAAACTTGATCATTCGAATGTAGGTGACGACTTTTATCAAGATAGACTCGTGCGCGACCGAATCCATCTCATTGTTCGTGCGTTCGAGGAATAAACGCCTGCCTGTAGGTGTTTGTAAATATTGTTACGCGAATATTGATTGGCCGTAAGCGCACCAGTGCTCTCGTTCATAATTGTTTTAAACAATTATTACTATAACATTACGGAATGTAACCAAGCACAAAAAAAAAAACGAAAGATCGGCTCCGGGTTGATTTTCGTCCAGTTCGCTTCACCACGGACGTCGAATGCGCACGAATCTCCGTTCGGCCTTATAACCGCACAATGACCGAAGCTCTCTCCGGGAACCATGTGTGAAACACATTTTTTTTTTTAATTTTACAAACTGTGAACGGATAAAACCCCTTTTACATAATCTAGTACGGATACAACTTCTTAGTTGATACGATTAACAGTAAAAAAATTAATCAACCCTAGTTATCGGTACACCAAATACGATGATAGAACTAACGAATTTCAAAACACGAGATTAGTTTAGGTGTTTTTTGTTTTTTTATTTTCTTCGGTTTCGTTATACGTATTATATAGTATATGTTGACGACCCACCGGTTGAGAATCACTCACTGACGTAATTTCTACGAGTTTCGACGATTTTTAGACGGTTGCGAAACGTAACGAAATGACGGCAGTTTACATGTGAATACCTTCCCGACACGGCGCCGTACAAATAAACATTCGCGCATTTCGTGTTCGGCTTGTATGGACGCGTCTACAAGCGGTCGTCCGTCCGCTTCGCGTCATACGCGTGCGGCGCGAGTACGATCACACGACTCGTTGTCAATCGGTGTTTAATTAATGAATCGCGTATATACGCGCCGCTGGCAAAATACGTCCGATCGTAAAAACCAGTTTGAACCGATCCTGTTTGACTGAGCTTAACGTTCGGTTGCTGATTTATCGTCGTTTTAATGGTTTTTGGCGGAAACGTGCGGAATGACACTAAATTTATAACGCGTTATTTTATCCACCGTTTGTCGAACACACGTTAATGAAAATAATAATAAAATATGTGTGCATACACTTGTACGTTTACATTTTTTTCGTATACACTCGGATATATTCTCATATGTATAAATGTATTTATTTTAAGAAAAATGGGCAGTGGCGCTAAATCTGCAAGTCAAATCGACGGTGGCGACCGGCGCCCGAATGTCGAATTATTGGCGGCGTTCAACGTGTTAACAGCAATAGAACACGTGTTGCGACGGTCAATAAGTAGTACCGTGCAAGGTATCAGCTGTGCGCTCCTAACGCGGTGCGCGAATTGCGTCTCCGAGGAAAAGTCGCAGTCGTAATGTACACTACGTAAACTACGGCCAGGATACTTAGTGCGTCCGTGAATTGCGGCCCCCGGGTATTCCGTTTGTTTCCGCTCGGCAAAGCGATTTCAGTGCAAGACGTATAATCTACGACGAAGACGATATTATCACGTTCGCTAGCCGTATTATATAGACGTCGCCGGTGTACGGTTGTTACAACGAGTGTGTCACGATAACGTGTTTGTTTCAAGGGTATTTTTTTTTTTCAATTTTACATATTTTAAAATGCACGTTGCGTAATGCGAACGGAACGAAACGTCGAAAGCGGTTGACGGTTTTAAATTTCGTTATCACAAATAACCGTAAAAAAAAAAAAAAATGATATCCACCGTTGGTGTTGCACGGTCAAAAGGTGTTAGTGTTTTGTTTATTTTAAATTTATTTTTCAGATTTTCAATCATAAACCGCAAAACAGCGAAACCAATATTTTTAACCATACCAATGTTAATAATTGCAAGTCGGAAAAATAAGAAGGATAATATTGATTTTGCGAAAATATCCCTAGACGTATAAATAAAACGTGTTTAGTAGGTACGCAATTTGTACAAAAAAACATAATTTGGCCGTAATTCATACAATGAATTAAAAATTGGATGCATTTTACAGCCACCCCTAAATCTAATCATGACCTTCATAATGTTTAATAGCAATATTATCTTCCCAATCCTCATTTATTCTCTGAAACGAGTGCTTATGTAGTAAAACAAAAAATTCGCAAAACACAAAGAAAACAATAAAATACGCAGAATTAGATGAGATACTCAGAAGTAAAATATTAATGTTCGAGACGAGTTATGAGCTCTGACGGAACTGCAGTCGTGTACAGTGTGAACGAATATAGTATATTATTCCTATTAGATCGTAATCAAACAAATTCGTTAATGCGTAAAAGGTATTATATTACCATTTAATGTGCGCTATGTGCGCACAGCACCGTACTATAATACCTAATTAAAACTGTCAACAAACACGGTAACAAATTCAAACAAGTCGCGTGTACGTATACAAGAAAAACATCACGCGTGACATAACACGGTAGCGTTTATGCATTTTTGTTTCGGCTACAACGTTACGATACGACGGGATACCTTCATAAAAAGCATTATTATAATTTCGTTGACTCGAGTACGGGGTAGAAAAATACAAAAAAAAAAACACGAGACGCGCGGTAATAACGCGCCTTATTCTCCGCTGTTCGCGAAAATGTAAAGCGTTAAGTGTAATTTATTCATGTTCGGTCGGATTAATTAGTCTTGCGAAAACTGAAGTTATGCAAAAATTGATATGGACCCGCGGTCACACGGACGCGGCGGCGTACCACCAGTGTCCCGCGAGAATTCACCGAATAACCGCAACATCAACATATATACAGTGTCTCCTGTATAATCTTCTGTACGTAATACGTAGTGAAGGTAATGTCCGAGACGTGTTTTTCGCACGCGCGGCGTTTCTTTTGGCTTTTGAAATTTCGCTTTGATTTCGGCCTTTAAACAATTGAAATTGCATCACGATAACACGCAGATGATATAGGCACGAAACGTTAGAATTTCATCGTCGCGGAACATTATAAGGAAACCGTATGTAATCGAAATATGGTAAGTATAACGTTTATACGATTCGTTTATCTATTAAGTACCTAATATGTAAACACGCACGTAACCGATGCGCGCGTGAGTTCGAAAAAAAGTCGGTTCGCATCACGAGAAGTCGCACCACGCGATTGCGTTCGTCCACAGCACGCGCGGCGATCAGCAACTAAAATGTTTATATTGTCGTAGAAGTTTTTTTTTCGTATATATTATATAATAAACATTTTTATGTGCTATCGAGTTCTACTAACCCCACGCTGGGCATATTTTCTCATAATATTTATGATGATACACAATTGCGCTTTGATGCGTAAAATACATTATTATCGTACACTCAGATGTTTTATTAAGTAATAAACAAGTTTTATAATGCATTCATAAAACTGAGGAGACCGTCGTCGGTTTTACATAACACGCGCGTCCGATGTACTAACTACACTAATCATAATAATGTTATCACCGGCTAATTCGTTTTTTTTTTTTTTGCTTTTGTCAAACGTTGTTTTATGTCTTTGTGGGTGTGTGTGTTTGGTACGTGAAAATAATTATAATAATAGAAAAAAGAACCTTGTGAAACTCCTAGATCAGATGAGGTATACAGAGATGGGTATTTTAAACTTGAAACCAATTTACTCGTACAATTGCTCTCGAAAAAAAAATGATTCCGAAAGAATCGGGTGGATCATATTTCTAAAGTTAGTCGACACAGAAATAGAACCTTATTTCTTAATGAGGAAGAGCGAACTTTTAATGTTCTAACTTTTGAAAAAAAAAAAAAATTTCGAAAATGATGAAATGTCTATCATAAAATAATATGCTAATATAATTAGTACTCAGTATAGGTGTCGAGATGCTACGATTAATACTTATTAATATAATAATCAGACATATAAAATAATAGACATATAGTGTGATATTTTGTGTTGAAACACCCAATCTCGTCAACATTTAATTATCTATAACGCTTATAAATTTCGATGGTTACTTTCCGGTAACATTTTTTTTTGTTTACTACAATAAAAACCTTATGATAAATCTTGTATATATGTTAATCATAAACAAGTGGATAGTGCGTGACGAAATATAGGTACTATACGGTGCTGGGTTCGATTATCGATCTCGGTTGAAGTTTTTTGCAATTTTTTCTCTGTTTTTCCCGATTATTCGAAAAACTGTTGATCAATTAAGAAACGAGTGACCGCCTAAAAGTCCCGACCAGACATCATTGCCAATCAATAAAATCTGTTGAGATCTGTTGGTTCAAATCCACGAAAAGTGCTCGAAATCGTGTACACAATACCAAGTGAAGAAAAAGAAAAAGAAAACACTCAGATCGATAAAACCAAAACGTTCCCGGTTTCTTTCGGAATCTTAAAAGAAATGCTCAAGATACACACGAACTGCAGCAGGCCAACTGCGCCGGGGAACAGTACCGAGAACCTCATCCTACAGGCCTTTCTCGTGCCTTGTAAACATCCGAGTTCACGGAATTTCTTCGCCGACAACTGGAAAGTCAAACAATGAGCAGTGCACAAGATCAATAATAACATTAATAATAAATTAACCCTTAACCATTACCAGAGTTGAGCTGCATAAAGATATCCACGGAGAACGAGTAAATATTATAGTTATGCAAACTCGCTGCCGACCGTTTCCGATGCGCAGACAGTGCGCGGGAAACAATACTTGCACAGTATACTGACATTGTAATATCACGTCGAGCCGGAAAATATTCTGTAGTCGATCGGCCAGACGACCGATATGCGTTGCTTGTGGCGAGACAAATCACGGAAATCGTGCGCAACAGAAAATTACGCGATCAGATATAATAAACACACGTGAAACAATATTATAGGTTTCGTGGTGACAGTGTTTTCACGTTCTTCCACGCGTGCAGTATACATGTAGAAAAACGGAGAAACACGATCAAGTCCACTCAGTATAATACGTATACAGAGTGTTCAGCCGAAAGTTAAAAAAATCATTATACTACAATATGGTATTACATATAATCCACAATTATTCTGGGAACAAAAGAAATGATTAAAAACTATGAAGTTAATAATGATAAAAATGTCATGAAAAATAAACTACGTAAAATGGCTATCTTAAAATTTTACGAATAACAAGTCGAACAATTATTTTTTTAACTTTTTCACCAAAACATTAAATTCAATTAAAATACGAAATATTTGGTTTTGATTGCCCCGGGTAGTAAATTGTAAAACATAATTTGAACATTAAAAATATTTCAGGAGATATCGCAATGGGTAAATCCTTGACGAGGCATCCTGTATGGAGTAGAACTATTCGTATTTAATGTCGTCAAGTGTCACAAAAAATACTTAATTTATCACTATAACTATTACTATTGTTCTATCATATCGTATCGTAATTGTGTGGTAAGTAATGATCGAAGAAGAGGATTATAATAAGTCAATATGATATGGTAGTATGAATAAAATTTGGCTGATTAAATGAGAAAAAATAAAACTGTTTCGCAGTTTGAATATCAATAGTATTTTATTATATTCTGTGCCGTATACCGAATATGCGTGCACATTTAGCACGTGGTAGTACCTATATAGTATATATACAGCGGGAAGCATTTCTCTATTTCCGCGGTTGGTGGGACGAATGATATTCAAAATAATTTAAAACCGTAATTTACTAATGAAAATCAAAGCTCTATTGTTCGCGAGTACCAGTACTATAGTACGCTCGTCTAGCACGAGATTAAATACATCGGAGAAAGTCCGTCTCCCTCGAGTCCACCGCCGCCGTCCGCTGTGTCGAGCGCTATCGTTTACCGTTTTTCCTCGATTTTATTTTTATTTTTTTCCTCTCCTCGTTTCGCCACGTACTCGGACCGTTTTCCGGGGGAGTGATGTTTAATTTTTTCGCTCAGCCAATTCCTTAAAAGAGGGCGCACGTGCACGGCGGCGACGGCGCGATGGGAGGCGGGAGGGGTGCGCCGGAAGGACGAGACGGGTGTCGTTTGTCATCCGGGTGGTGTTTTCAAAGTGACGGATTCCGGTGCGCGTTTTATTTATTTATTCTTTTTCCTGCCGACCCGTCCGCGGGATGACGCGGCGCACAGGTGGGAACGCGCAAACGTATTTGTACAATATTTACATATTATTTACGTCACGGCATCACCGTGCGAACGCGAATCGTTCAGAAAAACAATGCGAAAGCGTCCCGTATTGTCGTCGTCGTGGTCGTCGTACGCGCAGAACACCCGTGTCTATAAAGTGCTGCAATCAAATCGTATTTCTGTCTTTTTTTTTTTTTTCCGTTTCCAAATCAAATAACACGTGCAGTCGACGACATATACGACGAGTGTTATTATTAGAGTACGGATTTTGAAGGCATTCGCTTTTTTTTCTATTACTCTAAAACGAAGCAATGTCAGCTACAGATTCGATTTATACTACTTAGAATAAAATGCGCGACATTTTATTTGATTTTTTTTGCTTTTTTTTCGTTTTTTGTACGAGTACGTATATTAGTCCATTTTGGGTACTTCGGGAAATTTTTTTTTGCTTTTTTTTAAGTTACATTTTTTCAAAATATGATCTAAATAAACGTCTTATCTCCAACGAGATTTTATCATAACAATTTTATCTCGTTATGTTTGACTTAAGGATATATTTATCGATGTAATTTAGATAATGATATTGCATGTTCTAAAAGTACCAAGGTTAAGTACTTGTTCAATCATTTCTTGACAACATTTCCCCATATGTTCAGTTTTTGACGTACTGTATGGTATATAGTAGATTAATTTATCTTGAAACGACAGTAAACATAAAAAATTCTCTTTTTTTGGATATTATCTACTCAGAATTAGACTTTAGTTTTTTTTAAAAATAACTTAATGAACTGATAAATAATTTTAATACTTTTTTTGTGATAAATATTTATTTTTTTTTAAAAACCATTTTTAATGCTTTTTTTTACTGCTTTCTTTAGTTTTTTATCGCTTTAAAAACCGTACTCTAGTTATTATATATACATGCATCGTAATAATAAGTACGATCCAATGCATGCCTACGCGTGTGTATATAATATTAAATATTACATACCTACGAGGCTACGTATGAACTGCGAATGTAAAATATAGGCGTAACGTTTTACTCGGACGCTACTTTTGTAGGTCGTTATTGTCCCGGGCGGACGGATCAGGATATTCAGGGCTTGTACGCGGTGTATGTATGTACAGTGTGTCCCATCGAGGAATTACCCACCCGTCGCGATATATTGTGAGATATTGAAGATATTAATATCGTGTTTTGTATAAGATCCACGGTACAAGGACTGCGAATACTTCATATTTTAAATGAATTTTAATGTTTTGGTAAAAAAGCTAGAAAAATTATTTTTATTTTATTATTTGAAGAAAACAACTTTTTGTATAGTTTATTTTGTAAATAAAATGTTGAAACTTCAGCAATTTCCAACAAAAACATTAAATTCAATTAAAATATGAAATATTTGCAGTCCTTGTCCCTGTGAGTCGTATAAAAGGGGGGAAAAAACAGAATCTCAATATCT
Source organism: Periphyllus acericola (assembly GCA_949715065.1). Lineage (NCBI taxonomy): Eukaryota > Metazoa > Arthropoda > Insecta > Hemiptera > Aphididae > Periphyllus > Periphyllus acericola. Next base: position 15,091,144 of record OX454270.1, on the reverse strand, counting down.
CCATTTACACAGGAGATATCGCAACGGGTAAATCCTCGGTGGGACACTCTGTACATTTACGCTGTACATTGCAACGGTATAAATATACGCGTGCACGCGGGTCCGACGGACGTTCGACGTCTGTACGTCGTTTTAGGCTATTCATTTTTTTTTTCATTTCGACGAACACTATTTTTTTTGAAAAAAAAAAAACAATTGTCACATAAATATAGACGTATGAATGTATTTTTTCAGTACAACGAACAATTGGTTCGTTTCCTTTCTTGGCGCAACAATAAACCGTTAAAACGTGTGCCACGCGCGTATATATATATATATATACTGTACATATTATTAATATATGCTTCTATACGGCATGTATTATACATACAACCCGAATGGACTTCGACCTTTTATGTAGATTTTTTTTTTTTGTTTTTTTTTTATTCTTTTTCGAAACGTAAGTACCTGCGCGCGTATACATATTGTGCTCGCGAGGGTTGTAATTACTATGCGTACGCCGCGCTACGCGTCCATAGCTGCAGCAGTCGGGACCGGTAGATATACATACGCGCTGTACATTTTATTGTTCCGTATTATTAATATCAAGCGAATGTCTCAGTCAATTATACGTACAGTAAATAATAGTCGTGTAATATGGGGGCGCGTGTACTCGCGAGCGTTCACGATGCCCATGATATGCACAGGATGTCCCGCCGGGACTTGCAAAGAACGATAGATCCCGCGTCAAATTCTGTTTTTTTTTTTTTTTCATGTTTCTTTCAACTTTCAATTTTTATTAACTTCTTGATTTCTCATATTTTTTTTAGTTCACCAACAAATTATGCAAATTATTATTATCACCTCGTTATTTTTCCGATAGGTTTGCTGATAATGTTTAAAACTGTGCAAATAGTACACTATTCTCTTGTGAACTAGAAAAATGATAAAAAATCAAGAAGTAAGTGGAAACTAAAAGTTTAACCATTTTAATTTTCAGAAAAACAAGCCCTTATAAAATGGCTATCTTTGAAATTTATAAAACGTATAAAATAAAAAGTAAATTTTTCAACTTCTTTAACAAAAAACGCTTGTATTTACCATACTGTTGTCGCCAAAATTGCCTTTGCCCAGGGATGCTCATGAAAAAAACAGAATTTGAATATTTCTATCAACACGGCGGTATATATCACTCGGTGTAAGTCCGGGCGGTACAACTTGTATGCACTAAAACGGCAATGCGCATTGGGCACGCGTTTAGAACGGAAAAATGCAAGGCTTCAGCAAAATGCTTACGATAAATATTTAATTGTTATTGTTAAGTATGTTATGGTTTTTATTTTTGTTTTTTTTCCCCTATCGGATATTATATAATATCGGAACGTCGAACGAATATCGATAAGAACGGGCGACTGTGTGAACACCGGCCGTGTAAGATAGGGAAAAAATACCGGTATACGATTTGTAACGAACGAATAACGAATACGTCTGTTCATTTTGCTATAGAGAGATACGTATGTGTATTTATTGTACGCAGCTGGTGTGGATGTTTATGGTAATCCGAACGGTGGACTCTCGCGTGACGTCCCTACAAACAAACATAATAATATGTCCGAAACAGGGAACGAGATGTGTAGCCCACTGCGCGTCGTCGATCTAAATTATAATAATATCAATCGTCACTACTACCATACGAAAAATCACATCAGACCGACTTACGTCATAAGTCCTGTTGTCGAGTGGAATTTTTAGAATTGTCGTGCACGATTGTGTGTACGAAAAGGCGAAGCGAAAAACAAACACTGCGGGCTATGGAATTGACATCACGGTGAAACCTCTGAATACCGGACACTTTCGGTCGCTGAATTATTGTTCGCTATTTGGAGGTGTCCACTGTTCAGATGGAGAAATTAAGTTAATTTCGATGAATAACCTATTGAACCTACATATTATAACTCGTTTATTCAATGTGATAATGAAATGACGTATTGGTATTATTGTTTACAATAAATTTGGCACGCACATATTTATGAAAATACAATGTATGAAAAAAATTGGTTTCTTTAGCTCAGCGGTTCTGAAGCTTCTTACACGGTGGTGCTAAAGTTTAGCTTGTGAGACTTTGACGCGTACAGTCATTTCGTACGTCAAATCGTCAAGGAATTTTCTGTTTCGACTGCGCTGGAGAACAATGAAGTGTTCTGTGACTCAAATCTCGACAGAAGTGTGGACTTCATACTTCTGGAGTTTCTTGTTATTCGGATAAGATTTAAATTAATATTTCAATAACTTGTAACAAATTATAATTATAAATTGTAACTCAAGAGTAATAATCATACAATATTATCGTGATAGTTCTAAGTTTACGAAAAAAGTCGTTAAAATCAAAAACTCGTATGCCATAAAAGTGTTCGTTGTTTAGTGTGTACCATGTTTAGATGTTTTCTCACGGGGAATTATTAGTAAAAATGTGCAAGAACTTTTATTCATATTTTCCTTTTGGCTACAGCTATTGTACGTCATGCTCGCGCTGACCCGACGGGTTTCGACCGCCGGTGCGTTGACGCGAAACCACACGCACCCGAAACTACGTCTCCACGGGATCGGGTCGATACAATAATCATCTGCGGTGGCGTGGACCTGATGGTGATGTGTGTAAATCACGAATGTCTCGGCGACGACAGCGTGCAGTCCGTTGCGGTGGCGTTGTTGCGCGTCTATTGAGGGAATCGAGTTATCGTCCGACGGAACAAAAGATAGACTGGAGCAGGAACAGCAGCAGCAGAACAATGCGTCTGCAAGATCCTTTTATACATGCACAATGCGATTGACTTGCAGTACACGACGCAGACTTGCGGGTCATGCATACGCTGCAGGTGCACAATCATACGATTATATAATTATTCCAAAATCGATCGGATTCGGTGTATGTTATTAATTCCAGCACCGGTCCTCCGATGACGTGTAATAATTATAATAATACTAGTAATAATGTAATGATGATTATATTATGACTTGAATTCCCACTATATATTTCATAAACGATCTTCACAACAACAAAATCAACTTCGACAACAACAACTCCGTCTGACGATATTATAATATACCCGTGTAATATGTGTACCACGGGCTGAAACCGAAAAGAATAGCATATCCTTCGAGACTCGCAATGCAAACGTGCTGTATACAGCAATAAAAATTCATAATAGACATTATCAACAGTACAAATGGCAAAATATGCGAGGAAAACAATGTACCAAACCAAACGAGATAAAAGGAGACATTTATCGATGGGTAAACCTATATCTCAACAGTGAATAGGAAACAGGTTATTAACTGGCCGCGTGTATATGACACACCACCACTGCACGTGGCTCACCCATTTGTCAAACCTGTGGAATCGTCAGTGGCGTATATTGAGGACGGGCAACTCATGCGTTTGCCACAGTCTAGAGTTGAGCTATCATAAAGCAGCCGGTACATCATCAAAATATAAATACGTACTTTTCAAAGCCATTGACGTTATGTAGGAAAACAGAAAAATGCATAATCTTAAAAACGATCCATAAACCTATGACGAATGACGTAAATTAACTTTGAGTCGATAAAATATTAAGAGCATGTCAAATGCCATACTGTAGAAAAAACTGAAATTACGTCACCGGGAATCGCCCTCTTCATCAAACTCATAATATCAGAACACTTAGCATATGTTTTCACGATCGTATTAAATACAAGATTTTCTTATAGGACGATGCCACACTTGGACCTGATCACAAGCAAAATCAAAATCTAATAATATTTCTAAAAAAAAAAAAATGTATTCAACCCTATTTAAGACATTATAAGTATATATGAAAGAAAATTCAAATATATTTATACTAACTTTACATTTTTAAATGTAAAATCTTATATCCTATTTATGATGCTAATGTTATGATTCCAAAACGCACCTCGCGTTCAATAACTACTTCCCATATCTCTATGTGTACCACGAAATACTTGTCTAATGAGCCGTTAAGACGTATGATGTAAAATGCCAATACGGACCCCACCTTTCTTATTTAACCACTTATATTTCATAAATAAATTTCTCGATATATTATGCATCGAAACTGTCTGTTTTTTTTTTTGTAAAATACTCTTTATTTCACTATCATTGTTTCATTGTTTCTTAATAATTCTCCTTTTTTTTTTTTTGGATAATTTATTGTAATTTAAAAATAAACCTGTTATTCTTATTCTTTAACTGTAAAAAAGGACCGTATATATTCTGAAATAAAATAAAATAAGGAAAATTGGTAAAAAAATATCAAAATGTGAACCACGCGTCATCAACGGGTTCATTATAATATCATACACGATACACGATAGAAATAATATCAATACAAGTATATTTCTAATAATTTCAATTCAACTTAAAATTCCTCTATACCTAATTTTCTGTACGAGATTTCTGCTTTAATTACTCCCTTCTTTCCTTACAACATTATTAAAGAAAATAAATTTACCATAGGGTCTTTTGGTATACACACCATTATACATCCACACCAATACTCTCGGAGTTTTATGTTTTAATAGATACTTAAGTAAATATTTATATTGTATACTTACTATGATCATCTGACTACATCAATATCACGTGATCTAGCAATCTACTATTATTAATATTATAATAAAACCATCAAACATTTGACCCGTGCTATTTGTATTTTAACTATAGCAATAAACTTATACTACTCAATCTAATCATAACCATTTGTATTATAATGTTTATATTCTTAAACCTTTAATTATTTCTTAAAATAGAAGAAGAAAAAATGTTTAATTTAGTCGCGCATTGCTGTAATGTTCCATAACAAAAGCAAAATAAATAAAAATAAGATAAAAAAAAGGATATACGATCCACGCGCGACATTGAACTTATTGTTTTTGAAATAGCGGAACGTTAGAGTAATCTCCCTATTTGTATTGCCGTGACAATAAAATATTAGTACGCATATTTGTTTGAAACCTAATAACACGAGGACAATTAATTCGAGACGGAGCTGCAATCCGTACGCAGAAACGAAAATTCCCAGAACAACACTCACACACGTTTTAAAGATAATACAACACGGGCGAATTATCAGTTTACTCTCTTCACATATTTTCCCTGCTCCCCCATGAAAAGGATGATGCATCCCGACGACGAGGATGATGTATCCGGTCAGTACGCGTGCACGCCAACGACCTTTCGCGTTTTTGCCATATTATGTCGTCGTAAAGTTATCACCAAGTCGAGTATAGTATAAATAGTACAACGATGACGCTCACAGGACTACAGAATCCTTAAATACCAAAACCTAATACACTGCAGTGCCTCGGTGTTTATACATAAAATACACGTATACCATTTTTATCATTCGTACCAGCTGTGTTATTACATTCTCACGAGAAATACGCGTTCAAACAATGTATTTTCTTTAATTAATATTCCTCTCGTGTTTAGTACTGTTCAACGCACGTCAAAGCAGGAATCGTACTCCTATCGGTATTTATATGAGGCAACGAAGGACCGAATATTTTTCACTACTCTCAAATATGTTGATCAAATCGTCGATCTCGTAGATTTTCAGGATAATCTTCATAGACGATTGAAAATAAGCCGAAATTTAGATTTTCTAAAACCGTGTGTAGGTACAGCTGAAATTAAGACGAAATGACAAAATGTCGAGGGACTGAAATGAACGTCCTACGTCTGTCGCTATCATTAATAAAATAAAATAAATGTGGACTACGTGAAACGGACGCACGTTATAATAACATTTACCGCTTTAATTTTTTATGAATATGAATAAACACGAGAAGAGTTGGTTATAAGCACGGTATATAATAATAAATCGTGGTCATAACGGTTGATACCGTTTTAAAAATATAACAATTGTACATTAAATAAATCATTTGTCAGCGGAGGTAATAAATACATACACATATATTATACAGGACAACGAGTTCTTTCCGATGTCGTCCGTTGCCCGTTCAACACTGCATAATATATTAATATGTGCCAAAATACCAAACCGTTGAAATAACTCATTGGACATACTACTGCGTTTCTTCTTCTTCTTGCGGATTGAATGTCTACAAATCCGTCGACGTGCATCACGTGCATCGATTATATTATATATTATATGCCACAATGCGAATTTTATCGACCGGAGCAACGAACGGATATCGTGCGTTTAACATCGGAATCTGCACGGTAGTGACAAAACTAATAATGAACGCTGTCCAACGGACTGACATTACACATTTCTCGATTAAACAATGTATCTATATATAATTTATATTACGACGTTTTACGAGTTCATTTAGTACCACGCCACTGTTCCCGACGATTTATATTTCAGCTGCTCCACAAGGTTCGTACGATATATTATAATGTTAACAAGTCGATTTGTTTATCTTCCAACGTTTGTGTTGAACGTCTCGTAAACTGGTCCATATTATCGAATAGCGTCGGAAAAACTGGTACGCGTCGCAATCGCGCAACGTGATAGCACAATGATAAACATTTTGCGTGCGTACGCGTTCGGGTGCACGCAAAACCCGATTCGACAAGAGTTAATGAGACTTTGCAATGTTTGCGAGGAAATCCCGTTTTATGAAGTGAACAATACCCCGTGCAATGAACGGCTTGGTCCCGCTTTCGCGTATTAGACTTGTTTCACTGGTAACTCGCCCCGACACGTATAATATCATACTCGTTTCGACGGGGTCGGAGAAGAAGAAGTACGTTTTTCGCCGGATCCGTACAAGTGAAATTTAGAGAAACGCGAACTGTTTTTAGTACGCTGTAAAATATTATACGCTTTTAGATTTGAAAGGCGAACTGTGATCTTACGTGCTTGCGGTCAGTCCGTTCGTCGTCTATTTCATTGAATGTTACACGCAGTAAATGATTACATTTTGTATTAATCAAGGGTTTCGGGTGAAACGGTTAACGATACAACAGTGATGGGCATTGGGGAGGGGGAGGGGGAACGCGAAATGTGCATCAAAAATAAATTTTTTGTCTTTCACAATGGCCAGCGGTAGGGAAAAAATAACGCGAACAATAAGAGATTCGACCGGACGAAAGTTATGCTTGGCAACGCGAAACTTTAGCTTTAAACTCCCATAATAGAGGAAAATTATAAAACACACGGTAAAAACGTAACTGTTAGACGGGGGTCGGATGGGAGGGAGAAAGAACAAACACAATTCACAAAATAAATGCGAACTTTCCTTGGGCCCAACGGTAAACGGCCATGACCGCGCAGCGTATCTGTGTGGGTGTTTGAGCGTATATAGCTCATAAAAGTTTGTCATAGCCGCGAGATCTGCAGGTGTACGGTAATGATATGCATCGTGCTTTGGTACTCGGCAACAGACTACGCGTTTAAATCAAAAATATTGTTTCGAGTTTAATAGGATTCGTCTTTTGTGCGCGGACAGCAAGAAAAAAGTATAAGAAAATCCAAAGTCCGTTTAAAGTTCATCGCTCACTAACATCATATTGCACAGTCAGCGTAATATTAAGATATTGAACACGTGTTCCGTAATGTTCCACTGGAGAGTAATCGTTTGTCTTCGAGACTTTGGAGGAAACAAAAAAACATCGCGGCACAACGGGACTCTTAAATAATATAATTTGCATAGTGACTATGTGTGTTTTGACTGAAATGTAATTTCTTATAACGCAAGCTGCTACAAACGTACACGGTTTGTACTCAAGACCACAAGAAATATAAAATATATCATATCCCAATTTGTTATTATATATTATGTATTATGTGCTCAGAGCTAAATATAGTGCATGTCATTTGAACGACGAACACATCAAAAATAATAACAAATCGATTATACGAGTAGGTACATGTTTACATAGGTCATCTGCGAATGGAAACAGTAAAAGAGTACATTATAATATGTCTATTGGGATTTACCATTCTCATCTACTTTTTTGTCCGTATAACTGAAAATTGATTAAATTTGCTCTGTTTTCCATAACTTTTTTTTTCATGCTACCTTATAATAAGGGTATCCTTAGCGATATAAACTATTTTTCTTCAAATGAAAACACCCTTTTTTCACTGCGGTATTTCATTGGGATTACTTTTATGTGAATTTATAGATGTATCGAAATCAAAAGTCGAACGAGTGTTTTTTTAATTATTCTAATTTAATAATTAGGAAAACATTCCTTTATTAATACCTACAATTTTGATATAAGTTAGCAATGATCGTTATAACTATGATGGCCAAATTTGAAAAAAAAATGTTGTACAACCACAGGACACCCCTAATTGCGCAAGAAAAAAATTTATAGAAAACACAGGTCTTATGATCACTTGAACGTGAAACAAAAATCCAAATTTAAGCGTTTTCACGGCCGAGACGGGGCTGAGCATAATTAAAAAATCACCCTGTATATATATTATGTATATAAATAATGTGGTCGTTGCAAAACTTTCGGGCCTCGCTTAACAGCACGCCCAGAGGCCAGATAGCCGGTGTCCGCCGTTTGAAAACAGTCGAAACGGTTTCGAGCACGCCTCAGCTGCAGCGCGCAGTGTTCTCGTTCGAAGAATTGTATAAGTGTCCGTAAAATAGTTATAGGGCATTGACTTTGCGTTGAAAGTTCAAGTTTCTACAAATTTTATGGTAGGAGTATATTTATATATATACTATCAACGCCGTACCGCGGAAGCGTGATTATAAATCTAAAACGATTCGCCATCACTCAAACTTTAACCCCGTTCATTAAAATCACGTTGCTGTTCAAAATGTAAGAGACGTTTTTAATATTATGCGGTCCATTAAATCGAAAAATGACTCATTTATCGAAAAATATTAGTAAAACCATCATAATTATAATTCTAGTTAAAACTTTGAGTACATGTAAAAAAAAAAAAAGCAAACAATTTTTCCGGAAGGTTTTTCAAGAACATAATAGGAAACGTTATAGAACTATAATTTTTTTACAAAGAGGAAACTTTGTTCGCCCCAATTTCACAGGTTAGAGAAAAAAATAATAATTACCGTAAAATGTGATGTTTATGCTGCTACAGTATTTATATATACATATTTAAATGTCTCACTGAAATAAATAATAATCGTTTCAGATTTCAAGTAAAAAAAAAAAGAGTTTCTGGATAAGGAACACAAGAGTATACAACCAATACTGACCGTATTTCGATCAGTGTTTCGTAATTTTTCGGACGAGACGTATTTTTGTTTCATATACTAACCTCCCTGAAACAGGAAACGGACGGGATTTCCAAGCGATAGGTTTACTTGGAATTTTTGGATAACCCTTTTTACCGAAAAAGTGGTTACATATAGTTGAACTATATACACATAATAATACGAGTATATAAATATACTGAAAAATAAAACTCGTGGTATTGTAAGAAAGTTCCTGTGCATACACCCTTAACTTCACTCGGAATCTCAAAGAAGATTTTTTCTTTTCTCCTCTTCGTACGCCAAAAGAATATTGAAACATTTAATTTGTAACGTTTTCCGATGTACAAGCGAGCGCAGGGATACATAGCGTAGACGAATTCGCGATTTCTGTGTTTTTTTTTCTTTTTGTTGTTGTAAGATAAACGTATTTCAAAGGTTTTACACACCGCAGCACGTGCGACCGATAGGATTTGAATGAAAACGGTTCTTATTTGAGTATGTATGTCAAAATCGCAAATGTTTTTTTATTTTTTCCTTTAGAGCGACAGAGAGAAAGAGAACGCTCGCAGAGTATAACATACACAAGAGCTGATGTAAATCAACATTTTCGAACACGCGGATTCCGGTCGTGCATACAACCAATACTACAGACACGATGCGGATCACTGCTGTGTACCCATGTAAGACGTCATATTATGCTCACGCATTTCCAACTCAAACAATATTCGCCCTGATCTTATACCAAAATCGTAACAACATAATTCGTAGCCGAAAAACGGTTTGATTCCAGAGTACACCGTGAGAATCAGTGAATCCCCTTATTCACGAATCGCGGTTCGGTGTTACGGTTTCATAATATACCATTTTGTTCGTTTTCGGTATTTATTTATTCGCTTTTTTTTTTTTTTTTATTCAAATTTTGTTCAACGATAAAAACGTTATATTACCAACAGCCGTTCGCGCACGTTCAATAACTGTGCCGCCGAAACACCCCTGTGATGACGTTGTACCCGAACGGTGTACCGAAAACTGACTTTTTGTTGGGATTGAAATCGTATGCACACACTTAAGTCGTAAAGCGATCTAAATTCGTTTTTGAACACAAACAGAACTCAAACGTATATACGGACGCGCAGTGCACCGTTATTTGTTCCGTTCATGCTACACCCGCGGTTTTTATCGCGCCGATGGTCCCGAAATAAAACGAAATACACATCCATCCATCCATCCATCGTGTTTTAACGACACTCGATGCGAGATGAACGATTTTGTTTTATGCAAACACGTGCGTACACGTGTTAGTAATAAGTAACATCAACGTGTGCACGTTCGAACACAGAGGCACCATCACGTCGTCCGTGGTCAACAATATTGGACTGTTTGACATGATAACGACGTGACAATAATAATTGTGTTTTGTCCCTTTCGTCTACGGCTGTTCAAACGGCACAATAGTCCAAACAGTAATTTATGTATGTGTCTTGTACTCGATACGGAGCGCATTGAGCCAAAAAAAAAAAAAAGTGTTGCTTAAACAACACTGGCGCATAGCTCCAGTTTTGAACCATTTGAGTCACCTAAAATGATTTTATTTTCGGATCTAAATTTATTGCGCCCATAATTTATCGTAGTAAATTAGAGTTGAATGATACTTTCCAGTACTATAAATTATAAAAAATGTCTACAAGATTTTTGAAAACAACTGCACTACAGCATGGATAGTGTAGTTATAGACTGTCGTTAACAATGTAACATGTTATTGTCAATGATGTCATGTAATCACGTGGTTCATGTAAATCATTGTATCGTCACTACCTAGTACCTAGGCACAAACGCGGTCAATATGGGTATCGTTTTTTCTAATCGAATAATCGCTAGTATGTACGCTTTACACACGTTTGATGATTTGTTGAAAACATTTATTTTTTATAATGATACCTATCATGTAAATTCAGACGAACAAAGAATCCCTTAATATATTACTAAAATGTCCATAATATAATATAAAAAATATTGTATTTTAGTTATAACGTTTATATGAGTAACGAGTAAGTATGTAACGTTTCGCAGTTATTCGTAAAAACTCACTGAGATTGATTTTAAAATTTTACTTTTTTTTTTGGGATAAATCCTTAAGTCGTGTACTGACGTTTCGGACCTACTGCAGGATCCATCTTATCCGTGCATGTTCATGCTGTTATAGCTGAGTACATGCTAAAAACGTTCCACTACTGCTCATTTGTCTATTAGTTTTTGATCTATATAGTTTTCATGATACTTTATCCATTTTTCAAGTGCTCATCCTGTAGATCCAATACATTCGATTTGCCACATAAACATGAAATTTAAAAAAAATTTGAATTGCATATTTCTAGTATAATTGTGGAAATAATATTTCAATTTGAAAAAGTGTAGTAAAGTATGCACTGTTTATGAGTACTGTAAGTGTACGTCATTATTGTATAGAAGTTTTTTCAACACGTTATCCGAACCATGTTTTTATGTAAAAGAAGATGTTGTTCCTATTATTGCTTCAAAAGTTTGACTAAGTATCCTTCTAAGTTGTAAGTTGGTGAGTTTTTTCCGTTCATGGTACGTCTGAGTGGTGTTCCTTTTTTATGAATCTCGGAAACTCCGTACATACTCGTGACATTGTATGGACTAGAGCAGTTAGTATTGTTTTCGTTCGTTCGGGTCTGTTAATGCGTTATTTATAGTCCGCTGTTGAGTTGTGCACGTCTCGTTCGTTGACTTTATTCTACGAATAACTTTTCAAAACACTTAATACGATCCTTCTTCACGGAGTACATTTTCTCCATTTTTTCTTCATATTACGTGTGTAATATAATCGCAGTCGCATTTCCTTTGTTCGCTTACACAGTTTTTAAGAGTTTTTCGCAGTTTTATCGCAACTATCATAATGTTTCGTTCCAGTGCGGCTATGGTGCGGTTGACTGTCTCCTTGCAACAGGTTTGAAAAGTCACCTGAAGACATCGATCGAAAAAGAACACATGATTGTAATAACGTGTTGTTACGAAATATTCTACGATTCAATTGATTGCACGTATCTTCATGCGAATTGTTGCAATCTGAATGAATTAAAATCCCAATATAATCTTGAATATAAACAATATGGTCTTTCCGTTTACACTTCTGTACACGTACAAAAAACAAATGGTTAAACAGCTCATTTTCACGTAGGTACGTAGTTAACCACCTAACAGAGCTTAGTACGCTTAACAAGTTGTCGTCGCTAATTAAAATAATTTTATTTTTTTTTTCCTTTTTTATTTTTGCTATTCAATTGAAGTGGAAAATATTTTATAGACCTTATGGTAAAGTATCTTTTAGGCCAAATAAATTGAGTATTCTACCGTCGGCACAAAAAAAAATTAATTGTTGACTCATGCCAACCATTACTCGTCAATATACTTAATCGAATACAGTTTATCGTAGAAAAAGTAATAATATGATATAGATAATAAAAATACTGAATATATTATAGCTCTTTCTCTCTCTCTCTATCTCTGTTTCTCTAACATAGTTGTGACACGAAATGAAAACTTTATAATTGTTTAACAATAATTTGCACTCAATCGTCCGTAAGCATTGGTAGCCGTCGCGCGGGCTACAAACAAATGAGCTGCAGGTTTGACACGCACACGGGGTGTAACGTCACGGTTTACGGTTTGGACGTTAAGTTGAATCGCGAATTTTTAAAGTACTACAGTCGCAGTCGGTGCAGGTTCCTTGGTGTTACGATTAATACACTTGTATGGCAATATACTACAAACTATAATCTGGTCATACTGTTATTGCGGACGGATAGCAGTAAAAATGTGATAGCAATTTGAGCGTCGTGGAAAAAACAACGGCAAGAACAACGGCAAACACAATGTTTAATTAAAAGTACCAAGTCGTTGTGCAATTTAATAGTCTCGTTCGTAAACGAATGTTTCATACACGCGCGTCACGTAGTCGTTGTGCTGTTTATTAATTTTAGATTTCAATAATACTCATCGGACGGGCGTTCGGGTTGATTTGTTTTCTATCCTCTTTCGATTACACAGGGCTCATACAAGACCAGGAAAATATCGTAAACATCCACTCAGCGCCGAGCATGACGAATGAATAGCGGTGGGTTGCGGGGGAAAATGCTTTTATAACAAAAATGTAATAATAATAATAATAATAATAATAATAATACATTTAGTCTTGCACATTTTTCAACGTTGTTTAATAACGAGATATATACCGTTACTTTTTATCCTATACGTAGTGCGCACATATTTCATAAGAATATTTTTTTCACAGTTTAGGTTTGTTTTAAACTTAAATGTATTACATTTATAATATTAATGGTTGATTGGTTTTGATGTCAATTCTTAGCCAAACACTCAGTGCTCGAATATGTGTTGGGGGCTATTAGTAGGGTAGTACTCTTAAGGGAGGTAAAAATGCCGGGTTCGCTCTTTTTTTATTTGAGTAATAACGTCCCCTAACTTTTATTTTTTCCGTCCAAGCTCTACGAACGCTTTGCATTGGAATCGGCATGTACACGCAACTTTCAAAATAACATATTTACATGCACTCGCGCTCGATGCTCGTATAGAAATAATACTACGCAAGCAGCGCACCGTAAGTACTCGTATAAAATACATTTGACGAAACATGTATAATATATTTATAGTAGAGCGTATAGTTGCGCCTTGGCCGTTAAATTTCATAAGCAAAACGTCCGATGTACTTTACAATGGAAGCACGTATATACGTCATACGTTGGATTTCGGTCCGGGCGAGTGGGTTTCTATGGCGAGTTTATCTGTCTCTCTGTCTAGCTCGTAAATAAACTTAGATTTGTGCATTACACATCAAGGGCACTCACTCATATATGCTCTGGCTACTAACAGCGAATTACAAAATGAAAAATGCACGTGTTTTAGTGGGATTGAAGCTGAGCCAGGAGATGCGTTGTTATGGCATCATTGTTTCAGGTTACAAAAAAAAAAAAAAAGATAAAAAGGGTATCACATAGTATGTAGCTGCCCGTAATACATGTATAGACAGCGGTGTCTAGGTATACATAGTGCAAATACTTCTTTGTTGAAAAAAAAACTTTACTACAGTTACTATACACTCATTTTTCTCTCATATTTCTACACTCGTGGCTACTCCATATGCGAATTTCTTTTAAAACTCGTCATCTTAACTCGAACGAGACTCCATCGATTTGTGAAACCTGAGCGTATTATTATTTCTCATTATAAGCACGTACACAATGCGTTTTATTCGTACACTACGTCCTCGGATACTTGCTTAGGGTCGCGTTACGGTATTTTATTATTATATTTTTTTTCCCCCGACGCTAGTAGTACTTTTTATCCGGTATCGGAAATGCGAGTTTTCTCACGCGGAATCGCATATCGTGCGATATCCCTTGACGCGAACAACACCCGCGTACGTACACATAATGCGCACGCGACAATGTAATGCGAATAAAACCATTTTTTGTCCAGTGAAATTTCACGTAGGCACGCAAAGCGGTCGCTGTCAGGACGAAGATTGTACGAGACGAGACGAGACGCGAACGGATTTCACTCCACGTGCGAACTATTTTACTGCAATGTTCCGGACGGATTTAGTCGCGATATCCAACAGGAAGCGATGGAACCGTAATCGTTTCGCGTTGCATTTATTACGTTGTGCGAGCTCGATATCATGAATTCACGAAAATAATACCTCGTCCGTGTACCGTAGCAGTTAATAGTTTACCGGCTAGAGCGGTGGTCGGCAACCTTTTTGAACTCTCGTGCCACATTTACAAATTAAAAAAAGTTCACGGGCCAGATAAAAATAAAAATATTTTATTCTTTAATTACTTATTATACAAAAAAACACTATCTAAAACTTAAAATAATAAAATTTATAAAATAAAAATTACAGTATTTTATATAATTATAATATGAAAGTATGGATGTAATGTACTGTTAAAATACATAATGTGATTTTTGTTGTTGGATATTATTAATTAATTTTTCGATTTCCACATTAAAATTACTTGTGCCCGCTCTAAGAATATTGTGGAGATGGTCATCAGTTAAACGTGATCTATATTAGTTTTTAATTTTTTTCAAGTGAGAAAAAGCCTGTTCACACACGTAAGTGGATCCAAATTTTTGAAAATGATTCAGGAAGTTCAGCGAAAAAAAGTTCTAGAATTTAAAGCGGGCCGTATTTAATAGCCATGCGGGCCGGTTGCCGATCACTGCGCTAGAGTCCTACATAAGGTGCACGGGGCACGTTTTGATCGACGTCTGTTGATTTCCCTCCGAACGTGAAACCATGAGAGAGTCGAGTAATTTTTACTGGTTAGTTTTACTTTTTCGGGGTGAGTGTCGAATATCATTTCAATAGAATATTAATATTCTATTGAAATGTGCTCGTACAAAGTGTATTAATAATTTCGTTTTTTTCCCCTCCCCGTTAGTCGATCCTATGGCCTCGGAGATCGTTTCCGATTCAATGCAGTCTTAGCATAGCATCGAATTGCACACCGTAATATACGTGCGGTAATTCGAGTAATAATAAACGTAAAAAAAAAAAAAACCAGGATGATAATTTTCATTTAATGTCCGGAAAGAGGATTACGTTGAGATATCACAAATCGGTTATACGGTGAATTCATCGCGGGTAAAATTTTTTAGTCTCCAGGTACGCGGATCGCCGAATAAAAACCTTTTTCAATCGGTACAATTAATGTATGAGTAATATTCATATTTTTAAATCGTTTTTATTTGCGTATGGTTGAAAATCCATCTCCGGATGTTTAATAAACAGTGGAAATTTAATATAATACAATTGGGTAACGTTTGGTAACATTGGGTAACACTTGTAATCGATGATAACGTTATTGTTATGGCCTGGTTTTCTCGCGAATACACAACTTTTTTCGATTACGATTCCATATATAACTGATCGGCTAAAATGACTCGGCGTCCCGATGCGAAAGACGATTAAATTTCGTACAAAAAAAAAAAAAAATGCCATTT
The DNA here is from genome assembly GCA_949715065.1 of Periphyllus acericola. Taxonomy (NCBI): domain Eukaryota; kingdom Metazoa; phylum Arthropoda; class Insecta; order Hemiptera; family Aphididae; genus Periphyllus; species Periphyllus acericola. The sequence goes on along the minus strand of OX454270.1, from coordinate 15,074,902 downwards.
TAGTTTATATTGGTTTTATATTGGTTGTACTTTTACTATATAATTTATCTGCGCAGTATGTCGTGCGCTCGTGCATACTGTTCAGTTGTATCGTGTTTTCGCTTTTTTTTTTTTAATAATGGAATTTACAATTTATCGTTGTACTATATTACTATAGTTGTATTATAATACTATATTATTGCATCATTTATAAAATTGATTGTTAAATAATTATATAATTTTTCGCCGATCAATAATCAACATGGTGACTAATGGTCGATCAGCGATAAATATGGATAGCTATCGATTCATCGCGATCCATGAAATCATCGTCACGAAACATATACTTTGTTACACGCGTTGTAAAGAATCACGGACGTGTCGTTCGAAATTCGTGATTTTCGTATAGTTTATTTAATAAACCGTATTTTAAGATATCAACGATACGATAACGCGAGGGTTAATTAATGCATATTCGTAGGCGTTTTCCCGACATCAACGAATTTGACCGGATTCAAAAAAAAGAAATATTTGAAAAAAAAAACCAGTAAATTCAAGTTCACACGTTTTTCGTCGTAATTACTAGCACTTCGGACTTTAGTATTATGATGTGAGGACGTTTATGAGCCGTGGTCAAACCGATGACGTTGAAAAAAAAAAAACACACCATCTGACGGAATACCCGTTTTATTCTTGTTCTTTTCTGACCGTCTCTTTTTATCATCGCGCGTTCAAACAAACCGTGTGCGGAGGAAAATATACACTCACTGCGACCGTGCAGCAGCGTACCGTCGGTAGTTTTAGATTCGAGCTTTTGAACGTATTATACAGATACGGTACGCACGCGGTGCAGTTTTCGAGGCTGACGACAAAGTTTCAACAGAAGTAAAAACTTTCGCAGACTTACCGCGGTAATCCGGTGATTTTTAAGGTGGCCCATTTTTATTATTCTCAACGCCGCCACCGTCACCCTGCAGCCTCCTATAGGACATAGGTACGTCATACGTATTCGTATATATACGTAGTCCACGTGCGTGTGTGTTGGTGTGTGCGTGTGTATTTTGGGTTATGTCTACGTGAGCGCGCAAACACGGTCTTATATATAGGTTTTTCATTTATTCGTTTCAGCCCCAGCCCAATCATCCCCTGCCGTTGCTGCCGTTCTAGAAATCTTTCTTTTCTTTAATGGACCGTTTAATGAGCTCCGAACTTAAAGTTTAGAATAAGTTTTATGAAATATTTACCGTGCAATAAATCAATTCGGGCTAATATATCCATTAAACGAACGCGTGCACAAATAAATAAATAAAATATAACGGCCCGACGACGATGGATGTCGGAGGAAAAAAAAAATATTTAACCAAGTAAGTTCTCGCCGTCCGGGAAACATAAGAAGTCGTTTTTTTTCTTTTCACTCGGTTACCAGAACGTTTATTTATCTTGCTTTCATTTCTTTTGGGACGCCGCCGTCGTCGCGGTACGGTGGACGTTACGATGAAACATCTGTAACAATTATTCAAGATCGATGGGTTTCACACGATGTTGTTTCGCGATCGTTTTTAACGACAACCATCGGACCACGCCTTAACGTTCATTTTTGAGCTATATGAATTTGTTCGTTCCGTGTAGGCACAAAGATGTCAGAATAATTGTACACAGATAAGACGAAAATCCGATTACACTGCTGTTACTTCTACTAAATGTTATAAATATTATTATGATTTATCTGTATGTGCTACAAATATTTACACTTTTAATGTGTATTATATTTACAGTTGAATTAAATCACACGGCTCGATTTCATTATTTTTTTCAATCAAAAAAAGGAAAAATTAAATCATTGATTTTATGAACAAATATAGTTTTAGATTAGGTTTGTAATACAAAAAGAATTGTATTTCCATACGGTTCGCAGAAAATTAAAATTGGTAGTTATATTGGTTATTTTTTAAATTAAATAATACCACCAAATCGAATATAAAAAAAAAAAAAACCTGTTATAACGGCCAACAAACTTTGATTTCACATCATTAATGTAATCCCGATTCCCATGAAATTTTTTGTTTTCATGTTTATTCCAATCACTGGAAGACTGTAGTTATATATCGTAACTAATAATACAGTTATTAGGTCATAATGTCAAATATCCGCACAGTCGACACCTAACTATCTGCATTTGATTTAATAATATTTGTTAGAATTAACATAAATTACGTTTTAAAATCGGCTATCGACTCTGTTATTTAATGATTTACGTAGTAACTCGTTGATATACGTTAATTATACGTTTTAAGTAACTGAAAGGAGCTCGGGCAAATGTTTTCAGCTTTACATATCGGTGATTATTGGCGTCGCGTACCAATCTTGTTTTCGGAAAGAGTACAAATAATCGAAAAGTTTCACGCCTTGTGTGTGACACATATGTACACATGTACGTATACGCACGGATTGGAAACTCGACGTAGATGGTGCTTTGAAGCAGCAGTCATTTTCAGAATTATCCGGAAAATTGTCAAAACCTTTCTATCCTTCCTGCGAACACGCGGGATGCACGAGTCTGAGGAAAACTTTTCGCATTACTTAACAACTGTTTAACAGCCCTAGAGACTCGAGATGTGAACGACGACGACGACTGTTGATCGTAGTGTACGTAAGGCAACTCATTACAGAGAAAAAGTTAAAAAAAAAATAAAAAAATACTCGAAACGCGAACATAAGGCATACTATATACGTAACCGGACGGACTCTCTGTAATAGAATATATAACAATACTGCAGGTGATTTCGACCGTTTGAACGTCATTTCGATCACACCCCTTTTTTTGTGCCCTTTATCATAGCATATCGTAGTATACAAACGGTACGGCGCAGAAATACCAAGCTGGTGCAACACGATTGCGCTACATGAAATATATATATATATGCGTTGTCCTTCAACGATTTTTCTTTCCTATTTCACAGACTAAGGACTGACTGCAAACTTCAATAGATGGCTTTGTCGAAAGTTGTTTCAGGATTAATAACCGACAAAACGTATAGCGTGTACACTAGGAAAGCGCGCTGTTTAAAAATAATAGATTTCTACCAAAGACCTATGTCCGAATTTAATTTGTATTCGCTCTTATTAATAAGTCGTCGTCGGTTTTGGAGTTTTCTTAACGGACTTTGGCCTCGACGAAATGTACCGGCCGTAATTTTGCTATTCGGAAAGACTTCTTCAACGGGATTGCGTATTGGAAGCTATTGCGTTAAATAAAAGCATACACCACAACTGTGTCTGTATCGCAATCGTGTTGCGTTTTTCTCGTGTAAAACGGTACGGAACAACGGGCGCAATCGTGTTACACCGGGACCGAGTACGGTCAGCGAAAACCGCGTACGATCGTAGACGGCCGAACTTTCACCACACCTTGTAACGCGAGCATCATACCATTACCATAATGTACTCATCGTTAAACATATACGCGCGTTTTCGGTGCCGTGACCGCTCGCATACGGTTTTCGCTGTCTTACGGTCTTTCCGCGTATACATTCGTAGTACCGCGAGTTGTAAAACCGTTTCGACACCGTAGCGACTCATTATTTCGCTCTGAACGTTCGCGGTTTCGACGGCGAAAACGATACATTTTATAGCGATGACATCGACATAATATTGTCGATCGCGAACGGTCCGAGAAAGCCATTGCGGTTTTACAATAACGGTACGAACGGTTTTATTTTCGTTTCGGTGATTTTATTTTTTTTTTTTTTTTTCCCCGTTCTTTTCGGTTAGCACTCTTCGGGGTAGTAAAAAGCTTGAAAAGTTGCGCACAACGTCTCGCTGTAGATTGGAAATTGGACGACCGAATGCACTTCCAACAGGTTATGGTTTCAATTCCCTAGTTAGGTTCCCAGTGAATAAGCACACACGCGTACGTAAGGTGAGCGAATGCAATCAAACGCTTTATCACTTTATATAGTTTCTAGTGTACCGCGTATTATTCAACTTTTCGAATATCAGACGAACATCACGATTAATGTTACCATCATCAAGGTTACCACAAATCGCTCAGTATTCACCTCGTTTCTGTTCGTGCACTAAGCTAAAAAATACCACTTTTACGAAGAGACCGAAACATAGATTTTGATAAGCATAAAATATAATAACGACAATGGGGTATTTTTGATTAAAAAACGCTTTTCTATAATAACGTTTTAAACTTAACGTCTCAATATTATATGATTAGCATACCATACGCACAGTAATAATCGAGGAATATGTTTGAAATGGAATATTCCGTCGTTTAAATCAACCGCAAATGTCCCCTAGTGCAAATGATAATGCAGATGATTTAATTTATTTTTTTATTTTTACACGACGACTACGCATTTTGTGAATATTTTTCCGTTTTCGATTTGACAAACATAATATATTCTATTCGCAACAAGTAATCTCGTTCGGTTCCGTTGTAACGCAAACAATATATTATCACGAAGCGCAATACCCGCACCACTGGACCTGCGGTGCGGGAGCTATGGTTGTTTGTTGTGTATTAAACGGGTCTGAAAAACGGTATATATATATGGTAGAGCCTTATTCCAACATCCGAACAACCTCATACGATCCAATATTATATTTCGAAAAATCCTAGAAACCTGTGTTCTAAATCGAATCCACCGGGATCGCAGAGGTGTTTGATTTGATTTAAAAAAGAAAACATTCGATTTACACCTAGACAGTCTTATGGGATCATCCTGTCAGCTGTAATCGGAGGGGGAGGGACTAAACAATTTTAAACGAGATTACGTATTTTACTTTATCTTAGAATCACTATCGATGTGTATAATAATATGTGTAAAATTAATACTGTGTAGCAACGAAATAACAGCGGCGTAAAAATAACGATAAAATTATAATATAAAACTCGACATAATTAATTCAATAAAAAATGTTTTCTGACACGAAAACAAACACGTCTTCGAAAGTATTACTATGTATAGACTTTTTAAAACTAATTACTCTTTGGCTGTAATCTCTTATAATATATTTTATTATATATTAATATTCTTCAAAATAATTACTATAACTAAATATTACGACAAGAAAGGGTAAAAACAATTGCCTGACACCGCATAATATAAATACTCGTATACAGAGTTTAAAAATAAGGACTTATCCATTGCGTTATCTTCTGAAATAATGAAGATATTCAAATTGTGTTGGTGTTTATAAGACTCGCGGGAACAAGGACTATAAATATTTTATATTTTAATTGTATTTAACGATTTGGTAAAAAAGTTTAGAAATAATTTTATTATTTTCGAAAACATTTGAAGATAGCGACTTTTATAGAGTATATTTTTCTGAAAATGTTGACGTTTCATCATTTGATTTTTATGAACCTCATAACTTTCAATAATTTTTTAGTTGCCGATTTAGCTTTACCTTAAACGCAAGTGTGCGCTTTAGCATCAGCCCTCCTCCACCATTTTTCCTGTCCGGTCTTTCACACCCAAAGACATCCTTTCGGATCACGATCCTATAATCATTTATTTTCAAAATACCATTTAGCGAATCTTTTATTCAGGTTCTTTGTCGGATTTTTGTGAATAGAGATAATTCCGTCTTCTTTTAAATCCTTAACTATGTACTCGTATATACACGTTGTTCATTCGCTAATAAAATACGAGTCGTACATGAAAGACGCTTTAAGTAAACTAAATAACTTATTTATTTATACATGCATGGCTTGGTCGATGAGTTAATGTAAATCGTGTTCGACGCAGTTTAATTAATTTATTAATTAGTAGCATTGTAATGGAAAACGAGATAAAAATACGTAGCTTGTATTATATTAAATAAAATGTTTATATTTTTTTTTTTTTTGCCCAACAAAGCCGCATTTGATCTGAACAAACGTGTACGTAGTGTAATAACGATAATATATATATATATATATATATATATATATATATATATATATATATATATATATATATATAAATATAACGGGTACGTCCTATCGTTTTTATTAGAGGACGAACGAAAATAATATATTACATTATCAGGTCGGGTTTCAAAATGTACAACGACCGCGCGGTAGGTAACTGCGCTGCGAACGAGTTCTTCAAAGTTTTTCAATTGCATTCCTATTAGATGGTTTTATTTCTAAAAACCCTCATTTTTGTTGTTTGGAAACACATATATATTATACCCGTACCGTAATTCGCGTAAGTTTATAGCTAAACGTTTTCACATAATATCTATACCGCCACGCTGCACAACGCACGGACACGCGTTCTATCGGATCATAAATTTTACTCGCAACGGTCAGGAATGTCGCACGATGAACGCTCAAGTTCGATCGGAAAGTTGTTTTCTTGTACACGTACCAGCCGACGATGTGTTTATAATTTATACAGGGTGTTTCGGTAAGGTTCAACGGATGAAATCACTTTTGTTTCGTTTCAATAGGAGTTAATTATGCATTTTATTTTTTCAAATAAAAATGTTCATGTACAGAGTGTCCCACCGGGATCTACACAGTACGATGTCTGCCGTGTTAAAAGAGATAATCAAATTCCGTTTTTCTTTTTTACGAGCGTCCCTGTGCAAAGACAATTATGTTGACAATAGTTTGGTTGATTTAAGTGGATTGTAAAAGAAGTTAAAAAATAAAATATTTTATTTTATAATTTTGTGAAATTCAAAGATAGCAGTTTTACAGTGCTTGTTTTTCTGAACTTTTTGACTGTTCAACTTTAAATTTTCATTAAATTCTCGATTTTTAGTAATTTATGGAGCTCATATGAAAATAGTATAATATTTATACAATATTAAATAATAATTATTATTTATATTTATACAATATTATATTTACCAAAATATAGGCAACGATATTGCCTTTTTCCCAGCGATGCTCATTAAAAAAAAACAGAATATGATTATCTCTATTAACATGGAAGATATTGCTCTGTGTAAATCCCGGTAGAACATTAATAATTATTTTCGATAAAAAATATTACATTTTATTCGATTAGATAAAGGCAAACTAACAGTCGTGCAAACCTCATCTTTTTAAAAATATGTTCGAGGACTATGGTCCTTTTATAGAAGCTACGCCTTTTACTTTCCACGATTATCTTATGCTTGCACATATTTTAATAAATTCACATAATGTTTTATCGTTAATATATGTTTATAAAACCAATATCGGCTGAATGAAATGATGACGTTTTCGAATGAATGCGAAAAATCATAAAAATAAATATGTCAGCTTACTCTGTAAGATACGTTTTACCACCAAAATGTATCTAAAAATCAGGTGTACCACATATGGCTACTTTGATAATATATTATGTACGAAACAATAGAATACAATTTTAAGCTGGAAATTATCATAGTAGCGTAGAAATAGTAACAGTAGAAATTATAGTATCGCATCGGTATACTGTATTTAGTATTATTTATATTAATACAAATAATGTTAAAATTATTAAATAGAAAAAATGTATTTCATTATCCAAGCCGTGCTGAAAAGCCTGAAACACCCTGTAAGTTAAGCGAGATATTGTACTCTAATATGTATGTATACGAGTTTATCGTGTACAGAGAGAGAGCGAGAGAGAGAGAGAGAGAGAGAGACAGACAGATTATATACACACACGTTCAAGTGCATTCAATGTCGTTTAACCGCATAGTTAAACACAGACACACAGTTCTTAATGCGTGTACGTATTATATACATACGCTGAAAGGAAAGAAATACATTTTCCTCTTTTCTTCTCGTCCGTCGTACACCCACGCGCGTTTACACGGCTCATTGAGTGCGACCGCGCAAGAACTATACAGAAACACTATGTGCGCATAATATAATACCCAATAACACGTGCTCCGCCGCGTGTATATTTATTTTGACATTAAACTCGCGCACGTCCTGGCCCCGTGCGTACAGGATGTGTCGCCGAACCGTTGACACACATTATCGGACTCGATCCCGCGATCGTCCTAAAGGCCAACGGTTTAGTATTATTCGTTTGTTTTCGATGTTATGACATTGGTACGGGATGCGTTCGCTGTTATCCCGATACTGATCGCTACGGGAAAATTATTATTATCGTACATTTCTTTCTGCCGCACGAGAAAAAATCGATTGAGAGTGTTTTTTTTATTCTCAACACGTTTTACTGAAAGTTAAAACCGTAGCAGTACGGTCATAGGTACGAGTGCGGAACCTCCTCATTCGAAACGGGCACTAACTAACGACAGTTATTACGAGAAGGGTGGGCTGGTGGTCGCATTCGAAATAGAGCTGGATCTAACGTCATATAGCATGTAGGTTAAGTTCGACCCACACGTCGCGAACGTCGATCAGTCTTTTGCGGGACGGTTTAGAAACTATATTTTCTGGGATATCTAAAATCACACCGACCATCCAAGGACACTGGCTCAATCGAAGAGCAGTATTCAAGCTGCTCTCGACAACACCACCCGTTGATATACTGAAAAGAGTGGATAGAAACTTCAAAGCTTGACCATCAATGCATTGGCCACAACGGAGAAGGCCACTTTATTGCTATGATTTATAAAACACGAAGATAAAAAAACATTCTCCTTTATTCTCGTCCTCCACATTTAAACAGTTATATTAGCAATATATTTTATTTTTTTCTCTCTTGAATCTTAGTCGATTGATTGCCATGCTATAATCCTTGTTGATAAAAGCAATAAAAAAAAAATAATAACCAATATTTACGTGAATTGGAGACGATCTGTTTACCTGGTTTATTATTACCTCTATATTGTGGAAATCCTGTTCTTATTAGGTAGAATGCAAACGATTACAGCGACGTCTAGTGGCTGTGCCCACGTAGGCCCTACTCATATTTTAACAACAGGACGATGCGGAATATATATCATATAATATTCTAAGAACAACGATATCCAACGAGACCAACTATATTATGACAAAATATATTCTATCCTTTCACTTTAGAAGTGTAGATACGCTTTTCATACGGTTCATCATTGAATCTAATATGTTAACCGTCGGATATTCATGGAACTGCAGCAGTGAACTTCTGCCAACTCTGCACGCACCTCCATGGATCCGGTGAGCACGGACGATCTACGCTCTCGGTTTCCATCCGCTCATGGTCGTCCCCGAGAGATTTTTTCCGGACGATATTCGTCATCGTCATAATACGTTTTATTACAAATCGTTACATCTTAACCATGCGGCGGGAGTATTAGCCCCCGACCGGACGCGCCAAGAATCATTTCCACAAACAAGCGGCTTATTCGTCGCACCTTTAGTCGTACGCTTTATCGGTTTTGGTACCTACCCACATGTGCCTAGGACGACTTCGATTTCGTTGCGCGCAGGACTACGGTGTGTTGCACAAAAGGATTTCCGGCGGCGTTACCGGGGCTGCTGCGCGAATTCGTTAAAAACTCGTTAAAGGGATCGGATGTAAAATCATTTTTTTTGCACTACCGCAAGTCGGAATAGAGACGGCCGGGTCCGTCGCGCTTTGCGGAAACTTTTGAAACTCGCCAATGAATCCCCAAGACCTAAAGTGACCCCGCCAAGTACGGGAATGTTAGCCGCGATGCTTGTCGTGTCCGTCACACACGCGCACCGTACAATAACGAGCGCAGTTGATGAGGACGTGTCACCGGCGGCGGCGGTGGGGTCGTTCCGTCTCGTGCACTCGTCGTTTCCCGTCTAATACTATAATATGGCGGTACTCGATCGGTGTTAATGCGAAAACATTACGGCGGTGGTGGACGAGGTGTTTGCGGACGAACATATTATTTTGTTTAATATTTGTTCGCGTTCGCGCGTACGGTGTTGTGTTCAAGTGCACGCGCCGCAGTCATGACGCTTCGCAAATGTTACGGAAAAAAAAAATAAAAACAAAAATATTAATTGCATTTTTAATACATCCGGGTGGAAACCGTGAAGTGTATATTAGAAAAAAAGGCGTGGAGCTCAAGCCGTTTGCCTGCAACGAAAACTCTCTGGGCGCACTCGAGTACGTATAATAATAATAATAATAATAATACGTTTCAAATCAACGTATGCGGTAGGTGTACGTGTACAGCGATGCGGATGGTTTTAAGAATCTGTTTCGTGTTTTTTTTTTTCGACCGCCGTGAAACGGTGCAGGAATAAGTCGACAGTACTATATGATTTAGTCGTATGCTCATGTGGCCCAAGTGCGGAAAAACTGTTGTGAAAACGAACAGCGCGGTGAACGCGTTTTAGCCTATTTCGAGTCGTTTGGAACAATGCGATTAAACGTGTTTAAAAATGTGCGCGAAACACATTGCATTGCATGTTCTTACAAAAACTGAATATTTTATTCGAATTGTGAAAAAAAATAAATATAACATTTTAAAAATAAAAATCTGATTCAAGATTACCACGAGAATCGTTTTAGTATTTGATTACAATCTATTTTGTTTTAATTTATAATTTAATTTATCTTATTTTTATTATTATTAATAAATAAGACTGTTTACAATCTGTAATAGTTTAACAATAAATAAATGTGATAACTAGACGGGTACGTGGTGTGATTTTACATGACCGATTGGTTAAGTTTTGATGGAAGCGTTTATAGAATATTTGTGCTAGTCCAGATGTCGTTTTCATATTTGAGTCCTTGTGTAAGGTAAGGTTCAATGTGTACCAATGAGCGTGTGGTAAATTATAGTCCCAATTCAATCGATTGGAATGATTGGTTTTTCTTTTTTCTTAACATGAGGCCCTGCCCCAGGTATAAAATATCTTATAGTCAAAATGTTCATTGATGTGATCTTAAGGCAACATAACCGTGTATATTTGAAAGAGAACATACAATACGGCCTGTGAATAATGCATTTAGTGTTTGAAAGCGAATCCTAAGATATGACGTTATACGCCGGACCGCAGTTCGGACGGGTATCATGTAAGATTTAATTTTAACCATTAACCACTGGATGACCAAGTCACAGTCCACCAGTCACCACTCCCCTTCCCCTAAAGTACATAAGTAGCGCTGCTTCTAAAAAACATTACATTACTGGACTCGATTATTCCCTGCTTATAATATTGTACAGTGCCCGAGCTCCATGACAATATAACATGATATATAACACCGTCATATTACATTTTTCACATACGCATATATAATGTTCGTTTGTTTTCGCGTACAATCCATGCGTTAAATGCGTTTAGTTGTTGTTTTTTTAATTTTTTTTTTTTTGCAACAACTCGAGTTAACGCTAAGCGCAAAATATCACCATAAGCCTGCGTAGATATTGTGCTGAAAATAATATAACGAAAACGGTTTTTTTTTTCTTTTTTATTTAAATTTTAATTCTGCGTCCACTCGAACAAACGAAGGCACAATTAAACTGCACGGTTCACAAACTGGACACATGCTACTTGATATTTGTGTGTGTTAAACGAAAAAAAATAACGAAAAAAACGGCTATAAATATTTCATTTTACTATATGATATATATATATATATATACTGGTGTACACTTGAACATCGCTAATGAATGAATACCAAACGGAAGTCTGAGTGCAATATCGCTTTGTGACGTTTAAATATTTAGAATGTATAATAAAAAAAAAAACAAATAAAAAAACTGTACATTTCATAATACTCGCGGATTTATGTTGTACCCATGAAATTTAAGAGCATGTAATACGCATGCGGTTATACCTACACGCTTATTATATTGTACAGGGACAGGGCGCATGTATATTGTATACCACTATGTTTATCACGCGGATCCGTCTTGTTGTCTTATTTATATATATAAATATATACAAATACAGGGTGTTCCACTGGGAATTACACTACACACAGCAATATCTCCCGTGTTAATATATCAAACTCTGTTTTTTTTTATGAGCATCACTGGGCAAAAGCAATTTTGTTGACGAAAGATTGGTGAAATTCGATGATAACCACTTTATAAGGATTCTTTTCCTGAAAATGTTTACGGTTCAACTTTCAGTATTCATTGGATTCATGGTTTTTAATATTTTTTTTAGGTTACCGAGAAATAATTTAAAATATTATCACCTCGTAATTTTTCCAATAAGGTTTCCTGAGTATTTATTATTATTCAATATTGTGTCAGAAGTACAAAAAATTATTAAAAATCAGGAATCCATGGAAAATTTTAAGTTGAACTATCTAAATGATCGAAAAAATAAGCTCTATGCAATGGCGATTTTCATAATTTATAAAAGTTATTAAATAAAAAATTAATTTTTTCACTTCTTTTTTTTTATAAATGTTGTATGCTTACAACTAATCAATTAACTTTAACAATAATACACTTATAGTAAACAAGCTATTATCTTCAAAATAACCTTTTTCCAGGGATGCTTATAAAAAAAAAAAAAAAAACAGAATTTGATTATATCTAATAACACGAGTTATACTGCTCTGTGTAAGTTCCGGAAGGACACCTTGTATATGTAAATTATATGTTCGCATCACGTGCGCACAAAATAATACGTGCGTTCGTGTATTATATTATTATACAAATTGTTTTTAAACAAGCCGAGGAGGGCACGATGACGACGAGGTGGTGGTCGCGTCCCACGTGGAGTTGGTTCTTGTCGTTATTCGAGGGTTTTCTTATTTCCGAAAGCCTCTTTACCCTCATAACCGCTCCGACCCTAGGTAACAAACGGAAGAGTGTTGTATGAAAAACTCGAGTTATGTTTTTTTGCTCCTTATAACGATTTTTATTGGATGTGTTTCGGTAACACTTCTGGTGCGCACATCATTGGTACGGTTCGCAGCATCGGCACAACAGTCTATTACAACGCGATGGCGCAGTCGACTTTTCAAATTCACCCGAAAAAGAATGATTATTAACTGTCGGTCAAGATAACATGAACTATATTATTACATTGGTCGGCCGTTTTTCGACACCGTTTCTATTGCATAATCGTGCTGCTTTTTCTTTCGAATTTCTATTTTCGTTAAACGTCGTAAAATTATATTTTTATGTTATACATTATTTTATACAAAACGAGTATGCAGCATCAATAATTTAAACATCGCAATCCTGGTCGGAAACTCGGTTTACGTTTGACGAACCGTAGCTAATATTCGTGATGTACCGGTACGCAAAAACAAGGTTATGGTACAAGAATTTGTCGAGTCGTTCCGAAATAATGTCTCGCGACAGTATGTTATACGATGGGATTAAAATGCTACACTCAACCGTCGCTACTCATACGCGGTTCAACGTCATGTTTGTACATATTACTCATACACAACTATGTAAAAGACAAAAGTTACGAGTCTTTCTGTGTTCACTGAGAAATAGTTTTCTTTAGAAGGTCGAAAATGTTTCGAAAACACGATGTGTCCAGTATACTATGTAGCGACGAGAGCAGACTGCAGTAGTTCATCGTTCTAGAGAGAGGAAATATTTCACATTGAACAAGTATAGTTATTATTTTTGTCATCGCGTGTTCGTACGGCGGGTAACCAACGAGCAAACGTTTCAAATCTCACACGGTTTTACACGTTTCCGCGCGAAATCAATTGCGTCCTCTGGTTAGAATCAGCACTAAGCGGCTAACCACTTTTGACATTACGCAACCGAGCCCGGTAGTCGGTCACGCGTCAAATATCAACGTTTTAATAATTACAATAATAATTATAACTTATAACAATGGCAGTTGCCATAAAAATAATAATAATAACAATTGTTGTTGTAGTAGGTATACGTATATAATAACCGCTCCGGTCCGTCCGGCCGACTCAGTGTAAATATTCGTCTTTCTGCTCGTACACGCGGAAAACGCCTACACGCGCTATTCGGTTAATTATTTCCCATCTCGTACCACGACGTCGTACGGCATTACCCGGCAAATCCTGCAAACGGACGCAACGCACCGCTTATCGTACTATATATAATAGGTACGTAAACCTTTGGGCGAGGAGCGGGCGTAAAGGGCCGGATTATCCTCGCCAGTGTTCGGGCCGATGGGACGTGCAAAAAAAATACGATCAACTCGTGTCTTGCAGCGGACGGAACTCACGGGCAGAACAGACGATTTCGAACGATTTCCACTACATTATTATATTATCACGTCCCGTCCGTTCAATTAAATACGAACGTACAGTTTTATTTTTTTCAAACTGTCGATAATGCGCGACCGACCGAACTCCGGTGACGCAAAATAGTTGAAAATTATTTCAAATATTGATCCACGGTCGTGTGTCGTGTGAACGAATTATTTCTGTGACAAACGCGCGACGTCGCGGTTATAAATATTATAATGTATTTTGGTGAAAACGTTTTTACGAAACGGACCGCTGTAATGCGATTGCTTTGATTTGTTTGCATTGTCGTGAAAATTAACGCGGACTCAAAGCTGGTTGGACGAAATTTACCGTGACACGAGTCTAGCCGGCGCGTATGTTAGAAATGAAGGGTGACCCGGTCGACGTGGAGGTGGAGATTGAGGGTGGCTGACCTCGTATGGTCGCGACAGAAATCGAGGGTAAAGAAGAAGATCGGTTTGTCGTCCGTCGTTCGGTATCTACATATACATAAAATAACTTGTCCTGAATATTTCATCATTGCACAGTGGTCATGTAGATAATATTTATATCAACTATTAGTATAGATTTTTTAAAATATTTGCAGCCAAGACTTCGAAATACCATTGTCGTTCTCATCTGATATCTCACTTGCGTATGGACTTGAAGTTTAAAATAGTAGTTCTTCATCTATAATATTAAAAATAACAAGGGATTTGGAAAAATGTTAGACCCGGCCATGAATGTTCCATGCGAAGCTGGGTAACTTGCTGCTAGTAATACTATATGTATATGCAATATGCATAGTTATAATTTATTTATCGCTCTCGAGACGAACTCGATTTTGATAATATTTAGTTGTCTCCATAAATCGAGATGTCAATGTGGTGTTACCATGACGACCAGTATATATGTACGTACTACCAATTATTAATATATATATATAATATAATGTTGAAATAAAAAATTGAAATAACGCCCACGGTTCTTATCAATTAATAAGCAACGGAATCTGAACAATCCGGTGACCCAAATTCAATCATCAACTAATTAACTTTGTTACAAATATAATAGTGTTGCAGTGCAATCGCGTACAATATTGTTTCCTCGTTGTCGCTCATCCCCATCCTTATTACTTCCACAGCCACCAAACGAAATTTAACTGAACGTAGATAAATATATATATATATATATATATATACGATTGGAACATTAATTTTCCAAGGAACACATCCCGAGACGTTTTCAGAGTCGGTCGAGTCGAGAAAACACACGCGGTCCTCATTCCCTGTACTCTCCGGGTGCGCTCTAGTCGAGGCAAAAATAATTCCGAGACGTCGTCGGCGCGTGTGCGCGACCGTACGTACGACACGAACGAGAATGGTCTAATAAATAACCTGCAGGATAGCGTTTGCCACTCGCACGACAAACTCACGCCCTCCCCCCCCTCTCCCATTACCGTCTCGACATGAGCAATGCGCGTCAAGAATCACGAGATCGCACGCAGGAGCAGGACACACGAGCAGGACACGAGAGCGTAAAGGGCTGCACCGTATGACGCCGAACGAGGAGACGTGGTGTTAACGTCGGCTGACTATCGTATTCCACTAGTATTGTTGTCAATTTATCAATTTGCCGGCCACGCGACGCGGTATAAACCAAAAGTATACCTACTACGGTGCGCTGTGTACGGTAAACCGAGTGGCGTCTCGCGCAGTGCAATAATAATATTACTCGTATAATATACGGTAATTTCGTCCTTTGTGCGTCTCCATTGTCTTCGGGCCGACGCCAGACCGTCTAGCTGTCTCCCGCGCGCGCGTTGTAAACTAACTTTTCGCACGAGCCACCGCGCGATAATCATTATTACCGGTCGCGCCATCCGAACGCCCGACTACGTGTACGTGTCATTGTTATTCGCTCCGCACCTGTTGATCGTCGCGATAATTGAACTCGGCTCGGCGACTTCATAACACTCGATTGGCATTGTACTCTATGTCTCCGTGACACTAGTAAACGACACGTGCTCAATGCGCCGAACCGCAATGATATAATATGTTTTTAACCGCAGAGTTGGTTCAGCTTACAAGACGGCTCGTCTACAGTCAGACCTGTCTGGTCGTGCGGCGTTCAAATGTGGGGCGTCGCTTGACCTTCCAATATTCGCCCACTTTAATCATTCCAGTCACACGCCCTACGACACTTAACGACTGGTGTCTCTTGCTACGTAACTATAACTCCACTCTCCGGAATGACCTACTCGTTCAAACCGTCAATGAACTTGCAGTAAAAATTCCATAATAAACTTCAAGATCACCTAAACCCTCCGATTAGAAATACGTGTTCAATTAACATGCATGATAAAATAATACGGTGCCGAAACTGTAACTGGTCAAGAGACCTTTTAATAAATCGTTAAAAGGGTGAAACATATGAAAAATAATAAAAATTTATGAAATTCCTGTGGTGTAGTAAGAAAGTGAGAACATTGATATGTATACAAATTATGTGCGGCCAATGGGGGACTTTTTCTGCGCGTCATTCACGCCAAATTCCTCAGTAACAGTCACATTTTCTTATTGCATAAATAATAAAGATTGTAAATATTGAATAAAAAAAAATATGAATTTAATCTTTTAACATATGACTTTTCAACATCATACAAAATTCTGTAACTTTGTGCAAGAAAGGCTAATGTCGTATTTTGATAATGTACAGAAGCTCAAAAAATTGGCAGCTAAAAATGGTGTTATTTGATAAAATCAGTTTTTTTTTTCATTACATGATTATTATTAGGTTATTGGTTACAAATGTGTGAGTTTTATTTTGACTCTTAACATTTAATAACAATTAACATGGTTAATATCGGTTATATTAAGTTGGCTACACTTTGTTATGCACATTTTCCATTTTAGTACAATAAAGAAGTTAGAAAAAAGAAAAGTGGTCTAACAATCTCAATTTCTGTAAAAATGTGAAATTGATCTTTCTTGCATCAAGTCACAGAATTAGATCTGTGATTCAAAAACTAATAGCTGTATAAGATATCGCAACCGGTTATTTTTTCTTTTTTTTATTGGTACACGGGGCTTTGTGAAGTGCTTTCGTTGGGATGATTATCATTATATGAACGCATTACAATCATATCATTATGATCTATACCTGTTGACTCGCGAACGGCGACGTACCTATGGTAACACGCGGCACTCCCGCCGTCACTACAATATCTCGGTATCCGTCTGGGTCTTTGGCCAAACCCATCCAACGTTTCAACACTGTAATGGAAAAACTACCTAGGTCACGTGCGATTAATTAATTAAACGATGTGAGTGCAACATCACGCGTACCCTTGGGTGGACGGACGGAGCAGAAATAACAAACATAAAAATAAAATAGTATTATCGTTTTGAAATCAAACCGCGTCCGAAAACGATCCCGGAAATTCTTCGACTCCTCGCTCGCGTACGACGGACGAAACATTACACTCGGTACCGAATGGGGGTCAGGGATAGGCATCGAAGAGAGAAAAATAAAAGGAAAACAGTGGTGAGGGGCAAAAAATACCGTAGGACGGGAAAAGCAATAGATTTCAGCGGCGCGCCGAAGTGGTCGTGATCAATTGCAACAGCTCTGATGGCACGCGGCGATGGTCACGGGGCGCCGAGGAAGCCGACGGATTAATGTTGGAGACCTGCAGCGGCAGCAGTGGAATTCCGCGAGCGAATGAACTACTCTCCTCTACCTCTGTTGCTCACCTCCTGACATACCGTGCGATTATACTCGAGTGTACATGTATTTATAGATATATATATATATATATATATACGCGTTCAAGTGATGTACGACGTTGTCTGATTGGTGGCTCGTTCAGGCCGGTGTTACAGTAGTGTGATCCTGAAGTGCGGTCGCAGGACCACAATAGTCTCTCCCCCCCTCTTTTCCACCCAAGCTTCGTAATAAACGACCGACGCAAGGGGGTGTATATGCGTATCGTTATCGCGCACAGAGAGAGAGAGAGAGAGAGAGAGCGATAGATATTTCGCTACAATTGCAGCTCAGAGTATGTGTTACGTATTATAATAATATTGTTGTATTGTACACACAATGTCGGCGAGTTGGTTTTCGACACTATGCCGACGTAGGTACTTTTGTGTTTACGCGTGATTGTGACACAATTATTCTCTACCGCACTCGGAAATCACACGTTGTACACCGTCGTCGAAGTGTGAGGTGGAAATCGGTCTCGACGTCGGCGGAGACATAACGAATTGCGTAATTGGCTATTATTACTAAGTGCGCGACCGTCGTTAACACTATATATTATGCTATCAATCCCGTCGGATTTTAGGTACTATGCGACGTACTACATGCCGCCCGAACTGAACGTATTATTGTTATAATATTGCTTTGCGCGAGTAACAATATTGTTTATGATGACTATAAAAACGCATTCAAGAAATTATGTTCACGATTAGTTTGAAAATAGTGGAAATTTACATAAATATAAAAAAAATAAACGTATACAAACATACTCTTAAAATAAAAAATAAGCCCTTAAATGTGAAACAAAACCGATGTCCTAAGATTTTCAGCTAGAGTACTTGCGTTACAAGAAAAAAACAAAGCGAAAATCATCTAGGCTCTATAGGTAATTACTACATATTTTACGCGAGCAGTGTTCATGGAAAAATAACGTAAAATATGATAGTAAGAATAAAAACGAGAAACATTGTTACCAATGCGTGATTCAAATTTCATTAAAATTTTTCTTTATTTTGATTTAAACCAAATTTAGAATGTTCTTTACCCTTTTTTTTTTGTAAACATCTCTCTCATTCATAAAGTTTTATTTTCATTTTTTTTTGTCCAAATTGGCGGAGTTTCCGTATTAGATAATGAAATATTGATTGACATAAACCAAATTTAGTTGATTAAAGACTTAGATTTTTGTATTAGCAGAAATAATGTAAAAATATAATTGGCGGTGAAAGAAAATCGCTCAATGCACTTAAAAAATTTCCAAAATCATTATAGTCCACAAACCCAATTAATAATGAAATTTATTATACTTTCACGGCGGTAAAATTAAAAAAAAAACTGTTTTATCGGTTTGTAATATGAGTACGCAACGATGATGAGGTAATCATCAGAATATCGCTAGTATTTAATAGCGCGGGGGAAGAAACATTAAAATATTAACACAACAAAACTATATACATACTATATATACGTATATTATGCATGTGGATACGTTATCTCATTGTTGTTGTCGAACAATTAATCGGTTTATAACGTGATTTGCTTGATTGCCAATAAGCTATTAATTAAATCCTCGCTGAAATGATTTATACGCAAATTAGCAGTTTAATTAAAAAACGGGGAACAGCTCATTATTCTAAAGCATAGAAAGTTCTCGTACGCGCAAAATAATATTTTGTTCCGCACGCGTCCTCGATATTTTTCCACCGGTTGTCGTTATTTGCGTGTAAAAAGACTGATAAATAAATGAAAATCATAACAACGATATGTACTGTCAAACACCTAACAACGCATTGCTCGAGACCCGGAGTACGTTTTGTACTTTTCTGGAAATATTTCTCAACTCGAACTTATTGCGGGCGATTCAAACGATTGCATGTGTGTCCGATGCGCGGTGGTAAGATTAAAAATGAACCGTTACTTTTGAAGTGCGCTTTTCGCTGATTTTAAAAAGTTTCGAAATCCAAATCCCATGCCGTCCGAAGACTTTCCATCGGAGCAACTCCATACGGGGTTCCGGAGACCGTATGCATTGCAGACTCTCATTCCCGCCTTCCGGGGCACGTTTACGCTCTGCACCACGCGTACATGTACACCCCTCGGCGGAGTAGTAAGCCACCCGAGGTGTAGTCTGCACCGCGATCGAACTCGCTGCACTTGGAAATCAACGATGCGCGCAATCGATTGTCGGCCGCCAGAGATATGTACACGTCGTATGGAGATCGTACGATACGAGCTCGCCACACATAAAATATATTGTTTTCGCGAGCCGAATGGATTACAAAAATTATATCAACAAAATGTTTACTTAATGTCATCAAACATTTATTATAATTTATATATATATTTCCATTTTTAGTAAATCCCATTGAAAACAGATATCCGAAATCACATACCGTTGTAACAAACTAGGTGGAACTCATAGAGTTATTTAGAGTTTAGAAGATGAAGGATGTTTTTTAACAATTGAAAAACAATCATCTCTTCAGTGGCGTATCCAGAAATTTTTTTCGGGGGGGGGTTATGAAAAAGGATTTCTTAAGTATGTTTTCAAACGACGGAGTGTCGAAAATGTTCGTTCTCCGGTGGCAGTAGACACTGGAAGTGTTATGAAAATTTTAAGAAGTGTGGATATTATTGGATAAACGTCTGGGCTTGTTTCGAAGTATACTTCAATACCATTTTTGTTCATATATATACATAACTTTAATATAATATTCAGCTATAAACACTTGTTATTAATTACAATATTTTTAATTATTGTGTTTTATTTTTACATGGTATATGATATTATATTATTATAGTATTTGAATATTTAGCAATTTTTTTTAAACTCACAATTTTTGGCGGGGGTTATAACCCCCTAACACCCCCCCTGGATACGCCACTGCATCTCTTCATATTGAAATCTTAGAAACGCGTTATTATCTTAAAATACCAAAATATTAAAAAAATTGCAGTAGAATTAACATCAATATTTTTAACGACATATTCACGTGAATTGCTTTGTTCAACATTGTAAATAATTAACTTATGATATTGAATTTAACTGATGAAAATTTAGCAGATTAATTCAGAACTACTCTTACACCCAAATCTTAAAAAATTCACGGAAACACATTTAAGTTTATATTTTATTCTTGCTTTATACTTATCTATTTATTATATTTTTGTTTTCTATTTATCTCTATTCTATAAATTGAACAATAGTAACTTTTTTTTTTGAATAAACACCAAAATAATAAAATTTATAATAAAAATAAGTAAATTTTGGTTTTTAAAAATATGATGCGAGCTGCCAGTTGGGTTATATTATATTAGTCCATTATATCACTGTGACCCAGTGAAATTCGGATAATTCCTGGATTTCCCTGATAATCTGTAAGCTAATTTTAAAAATATTCTTCAAAACGTGTCGTTGGATCTAAAAAATTAATTTAAATTTTTCACTTCAGATATAAATATTTTGATAGGCAGGAGTGATGAAAATACGTTAAGTTATTTTTTTTCATAAGTCTGGGTGTTTAAACACGGAATACACTCTCAACCTCAAATAATACCCTACTAATAATGTCACTCGACAAAAAATGAATTAACGGAAGTCACAACAATCGTCTATAACACGTATATTAGGATAATGGTATTTGGACAGAAAAAAACAGCCTGGAGAAGATATTTTTATGGCATTATTATTATTTTTAAAAACTGTTCGTAAAGCGTTCTATTCAATTTATTCGATTCGTAAATCGGTGTAATATATAAAAGCCTATAAAGATTGCGGGGCTGGATGGTCTCGCGATAATATAATATTGCACAGTTTAAATATTTATGTGAAACCGGTACTGTGCGGTATAACGTATAATAAGTTATTTAAATATCAAAAATAATCATCCCTTAACGATTAAAATTTCCCAATATCCCGTTTCCAACCCGCAAAACAGATAAGACATTTTTCAGCTGAACGGCACCCGCGAATTGTATTACTGAACGCATTGAACACGAATGAATTTCGGCACTGACACGAACAATTGGCCCGTCAATGATATGATGATTTGCAGGACTTATATTATAGACTTTCGTTTATATTTAAGCGTATACAATTTCAAAACTGACTCTAAAACATGTCAGCATTTGATATAATTTGAATTAAATACTTCAGTCATTCGCTATAAGCTGTTTGTATGAAAAAAAAATAAAATCAATACCGCGGCCGTAACATATTTTACGGAGAAAACTAGCGCAAAAGATAAATGAACGGTAATTTAAAAAAAAAAAATAATTGTCACACATAAATCGTACGATAATTTATATTGTACGTATCTATTACCACCCGTATTTCTTTATTATATAATAAATTGTATATCAACAACAGATTATAAATATAGTGTATTTCAAAAGCATAATCGTCATTAATTAATATTTTGGGAGAGTTTTGCACAGTTGCACGCGGGACTAACGTGAGCATTAAAAACCGATGAAATGAACATAATTGCGCACATGAAATATATTAACAAATCTTCACGCGTTCAATGATTTTTTCACAGTTGCTGTGGTCCTCGACTATCCATTACCATATTATTGTCACACACAGACAAACGCAAGGGGTAATAGTATAGTGTATTATACTGCACGGGGTTAAGACTTTTATCGAACTGATGAGTCCTAAAAAAATATAAGATATTACGGCAACGTCGGATCAACCGTACGGGGTACACTAGAACTATGTTTTCATTTTTTTTTTTATTTAGGAAAAAAAATACTGTAAGAACTGTGGTACGACTTGAATCTTGTCATCTTCAGCTCTATACTTTTCCGAAGAGTATCATATATTAAACCTCGGCAATAAGGTTCGTTTTGAAACGTTGGCCATGATAACGATTCATAAATAGGTAAATGTATAACAAAAAATTAGTTTTGATGAACACTAATCCCGTAATCGTTTCGTAAAATCAGTGTTATCGTGGTACGGGGAGTTATTACATATTTATCTTAGACGTGAAGTTTTTTCTTATGCGACGTGAACTTTATTATTTATAATATTTTTTTTTACTTTTTTTATTCCCGCAAACGGCGGACGACGAGTTCGTTTTAATATTGATTGCGTTTTTATAATCGATAAGAAAAGTGAAAAGTTCGATGTAAAATATCATTATTGTTCAACATTCAACAATACGGTGAGCGCGGTATTTTATTATTATCAATGTTCATATCGGATCTCGTGTATTTTTGAAAAAATATGTTACCATTCAGTGTGTGTGCTAAACACTCGTGACGTAAAAATCCGCTCTTTTGAAATCGAAATACCGTTAAGCGACCTCGAGCCGCGTCTCAAAAAAAAAAAAAAATATAAAACATACAACCGATTAATTGGAAACTCGGTGCTCGAAACCCCTATACAAAATATACTCGACGAAGAAACTCATTTAAAATTACTTCGCCATTGAGGGAAAAACGGTTTTATTTATTTAAACATTTTACCTTTACGAGATTGAAGGAAACTTTAACTTTAATATTAGAAATTAGTCCGTAGTTTCCCTTTGCTTTTTTTTTACGTTTTTTTTTTTCTATTTTCTGCGTGAAATATATTATAAATATTATGTAAACTATAATACGTAAATAGTTTACTCATATATTATTTGCCCCGAATACACTGTGTTTCGGTTGTATAATGACCGCAACCCGAACGTCTTGTGAGGTAAAAAATAAAATAGAAGAAAAACGTTTTGTCCATTTTCCGTTGAAATAATATTTACAATAAATGTTTTCCTCATTGAGACTGCAGAGTACTAGTGCACTATAGTATTCATGTTAAAGGTATAAATTATATGTATGTTTTCCCAAAGCTTACAATATAATTACAATTATATTTTTTATTTAATTTTGTCGATTGGTTTACAGCTTTTTTCCGTTCGAAACTACAACCAGCCGTTTATTTATTTCGGTTTTTCCTTTTCATTTTCACAATTTTTTTTTTTTTACAACTACTTCGTTAAACTAATATTTTTCAGTGTTAAGTTTGAGTCGAAGCAAACCTGTAATTCCAGATCATTCGTATGCTCGGGATCTTATGAAATTTTTAAGTATTCGAGTATAGGAAAATCAGCGCTGAGCGGCGAATGGGCAAGACGTAAACGTAACACGTATTTATAGGAATAGCTGATTATTAAATTTATCTACGATGTGGGTGTGCGAAAATCGCATTTTGTTTTCTGAACGCAGAATCTTCATTAGTTAATCTGATTTTGAGTATTCGATTTCTCAGAAAACTCTCGTTTTAAAAGTTATTACAAGAAATAAAAACTATTATGCAAATGTTCAATAAGTTTTCGTATTTAAATTTGTTTTTAACTCTACGGATTTTTTTTCCACCCCTGTTTTAATTTAATCCGAAGCGAGGGGAAAATATTATAATAATTATGATATCTGAGTGAAGTAGACTTCCAGCACGCATTCCACGCATTATCGTTGCTCTGCTATGCACGTCAGTCTAATGCGGCATAATCGAAAACGTCATGGGCAAAACTCGTCTAACCGGGTAGGTATAGTTCGATGGTCGTTATCACGGTTCAGATTTCGGAGGATCTTATTAATAATAATAATCACAACAAAATACCTTTTTCTATGGCATTTAAATTCGTGCACGCCGCAGAAAATCTAAGACATCCATCAACATACATCGAATCGGACACGCGACAATCACCCACCAGCACCTGATGAACAACTAGGAAGCCCCAATATGTGCCAATTGTGGTACACCCCTCATGGTCAAACACATTTTAACCGAATGCCGATCATACGAGACGGAAAGACAAGAAGCAGGATCCTAATTCCTGTCGGAATCCCTTAACCCATTCACTTATTATCTTTATAAACCTATTCAAACTGATAAATTCATTGTAATTATCTAGCTATTAAGAAATATAATACATATTTGTGTGTAGAATGTTGTGTTATGTTGTGTTATGCCGTAACATATGTAATTTATATGTAATATTACAATATAGTTTATATAGTATGTTATGATAAATGCCAATGGCCATTTAGTAGCCAACGCATAATATTAAAAAAGAAATAAAATTATATTACTTCGGTTATAGAAGGAGTCCCATCGGGATATACACAGAGCGATAATTACCGTGTTAATAGAGATGATCAAACACTTTTTTTATGAGCATCTCTAAGCAAAGGCAATTTTGCTGACAATAGTTTGATAAATGTAAGTATATTATTAAAAAAGTTAAAAAAATTACTTTTAATTTTATAAATTTCATAAATTCCAAAGGTAGATTTTATATAAGGCTTATTTATCTGAAAATTTCGACGGTTTAACTTTCAGTTTTCATTGGATTCATGAATAGCAATAATTTTTTTAGCTTACATCATCATGTAAATTTATTATGACCTCGTAATTCTTACAATGAGGTTTTCTGATAGTGTTATCATTATTTAAAATGTTTGTAAATAGTGTACTATTCACCTGTTAACTAGAAAAATGATTAAAAATCAAGAAATTAATGAAAATTGAAAGTTGAACCGTCCAAATTTCAGAAAAATAAGCCCGTTAAAGTGACTATCTTCAGATTTCACAAAAATTATAAAATAAAAAGTTAATTTTTTAACTTCTCTTATAATAGGTAGGTAAACTTATATTCACAAAACTATTGTCAGCAAATGGCCTTTGCCGCTCAGGGCTGTTCATAAAACAAAAACGGAATTTGATCGTCTCTATCAACACGGGACATATGGCTCAGTGCAAATACCCGTTGGAACACCCTGTATAGTCTCATAAAACGCGTACATTGAAAACGTGTATAGTACACGAGCAGGGATGTGGACGAGTGGTAAGAATACGCTAGAGCGTCTTTAAATTGCAAACCAATGATAAATCAATCGCGTCCGGAAAACGATTTCAAGTCGCAAGAAACTTTCGGTAACTTCCTCTCTCGCCGAGAATGGTGTAACAACGCCCCGGGGTGGGCAGGGATCGGAGAAGTGGCGCATAGTAAAATACATCATCGCAGAACCAATATGTATATTTCTCGCACGGGATCTAAAAGTAAAAGTGCGGGGAAGGAGAATGCGTGTTCCCGTAAACGGAATATTTATACCGCGGCGGCGGGATGTATTATAATTTATATCATTACGTATTATTATGCGGACCACGGTGTATTGTGCTGTTCGACGAGCGCGAAATATGCCTGATACCCGTCATAAAAATTATAATAATGCGTACCACAGCGTAGGTACATTCAAGAACAAACGTTTTACATTTTTAAAACACGGGTTTTCTTTTAATTACTGATACGCGGAACCATGTTGTTAGTGTGTACCTAGAAGGACAATTTTACAATTTTTTTTTTATCACTTCGCATTATTTATTCATACCCGAGTCGGTAAAAACTATGTTTATTTAAAATTATCTTTTAATTTAATTTTGCAACGGTGCACGTATATTTTAATATATATCTAGATATGCATAAATAATGTTTTTAAAATGTTTTATAGTATTACATAGTTATAATAATCTTTTAAATTATTTATAATTGAATGCAATAAATAGGGGAAAAAACAGTTAAACTTTAGAGTACAGTATAATATCGCGATGACGGAGTAATGCACGTTAAATAAGCTCCCATATAATAAATATTAGCTGATCATTACGTTTATATTTATTAATTTATTATTTTTATTTATGATTTGGAACGAACAATAAATCGCATCGGAAGTAATTTGGGTAATCAAGTATATAAACAATTGTTTAGACAAAAAATTAATAAAAAATGGTGTTCGGAAACGTATTACTACATAAAACTACATTTTAATATCATAACTGTACGCACTTTTACCTTTAGAATACGGATGTTTTTATAATCGTAGGATCGTTTGGTCAAAATGTGATCATAAATGAAAACAGTATTTTATACTATTTAATATACTTGCGGGTACCGACACCTACGATCGTTGATCGAGGTTGTTTGTAATACCATTGGTGTTCTATGAAAATTATTCACTCTGGCGTTCTCTTACAGTGTTATTAACAACATCAACGTGACAAGCTCGCGAGACTAAAAAAACCTATTGAAACACAGTATAGGTAGCTGTGTGTAAATTTTTTAAAGATATCTTATCAATGATAAGATTAGAATATTAGATTTGACCTTGTATAAGTTGTGGGTGTGCCAGGGCCTTGGTTTGCTGCCTCTCTGGTGGCGTCGCCTGGACCGTAAGGAGAGCTTGAAGAGTACGTTAGGGCTGCACTCGAAACCCGGGAAAAACGTTAAAATCTTAGAAATTGACAATAAATGCTGACGATACGGATATAGTCTCCTACCCGTCTGACGATAGCCGACTATAAGGTTAGGGCGCAAGAACCATCCTATCACTCTGCACAGATAAGTGATCAAGTCCGTCTTGCGTGAGGACGCGAGGAGCTGGCCACGGGTGGTGAAGTAAACTAGAAATATAATTTCACGAAACACGGCGCGGGGTTTGGTTGGAGTGGTAGCCCGGGACCGGTGAAAAATCGTAACAATTATTCTAGTATGGACTATAGTAATTGTACGACGCGGACGTTTAGACCTGTCCATTATGTGATGGTCGTCGATTGTACCACTTATGTATTACATATTGTTCTGTATAAGGAAAACGTTTGATTTCAGCTCGGGTACTCGTAGTCTATGTACCCACGGTCCACACACCATACCAATCGTCTATTGAATAAGCATTTGCCCCACGTCACTGTTATAAGGTCCTCAGAAGCACCACGATGCTGTAACCTCGATATCGGTTGTCAGGACGTTCTTTTTTTTTAGCGAATTTCGATAAATATTTGATACATCTAAACGTGCCAAAAATAAAAACCGTCCAATATACTAGGACTATGAAAATATTATAAACCATTTTTAAAATATTTTACAGGTACTCATACGCAAGCCAGACCCTTTAATAAAGTGTAAATTATTTTTAATTAAAATATTCATGTACAGCACGCATCTACAATATTGTACGTTAAAAATGTCATCAGGAAAAACTTTTCATGTTTTTATGCACTGTGTATTTTTTCCTCGATGAAATATATTATTACCTCATTTTCCTAACCCTTTGAACGAACTCATTACCGGTTAGATATCAACTGTGTAACGCGTATTACCTTTTATGACGATGAAACACTGTACGTTTCATCAGCTACCCGAAAACTCTCTAAGGATAGTTTTTTTTTATCGTTGTATAAAATTTTTAATAAAAAATCAAACGTCCGACGAGACCCAATACAATGGGAGGAATAACACGCGGTGATTCATGAGCTCCTCCCCGGTAGTGTAATAAATTAAAAACCGTTTGTTGTACTTGTTTTCGTACAATTTGCTGTTGTTATTTTCAACACTAGGCGCTCCTTAGATTATAATTAAAATCAATATATAGACCTATATGCGTGAACAACGCGAGAAATAACAAGTCTTTCGGGACATTGAGTTCATGAAGTATTCGGAAAATGTACGAAACGCGCGCGCCGCCCGAAGACGAGTATAAAACATTTTTACCGCTCGAGAATGCAAATGTTGTACACGGTACACTTTTGAAAAACTATTCCAAGCAGTTTTCGATGTTGCCATTGTACCAGGTTGAATAAATTATAAACGATTAAATTATTGTTTTAAATCTGTTACGTCATTATTTTTATAAATAATGTATTATTCTATCATAAGTATTCGCATTATACCATCATACGGTCGTTATCTAAGGGTACCCGTGCGACTCGTAAAACTGCAGGTTTTGATAGGCACCGGTCATCCGAATTCCAAGGCAGGGCTTAAGATATAACCAGGACCGTTGATGCACAAAAAGACTGTAATATATTCGTGCAATAATCTCGCGCTCAACGCCGACGTAAAATATGTAGGAAAATACTCTTAAAAATCGAATTTTTTTTTTCAAAATTACAGGTTATACTATAAGCCTTTTAATTTTGAAAAATGTCGATGCACTAAGGTAAGCGCCAGTCATTTAGTTAGACCGCCGTTGCAGGTCAAATCTAGTTATGAATCATAGAACACAATGTCGTCGTTTATTCAGTGATACATAGTCGTTCGTGTAGTGGTCACTGCCCTCCACTAGCTAACAAGGACAATCAGTATCGACTGAATATTTAGACTGTAGGTATTTATAATTAACAGTAAATTAAATTATGTATCTATGTCTGACTTTATAATAATAATGTCTTTATTGCCATCGCAGGAACACTACGCTAATG
Source organism: Periphyllus acericola (assembly GCA_949715065.1). Taxonomy (NCBI): domain Eukaryota; kingdom Metazoa; phylum Arthropoda; class Insecta; order Hemiptera; family Aphididae; genus Periphyllus; species Periphyllus acericola. The sequence goes on along the minus strand of OX454270.1, from coordinate 15,045,859 downwards.
CTCTGCAGGTACGTATAGAAGTCGGTCGCCGAATTATCTAGTCAAGTGTCGCATCTGAATGCTATAAAATCAATAGTGATATGATAATAAATAATTTATTCGAAAATTCAAATATCAAATATCGATACGGATACGGTGGACACCACATTTCATATTATAATAAGTGTATACCAGCTATAATATATTATACGTATACCCGGGCACTGCGAAATATTAATTAATTCATTATTATGAAGCACGTGACGCATAAACGTTCGTATTGATTCAATTCTCGGGATAAGGGACCAGACTAAAGAGATCCGGAGCAATTAGAACATCGAGCTGTATAAGCGTATTCGCGGTAAATCGTCATAAGTACCTGCGCATATTGTACGCACTGTTACGCGTCACCTGGAGTAAATTACGCACAAACGTCACGTGAAATCAAACGTTGACCGCAATTACGTTTTACCCGGTATAAGCGTATAATAATTTTAGTGCAGTGTAATATCGTGATGTCATAGTATTGCAGATAAAGCTACGGTTAGCAATTCGGTTGAAGTAAACGCCAAAGCGAAATAATGTGTACGTTTTGAAATCGTGCGAAACGCCTTAAGTGTACGATAAACAATCTTGAAATTCCCGGATTGATCCACGAGCTGTGATCATCGTGATGCTGCCGAGGAAATAGTTGTATTTTTAAAAAAAAAAAAAACAGCAAGTCTTCCCGTAGGATTTTGTTGTTTGATTAATAAGTACGTTAAGAATTATCGATTTAAATTCAAAGACGACGGTCAACAGTTAGCTAATATCGAGCGGAAAGAGGAAAACCGATTCCCATGAATTACACGAGTTGTGATACGGTATCATAATACGAAGAACAGTTCCGTGCTACGTACCACCTGGTAGAATAATTATTAGATACGTGTAGTCATATTCATACTTTTACAATCTAAAGCCTTTTCTTGGGTCCGTCACACTCGAGTAAAGTTTTCCAGAAAAACTGAGTGCGTCGGAAGTGCGGGAAACCGGACTGAAAAAAATCGGACGTTATACTCGCGGAAATCGATTATTGTTGATAACGAAAATAATATAATCAAGGCGGTGGATGCGTACGGTATGACCTGCACACTTCGTCGTTGGACCAGAGTAATTGTGTTTTTCGTACAAAGGTGTTCGGAGTTTTAACTGTTCACGCAGTCCGGGTACGTCTGAGTGGCAGTACACAATGGTACCTGACGTAAAGTTACTCAGAACTCCATTCGACATAAGTTTATGGCCGTATTCTGTTTTTGCCCGGATATTATTTATTCCTGTGTTACGCACTCGTATCGTCCGTCGAAGCAATGTCTTGCCGCAACCAAATAGAAAAAATGTTTTCACAGCTTCCCCGTATTACATAACCGTTCCGCAAGAATGAAGTACTCGTCCGTTTGCGACCATATAGGTGCATATAGATCCATTACGTTCGAGAACGTTGCCCGCGATATTATACTATATTATTCATTCCGCTCGAGGCAGCAAGGTTCAATTAACTCAACTCCGAACGTAATGTTACAAGATCAACAATTCATTTTTAAACCTATCCATTTGGGCCGTACGCGTACAGGTACACGTATTATTTTTTCCTTACCAAAGTACTGCAATTTAATGTAAATAGCAATAAAAGTTCTTTTATTTTTTCTATCGACTCTTAAGAATACCAATGTACCCAAATTATATATTTGATTTCTCCTTTTTAACTCGTAAATCGTAATCATTTATTTTTTTTAGATTCTGAGTGAATGATTTGTGTGCGTTTTATTTGCGTGTGTTTACACACGATTTCGACCAGTACAATTGCTCTGATGTAAACATTAAATAATATGGTACGTCCTACTTTTCTCAAATAAGATGTCGCCTAGTCGGTAATTTGAAGTGTTCATTTTTTGAATTTCTCTACAGTTTTCCGAATAATTGAGAAAAACGGAGAAAATATTTCAACCGGGACCGAGAATCGAACCACGTAGGTACCGTATAGTTCTTGCGTCACGCACTGTATCCAATTGTTTATTTTTCATGAATACTAGGGTTTTTATTTGATTTTAATTATATACATTTTAATCGTAGCGACTCGAAACATACATATATAATCGAGTAGGTAATAGCACTGAATAAAAATCTTGTAATTTTCGAAACTTTTTTTTTTCCCGAGAAATTATGTCTAATATTATATTAGCCACGTTATTAAGAAATATAAACTCATTCAATTGACTTCTTTCATTCGGAATCGTTTTTTCAAGAGCAATTTGTCTGAATTTTAAACACCAATAATTATATCTCACCCGACCAAGGAGTTTCGTTCGTTTTTAATTTAATAATGAAGTAAAGTTTTGATAGATTCAAGAGTTCAAAAAAAAAATACAAATTCCTTCCTTTTTCTGAGTACTTTTTCTCTTTTAAAAATAGACCAATCAATAAAGAAAACTATTTAAGAAGGAGAAAAAAACATCTGATCATTAACCAAGAGTTTTCCATTAGATTCTAAAAATAAAAATAACTGTTTAAAACTTTTGACAGTTAATAATAAAAAAAAGTTCTGGAAAGAGTTACCGCGAGGTGAAAAATAAATAAATCTCAGAATCGTTGGATTAGCCCGTTTATTATAAATAGTATTGGACGTTGGTAGTATGTATATCCTCTATTAATCTATATTAAAAATGCTGAAATGTTGATCGTTTTTTTTGTTCAAGATACCATATAACATTTGTTTTCTATGGCTATTTTTTCTGTGACAAAACAAATTTTTGTTTTCAGATGAAAACACACAAAATATTATTCAGTTAATTTTTTCGGGATTTTTTGTGGAACGAAATAGAAATTTGGACGAATTCATCGGAATTATTTAAATTTCAATTATTGTATGAAAAAATTAAAACTCACGTTTTCTCAAAATGACTAGCAATTAGCCATTACAGTATTATAAGACCGTTTTTATAATACTAAAATTAGAATAATTCAAAAACTTCTAGTTCGAATTTTGATAACAATACGTAAAAATTCACAGAAACTTCAATGATCTCGGTGAAATATAGCAGTGAAAAAAGCGTGCTTTCCCCCTGAAAAAGCTTGTGTTACCACAGGACCCTTTTTGTGGAATAATAAAAAAGTTATGAAAAACATAGCTTTTATGGTAACTTGAAAAAAAAGTTCAAGCAGTTTTACGGCCAAAAAAGGGGGTGAGCATGTTGAGAAATCACAATGTATAAAATTTGGATTTATCTAAAAAAATATGCATCACCGGGATATAACCGGCCGCCGGGTCGTTGCGTCGGTCGTCGGAGTACTACGGAAAGAAACGTCGGCAGAAACTTAAATCGTTGCGTAAGGGTTGGGGGAGGGAAGAAAAATAAGAAGAAAAAACGTCTATATTAGTTTGAAATGATTAATCGGTCGTTTGACGAAACGCAGCACCACCATCATTGTCATGATCATCATCACCTTCTTATTGTCTTTCACATGATTGTGCTACTCTCGAGGATATATTGATAGAGAGAGAGAGAGAGAGAGAGTGAAAGAGAGTTAGAGAGACAAAGGGCGGTTGACAGAGCGAACGCGTCACCACGCACGTAATAAAAATGTTTTCCGTCGTACACAATATTATTGCTGTACACCTCGACGGCCGTTTCACCGATAAAAAAAATAAAAAACATCACTATTAGTGATCCACATAAAATAGCGTGCGAGTTTCCCTATTATGTTTGTATACGTATTATACAGCTGAAGTCGTACAATCGGAATGTTAAAATATTTTCCGGTTCAGTATAAATTGCGTCCCGGAAAAATAAGCGAGAGGTCGCACACCACGATCGTATACCGTATGCAAATCGCGACCAGGATATATTATATTTCTTGAACGTATGGAAATCACGAGTGGCCCGATTTTTATCCGACCGTGTGTTGTGACGTACTCGTGAATTCCGACACCGGATTTCTCAAGAATTGTTCGGCAATACACGAGCTGCTACGACACGATTCCGACGGCGGGTGATTCAAAAATGCATGTTTCGAAAACCGCGTACGTCGGGAAGTACGTGTTGTACGCGTGTGATTGCTGGGGCGGGGGTAGAGAGGCTTTTGAGTCGACGGAGATGAAAACACGAGTAGCATAATATTATAGTTATTGATTGAAGAAAATAGAAAAACTCCGGAAAATATCATGATAAAAGAAAAAGCGTCTACCTACAACGCGGACGATCAACGGAAGAGATATTTCCCTTTCTTTCCCGATATAATATTCGTAATCCGATGGAAATTACAAGTTTTCGAACTTTTTACAGGTTGATCGTTTCTAAAAAAGTAAGACTACTTACATGCGTCTTGGGCTTGTTAGAATTTCGGTTATTTTCAAGAGGTCGATGGTTTTTGCAATTTTTGGATTACCTTCTTAAAAAATATGATATAATTCTCGAAATGTGTAGTGGCGAAAAACTTCCGAAAAACAAAAGCCGCAAACTACTCAAATTTCCCGGGATACATTTTATTATACGTACGGTCGTATCTGATTCGCCTATTCAAACTGTACGTTATTATACGTTGCATAACATAATATAGCGGAACACGCCCCAAACGTACACACACACAATCATATAAACGTCCGGAAATAGCGTTTTGTATTCATACGAGTTTCTGATATTCTTTCCCAAACGTAGCAAGACCCCGTTTACACGCGTTACCGTGACATTATTATAAGCATGTATACAGGGTATTCCGCCTAGGATTTACCCATTGCGATATCTTCTGAGATAATGAATATATTCAAATTCTGTTTTTATTTTTGATAAGTCTCGCAGGGACAAGGACTACAGAAAATTTCATTGAATGTAATGTTTTGGTAAAAAAGTTTACAAAATTATTTTTCAATTTTTATTTTCGAAAGTTTTTCTAAATTTTTGCAAACGAAAAATTTTTTTAAAAGTCATGAGATTAATGAAAATAAAATGATGAAACGTCAACATTTTCAGAAAAAACAACTCTATAAAATTCAAATGTTTCGAAAATAATAAAATAAAAAATATTTTTTACCAAAACATTGAATTCAATTAAAATATGAAATATTATTTGTCCTTTTTCTTGTGAATATTATGAAAAAAAACGGAATTTGTATATCTTCTCAGGAGATATCACAATGGTTAAATCGTTGGTGGGCCACTCTGTATATATTAATTTAGTACTACATTCTTACGCGATTGCGGGTACAGAAATTGCACGTGTTGCCGTCGTACGAACGACACTGTTGTGCACCATTGAATAGCTTTACACTCATAGGCGAAAGGCCAGTGGCGTGTAAAGCGATATATTTTTGGGAACTCTGTATCCTTCGTGAAAAAATTAGTTGGTGGGTGGATGAGAAGTTGATACTGACTTATTAACAACATTTTTTGTACCGTGAACTATTATCAGATATGATGACAGATGACCGGTGTTATTTGTTGCTTGTATACATTATACTAAACTTAAAACACAGAGACACCATCGAATTTTAAAGGGTGGGTGGGTACCAAAAATGTATGGTTGCCCCTAGAAAACAGTCCTGTTGATAGGCCACTGGGCTTGCAAAATTACGGGCCGGGGCAAACTAGACCGCGGTCTAGTATCGTAGTTAGAATCTACAGAGAAACAAATTTATCGAAAGTCTTGGTTGACATTTGAAACAAAGCGACCGCTAAGAGCACATTTTAACATTTTATCACTTCTATAACGCTGTTGACTAACCCGATATCATGAATGCCGTACGGTTGGACAGGGAGAACTGAAAGAGTTGACCGTGGAGTTATTCGAATATCTTATAACATGATTTGTGACGGGACGATGTAAATAATAATACGGTGTTGACTCTCTCATTGGGACCTCTAGCACGGGTGAGTTATCGAACGTATGCTCTCATTGCCACACTCGACTTGCGGTGTCGGGTAGAAATATGTCAAATGGCCGGTAGTCATTCACCGTCTACCATGTCATTGTGCGACCAACCATAGGACTTACGGGTTTACGACCCTAGAGACGAAATATATAGACTTACACATCCGATGGCGCGGTCGTACGGTGCTTTTCAGATAGGATTTAGCGAAAGCGTGGTCACTCATAAGAGCCGGTTCCAAACCGAGAAACCGCAAATGAGCTACCCCCGCCCCGATGAATAACAATGTAACGTCACCTTTCGTTCTCGATCGTTTTGTACGCATGGATAGGTTCTTTTAATAATAACGCAATACTTTTGTTCGAAACATGTAGTTTCCAAAGCGGACGATTTGTGTGCAATTATAAAATAATATTTTAATAAACATGTACAATCGATCGTGACTTATCTCACGAGAAATTGAATAGAACTTGATATCCGCAGATTAAAAAATAAACGCTTTGATGATTTCGCGAGTAATCAACAAGTCGTTAATACTGAAAAATAAAATTCATGTTGTTGGTACTTGATGTACATTCTAGATTTTATCGCTAAAGATTTGTATGTATAGGTCAAAGTTTCGATCAAGATACTACTTCTGAAATTACAGCTTTTGAAAAAATGTTTAAGCTCGAACCACGGAACAAAGAAGACAAAGAATTATTGTTTGTTATTTCATTTCGACTAGCATAACAATAATATTAATCTATTACGCTGTCAAAATACACATTTCGGACGGATATGAGTACCAGCAAGTTCGTCAACATAAATAAGAAAAAAAACTCTTGTTGAATTTAAAGCAGTACGGTAGCCGCTATAGATATTTTCTCCTACTGACAGTCACTACACAGTTTCTTAATATAAAACACGATCTCTTCCAGTGTTATACTTTTGGCCTATAGTCTGCATTAAATGTCTATTGTCTCGCCAATGCTACTGCAGCACGTTTCACTTCTTATTAATAATATTGTATATTTCATCATATCGATTATCAGCTTTCATCTTGCGCACACATCATTATCATTTTACTTGTAATTATTTATTTATATACGTTGAACCAATTTTGGTCGCGTGCCCGGCAATATAAATTACGTAATCATCTATTATAATTATTTGTTTCAGTGACAACGAAAAAAAAAATATATATATATATTTAGCGAGGATCATCCGTAAGTTAACGTCGAAGCCCGTCAATCCCGGGTTCACCGAAAGTGATTCAATTTTCTGGTTTTCACCGAACACTTCATATCTCATCTGGGTAGTAGTTATCCTATACATGGAATGTATGCGATTCGGTAATAACGACCCGCCCGAAGAGTGGTCTTCTCCCGCAGGTAAAGAGCGGGTGATCGTTACCACTTTATATAGTGTAATACACCGATCATTATTATTATTATTATTATTATTATTATTATGCACCGTGTTGGTAAAATGTGAATCGTCTATAGGAGGTACCTAAACGGGGCTATATCGATATGTGCAATATACCTATATCTTATCATAACAATAATAATAATAATAATGGTTCCGTTTGAAGAAATCGCTGGCCGTTGTGTACGCGGTTTTTTTTCGTTTATCCGCCCTGCTCGACAAACGGGCGGAAGGGCGCGCGCGTATATACACGGTCAAGCGCGTTATATCCCTTAAATCCTTATTTATCGAAGCCGCAGCAGGACCGTCTCGCTTTACGGCCGCCCGGTCTCGGGGTGTGTGTATGTACGTGTGTGTGTGTATGTGTGTGTGTGTGTGTGTTTATACGTCGTTAGCGAAATAATGAGTTCCCCAGTGCCGTTGCCGACACTGCTGCAGCCATTTCAGTCGAGGCGACGGGGTGGGCAACACGCGACGCCCCGGTAAAACGTTGAATTATTACCGCGGTCGCGCGATCACCGCGGGGCGAAAACCGTGCCGTCGACGGTAAATCGCCAGCGTGTGACGGTGATAATTGTCATAACAACGACGTGATGAAGTTCACGCGCGTAACGACACATAATAACGATAATTTATTTGTTCGTTAGTTCGTACACGCCTTAACTTGAGGCCCCCTTCACCTGCCTACAATTCAGAAAGAAGTTATTCCTCTTTACGGCTATGCGTACGACTTGGTCAAGGGAAACGGAGGGGGAGCGAGATCGAAAGGGTTGGTTTTTATGCGTATTTGTAAAGATATTGACAATGAAAACAACCGACACCTGTTGCACGTGACTTATTGCAGGTGACTTAATGTCTTATACGCTTAAACGAGTGTATGGCGAACACCTTGTGTGTGCATAGTTCCATTAAAATGTTTACAGGCGAAACGTAATAATATTCCGTGTCCGTACATCGTGCGCACATTTTTCCATTAATTATATCGTATTACAAATACCTACCAGTGTGCTGTAATATGTGTAATATGCTGTAATATGCATGCGTACATTATACAGGTACTCGCTACTGGATACACAGTATATGGTTATAAACATCAATTCCGCAAATTACGGCGTTTTGGATCCAATATTTTACAGTGTATGAAAATGTTTGTAAAATGAACGGTCGTAAATTCAAAGTATTCGTTGCGTTTTTTCGAAAAACTAAACCTATAGAAAAACATTTTTTCGTGCAATTTTTAGTGTTGGACGACCGAACGATCCTTCCTACCCCGAAAAAATGATGTGTAATTATAACGTAAAAATTATGTATAAAAAAAAAAAATTCAAACGCAATATCCGAATAGCAAAAAATTGATAAACAATTTTTTTTTTTAAATATTTCACCACACGACGTTACAAAATGTCACCGATATTGGTTTTCCAGACTCATTTATCGCTTTATTCGAACAGCGCAATACCCGAATGGCCGTTTGATTTTTCAACGAATGGTCCGTACCCATTCGTTCGGTGTTGTTCAAACGTTGAAAACAGTTGTACGCAAATATTTTAATAGAACCGCTTCGAACTCGCGTCCTGCTCGCGAGCCGGAGGGTCGAAAAGGACGAACGATGTTATCATAGCGAGTTCACGAACGCCGCCGTCGATGATTTAATGTGTTATCGGTGATGCCTATAATGGTATACAGATATTAGATACACGGTCACACGAAACCGCCGCCTACGGGCTTACCAGGGTACGCCGTGTGAATATTAACGAGACGATTCGACTCCGTGGCGTTTGATTTACTACCTATGCGCGTCCATCTGCGCAGCTGATGAGCGCCGTGACCGCACGTACGCGTAAACAAGACACACCGTCTTACACGCTTATGTGCAGCAGCACAGCCGTATTTCAGGAGGGGGGGGGGCGTGACGATAGCCACTCCTGGCACACGTTTAAGTGTGTGGAAAAAAAAATATTATTACCTATTGGAACAATGCACTATTGTTATAGTTATTTATTATATTATTTATCTTTCACGTTTAACACATTTTGCTCTATGGAACATTGTTATCTATATGTACTCAAATAATAGACACCTGATATTTTGAATATTATAGCTATTGACAGCGTTTGAAAATTTTATACACTTCTATATTATTATGAAAATTACACCTGTTGAAGTGGACGTAATATTTTTTTGGTTGAGACTTATCGGTTTAATCTTGATCTGTATAGAGATGGTCGAATGGAACCTTAGGACCGAGGGTTACATTCAATGTAAAAAAATTAAATCCAATCGTCTATAAAATATGGGTTTTCAATAGCTATAGGTAATCTGTAGAACAAATCTATTATTTTAGATTTTATATGAAAAATAAAAATTATGTAAAGATGTAATTGAAATGTGAAAGATTAATTGTGAGCTGAGCGAGCGGCGTTTTAAACGACAGTTACAGAAAACTGTTTTGCACTTATGAGAATTCTCTTACATGCGATGGACATGTCTCTGGTAGAGGCGCAGCGAAATCTTAATGCCGGTCCTATGCAGCAGCGTGCTTTCGATTTTTCTCCATATGCGAAAGGCAAGGTTTTTTAAAATAAAATATATTGTACTAACGTTTGCAAGATATTCTCATCTTGACCTCCAATTACTTATAGTCGTACACTTGTACGAGTATGCGTGTTAGTAAATAAGGAATAAAAGTTTTCCACTCGTAAAGTAAGTAGTTATATGGAAAATAAAAATAAAAAGAAATATCACAATCTCGAATGTACATGTAACTATGGACGACCACGATAAAAATTCTAAACGTCCGTTTTTATTCGCTAGTTTATCTAGAATTGTGTATCATTCAGTGTGTATATGTTACCGGCAAAGTGTTGAATACAAGCATCGTATAGAAATCCTATGAGTTCCATAGAATCCCTCATAGTGTTTGACAATGTATTAAATTGTATAGCTATTTTAAACAGTGCATAGACAATCTATAGAATTCCTAGAATTTGTGCTATTTGTATAATTTATAGAATCCTAATACTATGTTCGGAAAAGTAAAAAAAAAAATTATTTTAATAATTTATTTATAATAACTGTACGAGTATTTTTACAATAGTATTATCGATATTAACTTATTTATAATTTTTGGTTCACATAATACTATACCACCGCACACAGTACAATAATCGTGGAAAACAATGCAGAAAATGAGAAAATCTTTAATTGCAACTAATATTTGATTTACTGTCCATAATAATGTACGATGACACGATAAAATGTAATATTTTACTTGGCTCAATATGTATAATTTACCGCTTGGCTAATCAGCAAACTAAGATAATTTATACGCTATGCTAGCCTACACCACGAGTGGGCGTTTAATAAAACGCCTATACACACACTTTCCTACTTCGCGAAATCAGTAGACGATAACGCCTCATGCCTCGCTCGATTATCCTCTGACCTCGATAACGCGACGACGGAGGAGCTGTAAGAAGACCTCTGACAGTTAATTGAGGATTAAAGCCTGCAGAGGCCGAGGCCATCTACATATACTTGGTTTGGACCTCTATTGTTGAAAAAAAAGTTTAGTCTTGCGTCATTATCGAATACATAAACATTGTAACATTGGTATACAGTGCCCAGGAGCGTCCAACCTACAGCACTCGAAGGATGTTCATTTAAATTTGAAAAACGTCAATTAATTATATATTATATATTTTCAGCAAAAAAGTTAATTAAAGAGTATAAAACTACAAAAAATTAAAAATTAAATAAGCTTTAAATTAATCACACATTGTGTTACGAACGTGTTATCATCATTGGATGTATTGTTGTTTTAAAATTGTTTTCCTCTTTAAATATTATAAATAAATGTATTTTTTCCCTTGTAATTATAAAAAATATATAACATTTTAATTATATCTCTACTAACCATTCGCTATGGTAAAATCATGAATAAAATGTATTATTATAAAAGTGTATGTGGCTCACAACGACTTCTACTCGCATATTGTGGTCCTGCAGTCTTTCCAAAAGGTTAGACACCCACACCCTTGGTATACATTTAACGTATTTATAACAATTGCCTATTGAATATTATTAGTGTAATTGAAAGTAAAGTAAAATATAAAATATCACAAAAAAAAAAACTCGATATATTGAGAGCCATATATATACTATTATCTACTAATTATAATAGACATATTATTTACCCACTGCAGAGATGGGACCACTTTCTCGTGCAGCCCTTTACGATAATATGAATTACCAAAAGCTGTCAATATCATTCGACGTGGTGTGTAAATTTCAAAAAAAAATCGTTTGTTTGCTATAATTTTTGGACTCGAAACGAATAAAACAATATTGTTTGGCTAAAAACACAATGGGCCTCTTACATACATGCGCCCCAGAGACGCGTTCCCTACCCCTGAATCCGGACTTGCCGGGTGGTATTGGGGGGTCGGAGTTGGGGTCGGGAGGACACAGAGAAATATCATAAACCGTTTTTATTGTCTTAATCGGGAATCGACGTTCCGGACACCGAGGCATAAATCTATTCATAGTTCAATTATCACGGAGCCGAGCGGCATTACGCGGTATTATTCTATTTCGAGACGCGCTAGCGTCCACCGGAGGGTAGTGAAACTTCGGCGATCGTCTGGCCCGCGCGAGTGCACTCATTGTAATATGCATGTACATTATTATTTCATAAACAATCCGTGACGGAATCGCGGCTGCGTTTTCGACAAGCGTTTCTTTGTTTTTACACCGCCGCCATCAACAATTCACGTGGTCGATGCGGTCCTCTCATAAACACGGAAATCGGCAGACAGCAGAACGGCAGGACCGTTCACTAACCGAGTCGTGGTACGAACTAAAGACGTAGTTCGCGAGACTCTAACGTTCAGATGCTCTTTTACGGCGAGGGCTGCTCGGTCGACGCGGTCAAGTTTTCTCGAGAAAAAATCAAACGCAAAAGCCCTTACGCCTTTCAAGTATCCACTATAACCATCACGAGTAAGTACGCGTTCTGTGCGACGGACCGTTCGACGAACTGAAAAACGTGAAGCATTTCTATTCCACGTGCACGGTCAACCCAAACGCGTGTTTCACCCAAACCCAATTCCAAACCCATTGCATTTTTTGAGATGGTATGATGCACTTGAAACGTGTTTCATTTTTCGGACATGATCGTTATGAACACTAGCTAACGTGAACTATCGTACTACACGAGTAGTGCAACAACTATGTAAAGATGATTTATGCGAAACAAAAGATGTACAAATACTTCACCGACGTTTGTTACTTAGCGGGCTTCACTTGCGTATAGATAATGGATGAGCGCCACGTGCGGAACCGTAAAATCTTCTCTTTGCTTTATTTTATTTTTTTTTCTGCGATTGTAACAAAACTACGGACACGACGTAGGTACACAATTGCACGTCGTGGCATAAGGTTATCGATCGATATATAAGGAAATCAAACGGAGATAGTGCACAAGTACGCGCGTACAACGATATAACAATAATAATACTGTTTGCGTTACACGCACATAATTGCGGTTTTCCATCCTAGCTAGTTATGCAATATTAATGTTAACGGTCAATGTTATGCGGATTGTGGTGTTATATACGTATACGCTTATGTAGATGACGTCCTACGGGGAGTAGCACGATTCAACATTAATTACAGATTAGGTCAGCTGCACCAGTGAGATTATGATTGTGATTCGCCTTTGTTACGGTTATACCTAAAGCTCTTGAGATAATGTTATAATTGGATTAATGTAAACACCGATGATATCGCGAAAGAACAATGGAATCTACCGATAAATAATGAAATATCGGCTCTACAGGCGGTGTAACTGCGCTGGCAATAAGCGAGATCTTTCGCCAGGTGAAGAACTTTATTATAAGAGCACGCATACCAGAAGTGATGATTACAATAATTATTGCACTATGATATCAGCAGCAGTGAAATGCGGTTATAATACTGTTATGCGTACAATTCGCGCTCCGTCACGACGACTATAGCCTATAGGTATTTTGTATTGGAATCGCGAAAAATCGATTTTGTCATATTATACGACCCCGAATAACACTGTGGGACAAAACATTAACTCTGCAGAACAACGAAAATAGATTATGATTGCGATTTGCTCTAGTGCCCGAAGTAAGAGAGTATGTGATACGTTTGCGGTGTAGGAAAAACGGTCAAAGATGGTCTAAAATCAATTCGTCCGCGGTATTCAATGTAAACTTATTGGAATAGCGCATTTTATTATGATGTACATTATGTAGGAATTCGATTCGTTTGTGCAATTTAAATGTAATCAATATCATATCGAAAACAAAAAGGCTTACAGTAAATATTTGTACATACTCTAATTTAGCCGACCGCAATACATTCCGCCAGAAGGGTGCAATCCCGTTCAGCTCCTATCGCTACGAACCGTCAATTCCCCAACGATCCACATTATAACGGCAAGAATATATCGAATAATATCGAAAACAAAAAGGCTTACAGTAAATATTTGTACATACTCTAATTTAGCCGACCGCAATACATTCCGCCAGAAGGGTGCAATCCCGTTCAGCTCCTATCACTACGAACCGTCAATTCCCCAACGATCCACATTATAACGGCAAGAACCATATTGTCAACAATTAATAAATACCGTTTTCTACAACGTGTGATCATTTACATAGCAAACCGAGGTTTGACATTTTCATAGAAATCATCAACTCTCCTGCGCAACAGTATCAATAGGTTATAGACACGAGTTAAGATACATACTATATGCCCAACGACCTATGACAATAGAAGGCCCTGAAATTGAATCTTTGACCTTTGATTTTGGTTATAATTTTATATGTCTATGTTAATTTTAAATAGTATTATACGATATCATTATGTTCGTATGTGTCACAAATGCAAATAACGGATTGTTTGTGGCTACAAAATTATTTAAAAAAAAAGATTTTTTTTTTCTATCCGAATAATAAATTCAAAACTTTTTCACGGACTCCTGAGTTACCATTTACGGACCCCTTGGAGTCAATGGACCCCTGGTTAAGAAACCCTGGTATACAGGAATCAAATAGTCCATCCCCAGGCGCGTTTCCTCGCCGCTTTAAGCCCTTTGCGTGTGTGCGCACGCTCGTACAAATGTGCAGAATAAATTTTATATTCAATTCGCCATCACGCCCCCCACCCCCACACTTTATATCGCTAGACAACAATATGTACGTAATACGCTGATATATACGCTTTCGCACGACCCGCGGACTCGGCCGAAATCGAATGAAATCGACGGTTCGGGCAGACATATACTCGTACTTTATCGACAGAGCTCCGATGACAATACGAGTATATACGTGAATGTAATACGTCGTGTCTCGGATAAGCATTTATTTTTTCATTTTCATTTTCATGCACTAGACCGACACCGAATAAGCAGCAGCAACAGCACACTCGTCCTGAAGTTATTCGGCTTTTGAAACGCGATACTTGCGTATCATATCCAATGGCCGAGCTACGTACATGCGAACGATCCGTGCGATTTTTCAATAATTCAAACTTTGTTTTGTTGTTATTCTACCGGCCGAATCGGTTGATGTAGTTACCGTGAACATAACCTTCCCTGTCGCGTTTCCACCCCTGCAGTCGACACGACACTCCCACGCATTTTGATCCGTTTAAAAACGAACGGACCACGTAATTAACGCTTCCGAACGAAACCTTTTATTTTCAATATCACGATTCAAGGAGAAAAAAAAGAAAGAAAAATTACAAACCGTACGCTCAACGAAAACGTACACATTGTGAAACACGATATGGCCCTCGCCTCGATATCACTCGGACGACGAGTTCGAAAACCAATCTCAAATCCGACCGATAGTGTTCAATACGTAATTCGGTTAGCTTTTGCTATAAATAATTATCTAACCTTCATTACATAGCATTTTTAACAATAATATGTTATAAACCTACATAACCGACATCAATCGATTGTACTCCGTAACGCGGCGAATACTTTAGAATGTTAATGCGTGCATGTATTTATTTCGAACTCCGCAGCTCTTGATAACTGCGTACACTGTGTCTGTTGTTAAACTGCGGTTTAAAAATAACGAAAACAGTTGCTATCCGATGCATTACGGCATAGCAAATCATTCGTAATAAATTATGCTTTTGGCACGATGTTTTCTACAAAAACGACTCCATCAGGTTCACCACGGCATCACATACTTGCCCGACGCGAGTAACATAACCATGGTATAATAGCGTACACATTTCATAATTTTTCACTTACACCCATTGTGAAAGTTCTTTACCATGTGCTGCACGTGTCCAATTTCATTACACTATAACACGAGCGTGGTCATTTTGACCGGGTGTCTATAGACAATTTCGCTCAAAGTTAATATTTACACAGTTTTACATAAATATTTACTTTATTGTTGTTATGGATTTTATTTCAACAATAATAGTCGACTCGCATTCAAGATTTCACGAATAAATAAATATGTTTCCACAATGTATTGTACGTATTAAAATATGATCAAAGATAATTATCGCTAACTGAATGACGGTGAGTTCATTATCGTAACCAAAAATCAACACTCACTTATTTACTGAAAATTGTAATGTTGTATTCCACGCGTCACGGTCTAACGTCGAACAGACGAGTAAATAACTTAAACGTGTCTTATGCGTTTCACTATGTGATAATTGAAAATTCCGAATAAATAAAATATTATTCGCAAATGTCTAATGCAAGAAGTTCTGGTTGCATTAAATCATTAAGTTTGAAAAATGAGTTGCGTGAACAAATTAACCTAACTCAGTAGTTTGGACAAGTGCGTGTGTAACGCTGGGGTTAAGTACTGTTAACGTAAAACCAATTGCATTTTGTATGATATGGTGCGCAACGAATGCATTTAGTTGCAATGTGAAAAACGCGTGACAGCTGTGCTTCGCTGTATACAATATTGTCATTATCGGTAAGGTTTTTTGCTTATAAAAATAAATTTAAAACAAATGACACGGTTGACTTCATTGTTACTTTCGAAACGGAACAAATTGCAAATTGCAAACCTCCTATGGAGTCGCAAAGCAACTATATATATATATATATATATATAAATTCTTTATTTTTATTTTTAGATCAATATTAAACGCATATTATTCGATGTGCGCACATAATATGCATCGTTAACCTGAAGTTTTGTTCTCAAAGGTGTAATGTATTTTGGTTTTGCGGAATAGGATTTCGTTATACGATATTACGCGCGTGTGTGGTATACAGATAACGATTAATGTTGACGTGGTATCGTCTCAAGGAACACTTATAAACAACAAGCAGATTAGGTATGATAATAATATATTTCCGAAAATATGTTTATACGCCTTATTCAGATTTACGAATAATCTATTCCCATCAACTTTAATTGCAGCCTACAAACAATGTAGTAAACAATTTGAAAAAAACTGACCCCTACCAGCAACATCGTCATAGAGCATTTGTTTTAAAATTTCGAGTAGAACAATAGAATGGTTATAATTTTTAAACGTTTAATATTCTCAAAGAACATTTTATACTATAGATTATATAGTATATAGTATGTGTTCTCAGGTACCTATGATGTATTGTACTCCGGCAAAGATGGAGTGAATTCTTAATGTTTCAAGGGATGATATTTCATTAATCTTAAAAAATTATTATTTATAATAATTTAGGTCTTCTGGGCTTTGTTCGCTGATCACTATACACGCTCAGAAAATAAAAAACAATCTTTTGCAGTTTCTATGGTGACACTTCTTTTATGTATAAAGAGATTTATCATATATAAATATTATATCTAAGGACATCAGAACTCTGGTGAGGGAGGTGACGGTAATTGTCCTTTGCGGTGCCCTAGAGCCATTGTGGTGACATTTTTTTTTTTTTTGTAATAACAAATGAAAAGAATGGTTGTAGTAATTTAAACATTCTTCTTTCTTCTCTGAAAAGTAAATCAACCTCACAGAACCAATAAGAAATTTTAAGTACTTATCTCTGGGTAAAAGGAAAAAATGAAAAAACGAAGTGCTTTTGAATGAAATGATTATTAGCTCTTAAAATGTAAAGCGAAAAACCAACCTTATTAATACGGGCCATAATACGCAACACGGATCGCAGCACTTAAGAAATATTAACGATGAATATAGATTCTATACTTTGATCGTGATGCCGATGATATTCTATTATTTATAGTTTATTCGACCTCGGAGCAAATATGCATATTTTACGAGTACCGCATTCGCACGGCATACGTCACAGCCACGTTATCCGTCCGCTGTTGCGATCGTGTACCGGCGGCGCGAATATCGTGCACCGCGGTCATTAGAACGTGTGCCCCGACGATTGCTTCGTCCTGCGAACGACTCGGCCGGACGAAAACTACGTCTAAGACCAATATTTTCGTCGCCGACCGATTTTACTGCGATCAAACGCTTGATGCAAACGTCCTATGTGTGGGACATTCGGGTATTTTTGCAAAGAACACGATAAATGCCATTGTGCGATATTAATAGTATTACGATGCGCGATAACGGTCACTATAGGTATTACCGCACGTACGGCGATTAACTCTGCACGTCTTAAGCTGGAAATGCACCAGATGCAACATTTTGTTGCGAAACGTCTCGCAACGTAGTTCAATGTTGCGCGTTCCGAATTTTCTGTAGAATCAAATGATACTGGTGCGCACTGCGTGCAACATTGACTCGAAACGTTGTGCAACGTATCGCAACACGAGGGTGCCGTTGCGCTGCCGGAGACCTCGTGCATCACTTTGTTCGCAACGTCCATAGCGCGTACACGTTTATATTGTGTTAATATTAATATATTATTAATCACATCTGTTTAGGTCAAAATTATTATCTAGGAGAAATAAAGTGAAACTATATACTACGTACCTCAGACCAGTTGTGACCTATGCATGCTGTACTTGGGCCACAACAGCAGGAGATGAGAACAAACTTAATATATTTGAAAGGAAGGTGTTAAGAAAAATCTATGGTCCCGTTTATAACCCTGATACCCAAGTGTGGGAGAGAAGGTCAAACGATCAAATACAACAATTATATGGAAAGGGAAATATAGTACAATTTATAAAAGGCACAAGACTGGAGTGGGTTGGTCACGTTTGGAGAGCGGATAACAGTATTGCCAAGAAGGTACTCATAAACAACTTGAGCAGGAAAAGACCTCGCGGCAGACCGAAGCAGCGCTGGCTGGATGCAGTCAGAAGAGATATCCAAGAATTAAGACCAGATTGGCATGGAGACCTAATGCATGCATATAATAGAGAAGAGTGGAAGAATTTGATATTGGCAGTAAAGGACCTAAATGGTCTATAATACTAAAAAAAAAAAAAAATACATATTAAAATAGTAAAAACAATTTTATTTACTCGTACTTATACTTAAATATGGATATTGACGCGGATCGACTGCTCGTGCTTGTTGAGGCTCGACCCGCCATATATAATTTTAATTTAAAAGGACATCACAACCAGGACGTTATAAACCATTTGTTGAACCTAAAATCTATTTTGTTTATCATTTTCCAATTCCAAAAACTCCAAAAATTGCCACAACAAAACATTCACCTCTACTTCTTTATCCATGTTTGGAGTAGGGAAACAAACTAAACACTTGTTACTACAACTGATGATATTCATGTACTGAAAATCTTGTTGTAGTAAAACAATTTCAAAATTTTGTTGCAGTCGGTGCGTTTCCTTTTTGTTTCGCAACATGTATTTTGTAACGGAATGTTGCGTTGCGCAACGAAATGTTGCCGCCGGTGCGTTTCCAGCTTTATACGTGTATTATTTTATACTCGTGCAGTGGGCATAACTTGGAAATGCTTATCAAACTGCGGCGCGGAGGGCGGGCGGGGGTAGGATCAGAAGCATTTTATATCGTAGCAGAGCCTCGGGAAACCCATTACGCGGACGTGTACCCCGGTACCTACCATCGGCGAGTGTTTCCGAACTCGGATGTACAAACAATACGATGTACGAGTAGGTACCTACGCGAGCGGGCCGAATAGTAAATCGCATTGTATAATGTGTACATAAAAAATGAAGAAAAAAATAAAAAAAAATATAAATAACAATAACTCGCCCGGGGAACGGGAAAGTTTTCAGCGTGAACCGTAGCAACCAAACAAAGATATACGTGGAAAGTTCAATGATAATCGGGATCGCATTGAGAATATTAATGAAACATTTTCCTTTGGCTGAGATCATAACTTACACTACTTAATATATATACGTTTCGTCGACTTCGTAAGCGCCGTATACTTACATCTTATTTGTGTACACGTTATAGCCTCTTTTGCGCGCCCGCCTGAAGGATATTTCCGACTGCATGTGCACGCGTCGTGTATACGCGGTAAATTATTGTTTGCTAAAACACGCGCGGCAAAAGAGCCTATGTTCTTGGGAATCCCGTGTTTTTGTGCACTTTCTTTAATTAAAACATCGCTCGACTACTTAACCGTGTACTCCGATCTACATACACGTGACGGCGGCGGCGGCGGTGGTACCTATACAACGATAAAGCAGTACACGACGCACGCCGCGAGTTGATCGTACGCTCGCAGTCGGTAACGCGTACGCCTGATTAAGTATGCAAAATAATAAATATCACGTTCTCGGCTCCGCACACCGACCGCGGGTTCCGATCGCTTTTCGCATTGTAATAATATTATCACCGGAGCTGATCGCGAGCTGCTCGTGAGATTTTGGAAAAGAAATGTGCGTCTTACCTAAGTCTACTTCTACTGCTCGTACGTACAGGACGATTTTTTAACCATGCTCGCACTCACTTTTGACGCCAAAAATGCTCTTAAATTTGTATTTTTTTTTTTTTTTTAATGATTTTTTCTCATGCCAACTTAAGGATGTCCAGTGGCTACACAAACTTTGAAGTTTTCAAACGGGAACATCATACTACTTGCACAAAATATTGTTCAGCCAACTTTCCTGGAAATTTAGATGAAACGTAGTCAAAATTGAGACAAACACTTTCGGAGTTATTCAAATTTAAAATTGCTTTCGAAAAGTGTAAAATTTGCGTTAACTCGGAATTAGTAACAATCAACCATGTCAGTATAGTATGGAAATTTACCATTACACTTAAATTAGAATAATTCAAAAACTGTTCGTTCAAATTTTGATTTCGATACACTAAAATTCACAGAAAGTGATCTCGATAAAATACCGCAGTGAAAAGAGGGTTTTTTTCATATGAAAAAATGTTACAGTTCGGTTTTTCGGTCGTTTCGGAAATAGTGTTGACTAAGTGTGATTAAACGGCTTGAGCGCGGTCGAATTGGAATCGTTCGGATCGTTTTCAAATCAGTCCTCATTTCGAAACTCCGCCAGTTGCGGTCTGTCCGATAATAATTAACAAGAAAACAGTGGCGTATACACGTTTGGAAGCGGGACTAAGGTACAATATTACAATATTACAACGTATTACAAAGTCTGGCGTGGACGGTAATCGCATACACGTTTGAACGATTGCATTTGAATAACACCGCCAGATCGATGGGTAATGAACCGGGAAAGTAATTACATTCATTAGCATGATAATATTGTAAACGTATAATATTTTTTTTTTATTTGGATCGGGTTTAAACGGGCGGGGAAGGGTAGGAGAGGGAATATCCCTATTTCTCCGTTAAGCCGATTTCGCTGCGGCTGCTGCACGGTGAAAATAAATTAAAATGACTCCGAACGATTTTTTACAGCGGTGTGACGTGAAATTAATTTTAAACGTCCACGTCGAATAAAAACAAAATGACACGGTAATAATTATTACGACGTAATAATACATACATATATATTTACCGACCAAGTTCACGTCCAACAGGGATCTATAATACGCACGTATACTAAACAATGCGACAAGTCTGCAGATACGATCGGAAGTGAAACAGTTGAAATATAATTTTATATCGGTCACGTCGCATTTGGTGACGAAACTGTAAGAGCACGAATAATGAAAAGTCGTGATTGAAATTCTCTTTTTTTAAATTGCCTTTAGATAATCGAATAATTATTATTCACGAATTATTATTAAATATATGAATCATTTATTAAGACTTATCAAATTTTCAATAAGATAAATAAACGAGTACATAATATAACAATAAATAAAAATAAAATAAAATATAGTATAAATATCGCCTTGAGTATGATACTCGTATAATGAAGTGTTCGTGAATACGTCCGGTTTAGAATCATCGTCAGGTATGGAAAACGCAACTATATTTTATTTTGTTTTTAATTTAACAAATTGTTTTTCGTTTTTTCCCCAACAACGCGAGCAGTATAAACAGCCTTAGTCTCTCTCTCTCTCTCTCTCTCTCTCGTTAACAGGGCGTGTAAACGTTCAACTAGAATACGTCCAAAACCATCTCGATGGTTAAGTGAGGTCGGGACACGCGCGATTTCATCATGACAACTTCGAGGAAAGCAAAACAATAACGCCGCGTGCATTTTATACCGATAACTGATAAGTAATAACTAATAACATATGATTCACGAAAATTCGACAGCATTAATTGATCTTGCGTTCCAGGGGTTTCGTCGTGCGCGAGTTATCAATTAGCATCGCACACGTCCTACGTTTCTCGTGTGCAATATTTTCCAACGATGAGCTCTATAGTAATAATGCACTTCTCGCCGTGTACGCACAGCAACGTTAAAACGATTAAAAACTTTAATATTGTAATATAAAACTACGCGTACACACGGACACACACACGTACGCGCGCGCGCACACACTCGGCTGCGAAATTAGGAGTTTCTTCATATGCCGTTCAAACTTATAAATAGATTTTCGGTTTCAAAGTTTCAGACGAGAAACAAACAGGATAGATGCATACATACATATAACGCTGTTATATATAACGGAAACTATATCGAACAAACTTCACTCTGCACAACGTTTTAATAAAATCAAGAGATGCCCTTACACAATAATTGAACTCAACACGTCGGTGTACATGACGCGTACGACGACGAATTTATTATACAGCGCTTTATGTTGCGCGGACTCGCGGCGCAACGAACATAATTACCGTATCCATCCCGAAAGCACAATAATGTTTGCGGCAGTTACACGCGGCCGTGTTGCGCGCTTTTTCTAAATATTATATTATGTGTATTAATATCCGTATACGTGCGTCCCGCGGGAGCCCACTCGTGCGGGTATACGACGTGCGTTACGTGCAAACTCGCAAGTCCCCGCGGCACGCACCGTGTGCACACGCGTTTCCCTGTTCGTAGAACCGATTCGTGCACCGAAGATAATATGAAATTAGTTTGGAAATTAATCGTGCAAACTTTTGGAACTCGGACGCTGCGCGACGGTCGAAATACGTATTTACGATAATTATTTATATAATAATATCACGAACGCGCGTACCTATGTTCAGTGGCAGCGCGATGCAGGTTGAAGTAGCTCCTACTTCATGACTGAAACGGGGTGGGTGGGCAGCGTGTGTGTGTGACGGAACACATAATTTGCGCAATCAACGTGATTTTACATTATTTTGTCTGGGCCCCGTTCGTTGTAATATGTATGTACCTACAAGTGTGATTTCATTTTTGAACACTTTCACATAGGATTGGAGCTCGTTACGTAACACATAAGTACATAACTACTTCATTAGAAGATAAACTTCGCGCCGCCACTGCGAATGTGATACGTATGCGACGGACGACGCGGACAATTTTTCTAGCAGGACGGTTTTTTTTTCGTTTGGCTCATTTCGCTCCGATCGATTTCCAAAACGTTTTGGACAAACGGCAAAGTGTACTTACGCGCGTGTTTTTCTAATTCCCGCGCCCCGTACAACGCAATATCGCAGGAGGGGTGTGTCCGACCCACGTAAATTTCTTACTTTAATTATTCTCGGAAAAGAAATAATTTGAAATTATAATTTTTTCCCCATTTTATTTATAAAATATGTATGTTTTCTACTCTTGTTATTATTTAATAATGAGACGTATTATTGTACAGAATAAAAACGCATGCGGTATCTACCACCACCACCATCATTATATATTTTGCGTTTTCCTAACCAGGACGCGCTGCAGTGTGTTAAAATATTAAGTATGTACGGGATCCGTATTAAATTTCGTTTTTCACGGGCGCATCCGAATTGGTTACGATCGAATATTGATTCGAGTTCCCTTCGAAATATCACCACCATAGCGACCACACGGTTTCGGACGTTTTCAACTTTAAGGCCGGATTTGCACTATATTGGCGTACCTATACCACGTATTGCGTAAAGCAATTAATTCTCATTGGTCGGGCCACGTGATGGTTATTTCGTTATTCGGGTAAGCTGAATGATACATTATTATCATATCATCAGTTTCATCACTATACGGTTATATTATATAAAAAACACGATCATGACCACCGATAACAGAAAAATTCGAACACATATTTATATATTTATTTATTTTTTATGCTATCAACTAGTTTTTATTCGATCTGTTACACGTGGATCGTTAAGAACGATCGATGATAAATACTAGAATAAAAATAAATGAATAATAGAACAGATTTAACAGTGTATAGATGCCTCCCAGTGAAGGTACTACGACACGAGGAAATTAACTAGTTAAATAAGCGGGTCACGACACCATTGCTTTACAATAGTGTTTTCGTTCGGTTGCCTGGGATAGTATTCGAAGATAGGTTAGATATTAGAGGATTTTTGTGGTGCGTTAAACGGCTGGTAAATCGTTTGCAGTAAGTCTTGGCACGTTGAGATCAGAGTAATAAGTGTGGTTTGAGGCATAAATGATGCGTAAGCCTTTGGATTGGAATCTTTGGATGTGGTTGATATTTGAAATTTTGGCAGCATCAAACAAATATATAGATACACGCGTTTCAAAATATATCAATAGATTCATGCTTTCAAGACGCTGTTAAGAACTATAGTTATTATATTATAGTATTAAGCTGAGAAATCAGACCGAAACGTGTATATAGGTACTAAGGTCAATTCAGAATGTCTAACATCAAAAGTTTTTCGAAACTCCTGAATATAGTTAATTGGGTATTCGGAGATTGGCCATGATTATGGTTCTTGCAGATTCCAAGATACTGAATTTATCACACGTTACCGCGAAGTTGGTTTCGTTCAACTTTTGAACGTTTGCTAAAATATTTCACCATAGATTCCTCGATACAATGGTAATGTGTTACGAACACATTCGCGGTACGTACATCAGGTATCGCACATGGTAAACACCAAGTGCACGGTATAATACGGTATAATACGGTATAATATGCACGGTACACGCACTATGAGAACCCGGGGCTGCAGGATCGCGAATCCACACCTTTAACGGGGGGGAGGAGCGGTACGTTTTGTGAATCTGAGCAGAGCGTCGTGCCCCCACCCGCACCGTCCGTGTGTATGACGTGTTCGTACACGCGTCAACGATTTCCGTTTCCTTTTGTGCAATTATCGTTCCGGACGCACGAGACGACTGTAATAATACGTGCGCGATGTTTTTTCCTCACTCTTTCGGTTTCCCACCCGTCGTCGTCGTTTGCACCAGTCACCGCAACCACCCAATCGTCGGTCTACGTTTGAATACAGCGTACCACCGCGGTCGTGGCGTGCGCGCATCGCCACCTTGTTACAATTAAGTTAAAAAGTTAAGACTGCAATTTACACGAATATTGAAGTTTTGATACCCTGTGTACAATTTATATTGTACGCACACCGCGTGTGCTGAAAGAAAACGCGGTGAAAAAGAAAAAATAAATTCATTCGCGTTCAATTAATTAAATTTTTTTTTTCATACGTATATATGCAATTATTTGAAAGAAATATTATAATGGACAATCTGTACGACAACGTATGCGATGACTGTATAATACGTGGACACTCGACGGAGAATACTGCCCGTTAGATCTTAGAAGCACTGCTGAAAATTCCTCTTAAAGGGAAAAATACTTTTGTGATAATACGATAACATTATTATCATTTTAAGTCTGCTATTGTGTTATACCGTTTTCGTATAATAACATTTGTACATCAACGGTGTATATTGTCCATAAAAAGCTCTTTTGGATTTTTATAGTAGGAAAAAGCTATACGAATCGCGGAAAGCTCCGAAACGAACGCAACGGAAATCAGGATTACTGCACAAACAAGCGTTTGTCCTAATACTTATAGTTTTACGCGATTTGAGTACACCACAGTGCAGCTCATAATACTACAGCCCGTACACATCGTACTGTACCAGCAGCAGCAGTGTTGGAAAAATAGCAAACAGTATACAAATATTATTAGTATACGCGTACAGCTGTTTTTTAAATGAAACGGACAGCTAGAGTTGGAAGAGTTTACGACTTTTGAAAGTACTTCCGCACGTTTTCACGATTTAATAAACAAAATTGTTATATAGACGGTCCGAACGTTATGCCACGAAGGGTTATTTTATTATTTTAACATTTGAGTCGCGAGTGAAACGTTGATGATTTTTAATGAAATTAAGAATTTGGTTTTTCCTCGGAATATGAGGTAGGTATACCAACTATACACTTTTTAGGTCGAGCAAATCATATTTGCCGGACTATGCATAATACATTATTATGTCATAACAGTACAGCTGGTGTGCACGAATTTATTTGTAAAAAATATATTTGTGCCCGAATAACAAAAAAAAAAAAATGCAGTACGACGGACTTGGGATAACTATAAAAGCTTTTTCTCTCTCTCTCTCTCTCTCTCTCTCTGTGTTTACATGTTTCAACACTTTTAATTAAGCAGGTAGTTTATCGTTTTTTAATATTCAACATTTATTTTGATTAATTACACATAGGTACATTTGTGTTTCACAGAGCGTCATGGTACACTCTCCTCCCCAACACCCCACCCATGGCTGCGCAGGAGAGATGGCAGTGCCGAAAGAGCGTCATGTCGTAACCGTCGCGCGATATAAGCTATTACACGCGGTGCGTGGGCGCTGCAGTGTACGATACATATACGTACGCGTAATAAAAGTAACACGTGCACTGCGTACCCCGTAACCCCGGTCAACTCGGTTGCGAATAAATTAGAGCTCGACGCGCGCGGGAAGAAAATATTAGCCGCGATTTCCCGCGTTCGTTTCTGCGCGCGAACATTTTGCGAGCACGAAAATATGTCAATACCGTGGAATACGATACGCGTGACGCGTGTATAGACGCTGCAGCAGAGGTGGGTACTACTGTAGTGAGCCCCGTAGACGAATGCGTACGGGTTAGACGATATTTAAAAGAAAACCACAACGTTTGTATACAATAATTGTAGATTATTAACATTTAAAACGAGATAGGTTTTTAAGACTAACGTTTCCACATGCGGAAGTCGTCAGAATTGTCTAAGAACAAGTGAAGTGAGGCCCCGAGTAACACTTCGCTTGATCTTATATACTACCAGTTATCACGTCACCTTCTCGTATGATCATCGTACGAAGCCTTTTTACATAAATTCGTATTCAGCTTTACATCATACTGTAATATAATCATACATTTAATAATACACATATCACGTGATACTACACTTCCGTTAAGACGATAATTACTGTTATTCGATAACATTTTCCGTTTTAAAAGCATTGTCTCGTCGATTCGATTTCGTGACACACCGTATAATGTATAGTCTGCAAATTATTAAGTGTAACGCCGAACTTTTACGTACAACAGTGCTGTACCTACCGCTACCGCGTGCGACGTATCATGCCAAGTATATCGTTGTGCTGAAACGTTTCAAGTGAAACACAATATTGTTATTGTTTCTCCGGCACGGCTTATCACGGGAGAAATAATGTCTTCAACGGCATCGGTTGTGCGACGATGACACACGCCGGATTTATAATTACCCGGAATCGGAGGAGCATGACGGTTTAAACACGTCTGTCTATTTTAATCGGAAATAATCGTAACACGTATGGTTTTATCGGATTTTAAAAATATCAACACTGCACTTGAGCGTAATTTGACGTTAAATATGCGTGCACAGTACATTTATTCTGATCGAGTAATCCGATGATCGGTGACCTGCAGTGAATCCAGTTTTATCGAAAGACTAATATACAATGGCTTGGACATATTTAACGAGAAGATAAGAGAGTGATGCAGTAGAGTCGGTATTATAATTGGAAACAATATGGAATGAGACCTCGGGAAAGTCCGAGGAAAATATGGATCTATGTAGTCGAAGAAGACCTAAGTAGTATGATGGGAATATACACGTGGAGAGAAACGGTACATGACGGTGATGAGCGGCGTAATGTTGTATTGGCGGCAAAAACTCTTGGAGAATATTGTAAAAGCCACAAGAAGAAGAAGTAATCAAGTAATTTTTCGGTTCGTCGAAAACGGAATACGTCTTAATCCCTATGTTGCGCGTGTGAGCGAAAGGGAGAGAAAATCAAGGCTTGCAATCCCCTTAACGTGTTAATGACGAAATTAGTCGAGAGTTGTGATTATTAAATAACCATCAAAACAGTGAGGAAGAAGATTATCGGTTATTTTATTACATGGATATGTAGTCTTGTCGCTCGGGTCATGCTGGAACTCTTCGAGTGAAAATTGCAAATGTAATAAAACGGTAAGTTTCCTTAACAACAATTTGGTTGTCCTGGTATAATTAAATTCAACTTTCTAAAATCATAGTGCATTTTGTGTGAATACTATAAGAGACGCAGAATACGTTGCAACTATGGTTTTGACTATAATTCCACTATGACCAAATCGTTATTACTATAATAGGAAAACATTATACTCGTTTTGTTGCACGTAAAATACATAATATATTAATATCCATTCGTCATTGTACTTCCCTGAGTAGCGTTGTTTGAAGTCATCGACGACCACGTGTTTTTTTTATTTTTTTCATCAAATGATAGCCGAGCATTTCGGTAAACGACCACCGTTCGACTTTCTTCTCGACGAATTTCAACCACATAAATAACAGCTATTTGGTATACCATTGTCCGACGCCTGGGACCTTTGGTTTTAACGTTTTAAGAACGAATCGAAATTTAAATAGTACCAAAAACAAATAAGCGGCGGATGGGATGAAGGGTGTGGGTCGAATCTAATTAAAGGCCACCGGTAAATATTTGCGGAGAAGACAAATTTCCATGTTCTAAATACACAAAGCTTTTGAATTATCTGACGTCCGCGCAATGACTTATAAAACAATTAAAATTAAAACGATGGTATAAAAACTAACAAGTTCGTAATATTAATTAAAAACGGTAAATATTTGAATTAATTCGAAAATTAAATCAGAAAGATAACAAAAATATAACTTCATCGAGGCAACTGTATAATATTTTATACATATATATATATATAATACATAGCGTGTTTATTACGTAATAAACTTTCATAATCAACTTAACACAAAAAATTAAATAAATAAAAAGTATAAAACAATAAAATAGCTATCAAATTTTCACGGACCTATTACTTTTATAAGAACAAGACGTCACTCGATCCCGGTTGATTAAAAAAATTATAAACGTGCGTATTATTGCGGCAAAAAGTACCTATGCTTGTGGAACGCGCCGTCGCGAGAGTACAATAGTGCGAATAATATTATCGTATAGTTAAAATTCTCCAAGCGTTCACGATCGAAGTATAATATTATTGTTTATTCCGTTGCGGAATAGTGATGCTGCGTTCGCTCTGGTTTTCGTATATCCGTGTACCGCGTACATGTATGTATATAAATACAAGGTAATTTATTAGGCGTAAGTTTACCAATTTTTTGGTGGTAAAAATGCATTATTTTAATTTTTTTTTTCAACGTTCAAGTAACCATAAAATTTAAGTTTTTCATGCTTACTTTAGTATGTTTTGTCGCCGTGTATACAACATTTTGTTTTTCAAACGAGATCACCATTTTGTTACGTAAAATATTATTCAATTAATTTTTCAGGAACTTTTTACGTAATGTAATGTCAATATACGGATCAATCGGTGTTATTTAAATTTAAAATTGCAAAAAAAAAGTGTAAAATTTTCAAATTTCATCCTTAATACATAAATTAGTATAATTCAATAATTACTCGTTTGAATTTTTATTTTGGTACATCAAAATTTATAGAAAAATATCCCCAATAAAATACCGTACTGAATATGGGGTGTTCTTATTTGAAATAAAAAAATTGTATCCTCTTAAGGTGGCATGAAAAAAAAAACATTATAGAAAACTTAGTTTTTATAGTAACTTGAGCGTTGAAATAACCTTTCAAATTTAATAATTTTTTGGCAAAAAAAAAGGGGTGTGCACTGCTTCAAAAATTCGCACTGTATAAATGTTCATAGTGCGTCACCGTCACGTGGAGGCGGGTGAAACTTTCTATAAGATAATACGCGGTTCTAATTAAAATACAAATATACAATTTGTTATAATATCAACTTTAAAGGTGAGCACTTTCAAAATAACGACTTAAGTTCTAGTTTTTGATGCGCACACGTACATCAGTGGCGTTATTGTTCCCAGCGGATGTTCACAAAACATACGTGTTACGAGGGCAAGAACATTTTTTTATATTTTATTTAAGTAGTTCACCACTGAGACTCTGAGACTGTATATACGGGTGTAAAAATTAATTGTATATACGTTTTCTGTTAATAAACTCGCGTTTGACATTATAACATAATAACGCACGTGGGCAATATAATTACAATTCGCAGACAAAAGACAATGCGGAGAGCTGTTGCTCATATACATAGCCCACTATGCGACAGAAACAGAGTTCTCTTTATTTTATTTTACTTTTTCGAATACATTCACATACACACACACACACACATGCGCTATGTGTTCAAACGTTGAAATAATATTATTAATTGATCACATTCGCTCGCCACTCTTATGATTTAAAAACATTAAAAACAAATTTATGGTTGAAAACCAATTGGAACGTTTATATTGACAAATTATCCATTTTTAATACGTGACTATATATACAGAGTTATTCCCCCCCCTTTTTCGGCCGTCGATTAGATTTGATTTTTTTTTTAAATTTTCAAGTTACCAAAAATTATATGTATTCCGTAACTTAATTTTTCAAGGCTCCTCAAAGGTGTCCTGTGGTGATAAAACTTTATTTTTTTCAAATGGAAACATAATTTTTTACCGTGGTTTTTCGTTGAGGTAACTTTTCTGTTTTTGAATTATTCTAATTTACATACTAAAAAAAATAGTCTTATAATTGATAATAGTTTTATACTTTTCATACGCAACTTTAAATTTGAGTTATTCGAAAAGTACTAGTCCCAATTATGACTTTATGACTACGTTACATCAAAAATTTATAAAAATAAACTGAAATAATACTTCGATAATACTTCGCGTGAAAAAATATTTCCACTTGATAAAATCTAGGTTTCTAAATCCATAGAACACCCTCAATTTGGTGAGAAAAATAAACTTATATAAAACCTAGATGTTATAGTAACTGGACGTAAAATAAAAAAATCCAAATATTATAGAACTTTTACGGCCAAAAAAAGGGGCGAGCATGGTTAAAAAGTTTAATTTAATTAATTTTAATAAATATTTCAAGATGCACACGTGTGTTGCGTAAGATCTAGGGATAAATTATAATATCTCCTTGAATAGAAATACATTTTTCGGAGAAAACTAATCTTACATGCACGCGTTACAGCCCGATAAGCCCAATCGTGCGTATACGAGCATACTATTTTTTCCAAGAATTTCGGTACGCAACAAGCAGTGTCGAGCCAACCAGCGGTTTTTAAATGAATATACAAGTATTTCGAGTTCAGAGCGTGTTTCAGCGTCCATAACAAGTACACGCTTATAGCCGTAGCCGGGGCATTGTTTTTCACGTTTTTCGAATATTTCACTGCAGCGCAACACCGCGGCCAACATGCTACAATGCTCGATATACGAAACATTGCCGTCGACCGTTGTTTTCCGGTGTCCGAGACGTTAGTAACGGTTTTATTTTTCTAAAATTCATCTCGCTCGATAATATTAATATAATAACGTTGGCGGGGGTGGGGGGGTAATAACTGCAACGTAATCGGAAGAACGTAAAGATGAAAATATCTTTATGTTATGATAATACGAAAACAACCAGTATAGACGTCAAATAAACGGTTTGATTGTTTGCCGGGAAATGCGTTATAAATGTTCAACAACACCCGTCGGGTTATATGAAAAATATTTTACGAAAAATTAAACAATAAAACGGCAATATAAATGCAATAAATATATATATTATATTATACGTACGACGGAAGGCGGTACATACTAAGTATATATATATATATATATATATATATATGTATAGCTGCTGCTGCTATATTTTCGTCAGAAAAATAAAAATAAGCTCGTATTTTCTTTATCGTTTGTTTTTTTCTCCATCGATTTTTGTTTTCTTTTGGTCACCGCACGTATGTGTTCGCGGGGCTTTACATTATTTATGTGCCGTACGCAAGTGCACTCGCTCACACGGGTTTTATTCCTACGCCGCCGCCGCCCCCACTGCCCGTCAGAAACGCGAGGTGAAAAAGTCGAAATCTCCGGCGAAAAGACAATATAATAATAACGTATTTATATTATATATATATATATATATATATATATGTATAAGAATAGGAGCGGGCGAGCGCGTTTCAGGTTTAATAGATTGTCTATTTTTCTATTCCTCGTATCGTGTTTGCACTGCAGAACCCGACGCGGTATAACGGTTTAATATCAATATTGATTCGAACGGATTTAAGTCGTCCGCTCTTTAAAAACACGGATTGACGCTTTTATTACAACAATAATAACAATAATGGATTCGTCCGTTTCTTTTACTATACGCGTATATACAGTACCTGTGTACGCGCGCAGTCCACCGTATTATATATATATAT
Source organism: Periphyllus acericola (assembly GCA_949715065.1). NCBI lineage: Eukaryota > Metazoa > Arthropoda > Insecta > Hemiptera > Aphididae > Periphyllus > Periphyllus acericola. The sequence continues at coordinate 15,013,593 of OX454270.1, read as the reverse complement.
ATATATACACTCTTCACTTCACAACATTGATTTCCACCTGCAGCAATGTCTTTATGTAATATATTATATTTATTCGTCTTTTTCCCCTCCCCACGTGTACATGGCGGTGAGCAGGTGGAGGGAGGACCCCTTAGAATACAAGAGTGTGTGTGTGTGAAGGGTTTTCTGCAAAAGGTTTCTCGTTCAAATATCAAGAACGCAACTACACGACTGCCTGTGTGTGAGTATTTTTTTTTGTTTTTCAACACATACGCACACACATGCACGCAGTCTATAAAAACCTTTTCGACACAATAAACCGTATATATATATATATATATATACACCCTCTGTGTAGTGTATCCTCTGAACTCGCACTCTCTGTACATAGGTGTTCTCGTGGACGCAATAAAATGTCCACCGAAATCGTTTCGATGCCAATTCCGTCATCCGAACACACAGCGAATCTTTCTCCCCAACCCCTCCCCTCACCGCCAATCGGGGGTAGTGTTTTAATTAAAAATACTGCCGTGCCGTTTCCGCGTACGTTTCGTACACGTCCGACGCTGCGTGTATATATGTATATAAATATGCGCGCGTGCGACCGACGGGTCGTGGCCGGGCGCGCTGGGTTATCGTTCGGAAATCGAAAATTAATAAGCATCCGAACGCGTAATTTATCGGTAAAACATCCGCCTGCCTCCCCTTTCAAACTGATCCCCCCGGCCCCCGGAACCAGCTATTTTTAAGCTCGGGCCGGATTCTCCCCTCTCCAATCCCCGACGTTCTGTTTATTTATTATTATTTTTAACGCGTGCAAAACCGATTAACTATACGATATTATGTTATATATACGTACGTATTATACGTTATACGTGTCCGCTGCATAAAACAATACAAAAAACGATTTTAATTCGTGCTGTACGAGATACGCGGTTGTCCGACGCACACCCCTATCTGCTGATGGAACTTTCACCCCATCGGCCATCGTTCACTTCCGACCCGCGACAATAAGAGCGCATGTAATAACGTACTGCACTCGAACCGTGGTATTATCTAATTTCATACGACGATGATGGACGACATTGAGGAACAACACTTATTATTATAACAGCAGTTACGATTTGTAATAGGTATTTCCGAGACCGTTCTTTACCAGCATACGTCGTCCAATGACTGGTGCATTTTAAGAGTTTTTATATCAAAAATTCAAATTTGAAATTAAATTTTAAGATTTTACATAAATTTATGAACATTTTTTTATTATTTGTTCAATAAACTGTAAAGTAGATACTCGTATTATATTATTGGACACTAAAGTATTAAACTTTGATAAAATGTGGTGGTATGGCGAGGATATTTAGAATCACTTTATATTGTTATGTTTATCAATCTGTTAGACAGAAGAGCAATAAAATCAATACTGACATCTGGCAAAATCGTTCTGTAAAAGTTTTTTGCCGTCAGTTGTAAGACGTGTGAATTTATTTACAATTATTTCATTTAAAATGCTTGAGTAAAATTTTTAACGGCATTATTTAAAATTTTTAGGACATAAAATTATTTTTAAGGGCATCAGAACATTGAATTCCCATCATACGTGGTCGGCCGGGAAATTAAGTGTTTTTTTTTTTTTTTTTACAATCAAACGTTAGAGATCGCTCTTCCATTGTTTTATGCCATTTTCGTACAACTACCACGCATTTTTTATGGTTTTGGTTTCGTAGCTCTCAAACGACTCGATGTTACAAAGGCGTCACAAAACGTGAAGTGGCTAATTGGAGGCAAGAACAAACAACAGTGCGAGCGAGCAGCTAATAATAATATCATACCTACTATCGCGTATAATCAACTGCGCAAAATGGGAGTATATAACACAGATCCCCGCCAAGCGTTTGCGACTTATATATTTTTTTCAATGCTCAAAACGATCGTACATCCATTTCCGTCCATAGGTGGCCGTTAGGTAACACAAATATCGTTATAATATTAACAAGATGGTTTTCTGTCGAATTATTTTTATCGCGGGCGCCCGTTCTCTCAAAACGGATTAGCGGGGATGCCTGCTGTTCAATCGAATAGCTCGCATGGGATAACATTAAATACCTTAACCGCTTGCATACGCGCCGTGCCGTCTTATAGTGCGCATTCGAAGCCAAAGGTCGTGTTAAAGGGCGATGTATTGGGTGTAAGGTTTTACTGTGAAAATTGTATTTCAATAAGCACGTACGTTATCTAGAATCTGTGTGTAAATTTCTTTCGATTTCGGCCGATGTTCAACGAGAGTTTTTGGTAATTTCAAAACTTTCAAAGGCAATTAATGAAAGGCGAGAAGTTTTTAGGTCGATACTTATTGATCTAGATAAGTTAACCCGGATGCCGTGCGACACTGGTAGGTCGGATCGCTTGACCTGAGGATAGTTTTACGCATTAGCACGTTTCCGTTAGACGGCGCGACAAACATATTATAGTGCCGTATATTAGCCGTATAATACGTATTTCATTACGAGTTCTGCATAAAAGAAAAGTGTACATTTAAAATGTTTGAGAAGTTTTCTGCCGTTTGAATAGTAGGTAGGTACTCCGTACAGATGTGTTTCGAACCCATTCAATTTTATCTCATACTTTCCGGTGAATATTATTTTTCTTTCTTGGAAACTACGGGTTGACGACGCGAGCACTCGTTGCTACGAATGAAGTATAAAAATCCAAAAACCAACACCGAGAAATCGGTTGCAACAATTTACTAAGGAACTTTTGCCTTCCCTAAACGGGGAAATAGTTAAACACATATTTCACTTTCGAGCCGTGTAAATTGTCATGGAAGTATACTTTTGCAAAGTGTGATAAATCTGACACAGTGATAGTATAATGGTTAAGAAATATTCTAAGTGGAAAATTTAAATCGTTATGAAAAACGATTAGTCTTATTAAAATCTTGACGCGTCGTAGGATATGAAATTTCGGCTTATTCGCATGTCGCGCTGCCGTAGTCATACGTAATGTGTTCACCGACTTATTAAGACAGTGTTTTCTAATTCCTAGGACACGCATCATCTAGGGGTGAATAGGCCCAAGTTCATAAAAGGTATAAGGTATTTTTAGAGGAAATATAACACTTCGGATCCTTTAATTTTATTCGATGACCTTAGAACATAACTACTTCAAATAGTATAACGTATTTAGCACGCAAACTACTGTGACTCGAATAGGGGTGACACATCCTTGAAAATGTTTGAACGAATCACTTTATTCGGGTATTTTTACCTTATTCTATCACAGATAGTTGTGGTGTGGTTTTTATAACATTTTGTTGAATAATAATTGATTGTTAAGGGATAAACAAGCGTTGATAAGATATGTATTACATAATTGTAGCATATATGCATTCCTTTGCGTAATACGTAGTATACAAGTTGTTTAATAAAAATTAAACTAAAAAAGTAAAATAACGTATTAATCAATAGTTTTTTAATCTATATCATCTAACGATTAGTAAATATTTTGTAACGAATACGATTGACATGAGTAACTTGATTGGATAAGAAGCCCAATATGGCAATACCCTCATTTAATTTGTTATTTATTTAATTTAAGATTACAGAAACATTTGATTGCAACAGGTCACACGTAGGACCGGTTTCTTTTTAGGCGTCGCTCTGGGTTATCAGGTAGGGTGAGAGAGGACGTATTTTTTATAAAAGGGTTTATGTGGGAGCCGAGTTTTCAATGGGATCGTTTATAATGTGTAGATCTAGATGTTTAACGGTTGTGATGTTGAGGTCTTTGTAAAGGGCATCATTGTTTGTACACTACGGAGCAGTAAGTCGAAGAATAATGTTCTGATGTGCTTGTATAGGACGGATGTTGGAAGGAGCGGCTAGGCCTCAAAAATGTATACTTATAACTAAAATACGGTGAAAATATTATAAATACATTCTTGATTCCCAAGTCATAACGACCAATATTTAGACAACGCGGGTGTGTGTGTGTGTGTGTGTGTGTGTGTGTGTGTGTGTGTGTGTGTGTGTATATGTGAATGTGTGTTACATCAAAACTATACCATTAATTTTATATAACGGAGTAATAATTTAAAAAAAAAAAAAAAACTACTCTGAGCGACGCATAATTTACTCTTACTTTTTCGGAAGGAATAAAAGAGATGAGAAATGATAATACGATAACGTCACCCTGATAAATGGGACAAATAACGCGTATATATTATAACAAGACGGAATAAGAGATATTCCTCCAACTATTTGGTTCGACTTCAATTGCTAAGGAGCGAGAAAAAATAACACGAATACGGGTGGAGTACCATCAGAATTAAAATTATTTACATAAATGGGTATATATCTAAAAAAAAAAGTTAATTATTTAATCCACGCTCTAAAAGGTGTTATATACTGATATAATATCATACGAATAATGAGCGACTTGTTGTTCCCACTGTTTTAATATATTATAAAAGGCTCACTACGGCAAGCAACTACATATTTACTTAGTTTTTATAGCATTTACATTTCTACGCGAATACGCGAACAACAGCCCCGTAGACAATCATTTTATAACGAGACCGTTTAAAAATTACAATCGGAGTGGTGGTAGGCAAGTCTTATATAATAATATGCACTTTTGCGTTACTCTTTTATAAAGTACCAACCAGCGTTTTGCCTTTTCCGTTCGATAATGGAAAAGGGCGCGTATATTTTCTCATTGTGTGCACGTGCGACCAAAACGATGATACGTTTTAAATAATAATTTTAATATTAGACCTAAAAAAAAGCTCACAACTCAAAAGTCATACGCACATATTGTTGTATCGTTGCTCTATTTTTTTTTTTTATTTTTTATTATTAAAATATAAAAACTTCTCTCGTTCAGACGCTATAATGAAAAATATCCGTCCCCGGGTCACCAGATACTGTATTTGAATCGTATTATTTATATTATAATACAGGTTATGTATTATGTTATAGTATTATTTCCGGTAGCAAATATCGTTTGACGTCATGTATTATATTCTTGATCAAACGGTGCGCGTACGCATATTAAAATAAATACCGACTTGTCGCGTCTCATCGAACGACACATAATATTTATCGACACGAATCGACGATGTAGTAAAATGTCAAAACAAAAAAAAAAAAAAAACGACTACATGTCATTTAACCGGTAGCCTACGACATTTACGACGTGCCTCTTGCAGGTGTTGTTACAAACGTTCGAATCGTAGTCGTCGAACCGGCCGACGAGCCCCACGTTTTTATTATTACATAAAGGTCGAAAAACAATATAATAATTATAATACGATATGTAAACGATAAAGGTCGTATGCAGAACGATGTATTTTGACGTATAACATGTTACACATAGACGCACCGGACATAATATCGTTTTTGAAGTGAAACCGTTCTCTCTCGTGAGGGTATACGACAAACGTGTATGTGAAACGCTAAAATGCGACGCCAGGGATGTTACGAAACGCTTTTCAGAGATTCCTGGTTAGGTCAAGTGAGACCAGGTAATCTGCAGGGAAAACGTGGAACGGAGCGGTAAAAACAAGCAGAGGTTTCATACGCGCGTGCGCGAGAGATGTAGAGGTCTTCTCTCCGACTTCTCCGGAAAGTTTACGCCGCACCGGTCCAAACATTTTGTGACCGCAGTGAGTTGTTGGACATTACTCGAGCGCGGTTTTCTCGTTCGCGTGGTAACTGAGAGTAGAGAATACATAAAAAATACATACAGACGTATTAGTAATGTAAACGTATTACAATATGTACTCGTAGTATTCCGTCTCACTGTTTGCACCCAAACAATAATAATCATAAGCTATGTATACCCGGGGTTACCAAGTTGCGGTTTATCGTAAGACGCAAAACATTTTAAAAAATAATAGTGTTTTTGATTTTATACTATGTTTTGATACACTGTTAAAATACTTGATTGTTTTTAAAATGTTAACGTATTTTTTAATTCTCACATGATATCATCCGACCTACTCTATCGTATTTGTGAAGGGTTCATTTTCTTTGTAAGCTTTTAAAGTTTAGATTATGTGTTGTTGAAGCAGCCCTAAATAAATCTGTTAGAATACCATCTGTTAAATCTGAGCGATTGTTTAGATTTTATTATTTTTACTGTCGAATGTAAAGACTCGCAATAATATGTTGTTCCAAAAATGTGTTAATTTTTGAGCGCAAAGTGTAATTTTTAGACATATTATGGCAGGCATATGTTTCAACAATTTCAACGAAAAATAAAAACTGTATTTGAACTGCTTCAGTGACTTCGTATTCCAATAGTTCTAAGATTCGAATTCCTAGCTACGGTATTCTCTTAATCATGTTCTATGATATTGGGCAACCATTTTCAGTGACATATTCAACTACAGAGGGTTTTTCTAGATATCCAAACGACGGTTTTTGTAATTTTTAGTCATTAAATTGACCTTAGAAATCGGCTCTTGCCTATACATATTTTTCATTATACTGAGTAGCTCGCGACTCTCTTATTTTTGCGGCCACCTCTTCCGTATACCCGAAATTCATCTTTATTGATCTCAATCGCTTTTTCCATAGACCACACGAATCATTCGCGTTACAGTAACGCATTACATGTACAGTGGTATCGCGTGTTTTAAATTTGGTATTTAAATTCAATGCAATGTCAATATCAATACGTAATCTCTAATAATAAATAATGATAAATTCACAAAAAAATTTAACGCCTGCAGATCGCGCAACGCGTTTGACACATTCTATTTTTTTTTTTTCTATAACAACTTTAAAATACATCGAAAAATCCAGTGCGGCGTGATCACACTGTGCAGTGAACGAATTATCTTAAGACTAACTAAATAATACGATGTTTCTTTACAGCCTTCAATCGATATCCTAAACACTCGTCCAGCGACGTGTCGACAAAATTGAATATTACCACGGAGGGATGCAAGTAGGTACACGTATTTTTGCCATTTCGTAGAATATTTTTCTCATCAAGTCTAATTAAGCAGTTATGTTTTACAATGATTTCCTCACGTGTAACAAGAACAACCGTTTGACTTGTGTTTTGCCATTCTCTTAAATCTCAATTATTTTACTCGAGCTGAGTAATTTTTGGGTCTTCCCCTCCGGAAAACGTTCAACAAGCCACTTGGTTGAAAACAATAAGAATGTTATTTTCAATATACCAGGTTAGATTAACGCTGCAGTTAAGATCGTTTAAGACCTGTTGGAAAATCAAAACCGTATTTGTTCAGCTGTAGGGTGGTTTCCAGTATTGTAAAAGATACTGTTTAATGGTATCTAAGTACAGATACAGATACTTATCTCCAATGTTATTTAAAAAACGTATTTGAATACTTCATAAAAAAAGTATTCAAGTATATGAGTACAGATCCTTCAAAAAAGTATTTTTAGATACTTGTAAATACTTAAAAAAAATTGAAAAACCACGTTGTTTAACTTATAATCATAAAAAAATGTAAAAGAATTTTTAAAACTTTTTATGCCTTACATAAATTATGTAGATGATATAACAAATAGCCTTAAACTAAAATTACACATCTTGAAAAATAGCGTTTTTGACTAGTTTCATTATCGTTTTATTTGTCAGTCCACAAAACCTATTAGCTGTTTGTGTTAAACATGATATAACTGGAATACAATTTGTAAAAAACTATTTTAAAATAGTATTTGATTTTAAATACAGATACTCTGAGAAAGTGCTTAAATCAAGAAATGCATATACTTTTTAAAAATATTTAAAATACGTATTTGAGTACTTAAAATGTATTCGAATGCTTTTACTCGAATACTTTTACTCAAGTGTCTTGCAATACTGGTTTTTTCGTCGTAGTAACCGTTTCAAATTTTAGTACAACTGTGAGATTTGGAAGTACAAAGACAGAAAATGAAAATAAAATAATATCATATCATATTATACATGCGAAAGGAACCGTGATGGTTTCTCAGCGATATGATTCTCTAATCATATAGCCACTGACAAAGTATTTGAATCCGACGGATTCGACTAATCTTCTATAATTATACATATAGTTAGGCCGTTAAGAAGAGATTCAATTAGAGTTTACAACCACCGATAAGATTGTTTTTAGTTCGTAACGATAACGCTGTGATAGGAGAGTACAACTTGTCGAGTAGGATAAATCATAAGACACGTTTTGATACGACTACGGCACAATAAGACACAAACGTTCAAAAAGGTAAAAGCTAAGACCAAAAACGTAGTGAAATGAAGTCGTTTCTTAAAAATGTGATTTCAGAGATAATAAAAAGTAAAGCTCGAAATTATAGTCGAAATTGCATTTTTAACAAAGAAACTTGAGCTTGATTGTATATATATTTTTTTCTCTTTTATTATGAAAAATAATATAAGATCTATATAAGATACGGCTTCGGGGTTTGAAAAACTGAAAAAAAAACATACGTGTACTTTTTAGTTCTATAATCACGAACAACTGTATGCAGCAGGAATTGACGCGGGAAAATAAGAAATACAGTTGCAACGTTGTGCGTATTTGGTACAATAGCTATTGAACTGTGCTCCATTGGTGCAATAACGAAGGTTCCAGAACTTCATGGGCTATCTTTTATTAATATTCATAAATTATTATATCAAGTTCGGATTCGCAACTTACGAGTAATTTTCTCAAGAACGCATATGTATGAATAACGTTAAAATGATGAAACACAAAATAAAAAATAATTAAAAAAACACATTTGGCTAAGTTACTCCAGAGTACTTCAGCGAAGAATTATATTGTTCTGTGGAACCACTCGTGAATTTAATTCTTGATAAAATGGTGTTCAAATATTTTTATTCTCAAAGTTGCCGGTCCATTGAAATCCGTTATTTATGTTTAATTTTGTTTTTATAATTAATCGTACCGCTACGTGTTTTGCGTTTCACGGTCTATGATGTTATGAAAACAGCAGATCGATTTACTTCAGTTCTATTCAAAAATACAAGAACAATATCCAGCTTGTCCTATAGTTGCAACGCGGTGCATAGTGCATTGCATGTAAGTGCATCGTCAGTAACACCTGGGAACCAAAATCGTGCAGTGCCAACGTGACGAGCGTGATTCTCGATCCCAGCGCCACCTAGAGGATTTGAGTTTAAAAATGTACGCGCAACTTTCAAAATAAAATCCCTTTTAATTAATACGATCTAACACACGTCTTATCAATAGATCAATCTGAATATAGTAATTTGTTCAAACCGATTTGTTCGGGTGATAATCTCCGTGATCTTTTCGCGTGACACTAATCAAGAATCGCTGATGCCTACTGTATGTTGCAAACATATTTGGTATAATACGGTATTATAAGCTCTGGGATAGGATCCATTATCTCGATAGTTCAAATCCGGGGAACCTAGAACTTCGATTTATAGAGGTTTTCCATTTAGCGGTACCGAAAGAATTATCGAGGAGAAAAGAAATAATTCGAATTAAAGAGAGTTAAACATTTTTATTTCATACGTGCCTGTTGTCTTATTAACAATTTGAATGTATTGTATTACGCAGGTAAAATACGTACTACATACATAAATATTATGTTTGTTTACGAAAAACCGATAAACACAAGTAAATTACAATGTTTTTAATTCGAGACCAAAAAACTACGAAAATAGTTATTTTAAATTTACCATCGTCGTCGTTGTAAATTGTCTGTGCTAAGATAACTTATTACCCCTATTACGTTTTTGTATTGGTTACGTCACACGCTATCCCGCTTCTAATGAGAATTATTCGAGCTCATACACAATGTATACAATTGAATCGTAGTACAGTTCTGACCAAAAATATTCGGATTGTAGAGTGTTGCTCGCCGCCTCGAACTTAATTATTTTCGATTTACACACGCGATCTAAACGTACATAAAGTAATGTGTTTTCTTCAAATCGCAGAGGTTTTCCCGGGGGACCGAGCAAGTCAAGTTCGATTTATAAAGGTTTTGGGATTGTCAAATTTCGAAAGAGTCTATTATTGTAGCGCACACCGTGGGTACGTTTGAATGACTGTTAGAAATACGTATCGAGAGACTCCCTTGCGAAACAAACCAATATCACACCGGGATTAATAAGAATAAAGCAATCGATGATGGCGCTAGCGTTCTGTTATTTCGACTGGATAAAGTTCCGTATAATCGACGAGTTCTCGTCAAAAACAAAAACAATAAGCCTCGTCGGATGTACAGTTTTCACACGCGAAACGGCTTGTCGGTTTCACCGTACGTTTTCGAAAACATTATAATGACCGCCGCGCGGTCGTTATTCGATTTTAAACCGTATCGTCGTCGTCGTCGTGATATATGCACACAAAACGTTTTTAATTTTTACTCGATTTAGTCGTTTGAAGTTTCCCACGTAGGCAAAATGCCCATATGCGTATCGCAGTCCGAATTCGATGATTTATCGTAAAACACCCGATCCGTCGCAAGCACGCATAACAATAGTAATATCATAAAATATTTACTTTTATTCCGACCGTGACGTATTAATGCGACAACGAGATCGTTTACGATTTTCATGATAAATAATTTCGATTGTAATGCTTAACGTGTAGGCACGTTATTTAATAATAGATACACGTATATTCCAGATGAATGTAACGTGTTATCCGTAGGCGTATGTAAATATAAGTATATACATTTTACGATGAGCTTTGAACGTTTCATCGTAAATCCCGACATACCTATACATATAATATAGTACATTTGTGTATACCGTATATTGTGCATACACGTGTTGCGTAAAAGGTTTTCAGTGCTAAAACGTCCGCGAAATCTATATAATAATATATACTTTACGGACGGGTTTGCAAATGGATATTATACAAGTCAATATTTTCATAACGGTTTGAATACTCGCTATAATCGGACGTTTCAGAATCTCGATACACGCCGATATATATGAGTGTAATATAATATTATTGCTATTCGCGTATAGGTACGCGCAATATTATATGTGATCCGTAGCAGCCGTGGGTTTCGAATGTAGAAAGTTAACGGGCGACGTGAATGAACCTTTGGCGGATCAAGGATTTCGTTGTAGGGTAGGGAGTAACATTTTTTTTTAATACAATAGTATTAAATACGTATTTCTATCGTATTATAACGGCAAGTAGCGCGTATTAGTACAAAAGTAGCCGGTGCGTACGATATATCAGACTAATGTATGCATGTAAAATTCAAAATGTTTGTTTGTTGTGAGAACAAATTGCAGGTAAACGCCTAGATCCTAGAATGAGTTGTGTGGTTAACAAATTCATCACTTCTTCTAGTCTAAGATCGATTTCCATTTCATAATTTCAATACGTATGATTGAAAAATTGTTCTTCTACAAAATGATTTTCCCAAATATATTTTAAAATCGTGTGTTACGTTGTTAGAATCGACTGAAGGTTTTTTCGTAAAAACTATAAGTTTCTGGCCTTCAACATCACCCGCTTCATGTTCCAAGCTACTCGTAAGTTGTGAGTCACGACTAAAAGCGGTCTCGTTTATTAACCCGATGGGTTCGAGGCTGTCGGGGAGAGGGGGCTAAGGGAGCCTAATTTCCCCCGCCAATTGAGTGTATGCATGTTTTGCCGGACGAGTTGACACCGTTTTAAACTCGATAATATTGAAGTGATTGTGAACACTTTTGTTCGCCGTCAACGCGTGCAATTGTTCACGGTTAACTGCGGACGCGGTTGCGCAGTTCAGTATAGTAATAATACATAAACATCTACCGTGTGTAGTGAACGTCCATATAATATCATAATATACCGAACCCGCTTGTGGCGAGACGTTCGATGAATTAATAATAAGCTTTGGACTTGGATTCTGGTCGTTACAACCATATCACGGTCGCACGTCATGGGGTGCCCTGCAGTCGGAATATTAACGGAACGATTACGACGGAGTAATAATATACGGACGCGTTTCAGATGGAATTTTCACGGTTTATATCGGTAAGAGGAAACATGAAAAAGCACAAAAAAAACATTTTTAACGGGAAACGGCATTTTTTGATGAAATCGACACGTTTTCATTGATTATCGCACAGACGAAAGTCATGCCTGAAAATCTCACCGTTCCATTATAAATCTATAATCATTCATCATCACGTAAGCGCCGGTGTCTTAGAATTCACTTTTAACAATTTTTATTCACCCACGCCCCTAAAAATTTCCTAGGTAAGGTTGGGTTCAAACAACCTAGAGGAGAATCACCTCCGCACGTCAGGTGGGAGTCGACGTAAATTTCTCGGGTACAAATCAGCAATATATAAATAGGTGTATCTTTTGTGATATTTTTTGCGAACATTTCACCTGTCGCTGTTCGTTTGCGCTTCGATCTAATCGTAGGGCCTACAGTATTACGCCCCGGTGCGATAATACTGACTAAACGAGTTTCGAACACTTAGCGTGAAGTCATGAATCACGTCCTGAAATTTAGTCCGCGGTGACTAATAACGGTATACAGTGTGGCGGCCACTATGTACTGCTCCGAATAAAGTTAAATTATCGAGTTCGAAAGAAAAATAAAACGCTTTATTTATTATTATTGTTATTTACTTATATTTTTTTTTTCCCGTAAAAATTAATGTCGTTGTTCCGTTTCGGCTTTTATTTATTTACTCGTAGTACGGTTTCCGTTCCAAGTTGAAAATAATTTTCTCTCTCTCTCTCTCTCTCTAGCGCGCGCACTCTCGTCTTCGTGGTCGTAATTCCAGACCGGCCCTCGCGCGCCGAGGAAGCTCGTTAGGAAGTCGTTAGAATATTATTGCTCCTCGCAATGATTTCTTCGCCGCCGTTCTTATTCAAACTCTCCCTCCCCGCCACCGACGCGTCTCTGCCCACCACCGTCGCGGTGTTTCTCTTTTGTCTTTGCCCCCCGCGAACACCGCGAGCCGCGGCCCTTTAATGCGATATTTTTATCTGCTCTTATCTCTGTACATTCGGTTACTTAAACATCAGCACATTCATGCGGAACACGTCGCCCTGCGTTCAACCGCGGTAGACAAACTTTATATATATATAAATATTATGTATAATATGCAAGTACTTTACATGAAGTAGTTAGGTATACCCCTCGCGCGACTCGAACACGCAGTTGCCGTAGACGACGTCACCGCGAACTATCCGTCGTAAATCCGTGCATGCGCTGACGTAATGTAGGTATAGTTATTGACTAATAGTTGTTAACTTATAGTTGTGAACTTAAAGTTGTTGTTAACGACACGTGATGGCTTGCATCGATCGGTAGTCTATAAAATGTCCGAACCAATCTGTGATTTATTAACTCACTGACTGTTTAGTATTTTGAGGGAACGTATTACGTATTTTCCTCCACGTATATAATATAAGTGCACCAGGGAATGGAGTTTAGATAAAATCTCATTTTTAAGGGTCGAAACAGTTCCACTTTTATATTTATATAATTAATGAGTATAGAATATTTAATACAGGAAGGCTAAGATAAGAAACAATTTATAACTCCGAATGTAAGTGAAATTTAACTTTGTCTGTTTTCACATAATTGAATCTCATAATTAGAGTAGGCTGCATAAAGTAATCGAATTTTAGGGCTCACGTGACCTGATGATTGGATGGTATTTTCATTCAATTTCACCAATATACGTAATTTGTATAATAATATAAACTATAAATATATACTAAGCATAATCAAAAGACACTGGAACGTCCAGTTTTAATTAAAAATAGCAATTAAATTCTTAAGTATTCTTTTCAGTAAGTACATACCATTCAAAGTTGAAAGTTTTTTTTTTTTAATAAATGAAAAATTTCATTACAACGTGCCTACAACAGCAATTAATTTAATGTTTAACTTTAAGACTAAAAATCTATTTGTCACATACCCTCGGAGAGTGACCGAAATGTAATACATAAGAGCTCGTAGAATTCAACCAAACAAATGAAATAATATGAATAAATATATTGGTTGAGGTTCATAAATTCTTTCAGTTGTTTTTTTATATGTACACATTTTACTTGCTAGCACTTTTGAGACTTGTGTTTATCTACTCTGTACTAAGTCCAACTACGAGTCTCAAGCCAGAAATGTCACTTTTACACGTTTTTGATTTACTTTTTTTTCAATAGAAACTTTAAGGAACAACACGCAGGGAAATAACTATATTAAATTAAAAATTAACTTTGAATCTTTGATTGGCTGACTGTATACGTATTGTGTACGCAGCTAAACTAATCCGAGATGTTGATATTTTATGTTTTCTAATCACATATAGTATACGTAGTAGAGTGAAGAAAAGTTACCAAAAAGGATAAATGTTGACTTTTCAATTTTACAATGCGGTTATACTTTTCAGCTCCTGATTCGCTTACGAAACATACTCACACTCGTTGCACGATGAATCTTGAACATCACGTGCAAATATGTGACCTCTAATAATAAAAAAGGATAATCGCTTCCGAACCCAGGCTACGTTACTAAATCGTAGCGAAACGATCGAAACGACGATAATTCTAACGTACTATTTTGTTATTTAAATTAATAAATTAATATTATCAATAATGCATAACCTTTTGGTAGAGGTGCAGAGAAGTTGGAAACCAATTTTTCTTGTACTTATCGTCGGCACCGCGTCCAAATCCTCCGGATCCTGCTCCTCCCGAAGCTCCAGCTCCAACTGCCAGAGGCCGCCCATCGTCGCCGACCGACGTGGGACTGTTCCACCCGACTATGTTGCAGAACATCAAGCCGGACAGCAGGCAGGCCACGCCAACCGCGCCGCCAGTAATCACTTTCGATTTGGCAGATAGCACGATCGCCATTACCCGTACGTCGCGGTTCGGTCAGGTTTGGTTACGTTAGGTTTCGTAAGGTTAGATTTGGCAAGGCTGACAGTGACCGCACGGTGGGCGCATACCGCGCCAATAACCACCACCCTACCGTTTCAAGGGCTTCGGTAAAGGATCCGACGCGGTCCAATTGGCAGAACTCGGGATACGCGACGCAGGACACGCGAAGAACCAGGAAAAGGATGAAAACGCGCAAGCGTTTAGGTGATGCTGGGGAGACGTCAAGTCCTTGGCACGAGATATTCAACTACGACGAACCACGAAGATTTACATACTATTATATGATGACGCAGGCGTGTAGAATAATATGCAATTCTACTGTTTACTGATTACTATATTGATCGATGCTCGAGTGCGTAGCGAAAGTCTGCGGCTGATAGGAAAAAAAAAACACACGATCACGATTACTATATATATATATATATAGGTACTGGGTCACGTTCCTCGGCCAGTGGCGTGGTGACATTTCGGCGCGATTGTTTATTTTATGAAGGAGTGATGTGAGATACCGGGCCTACAGTGGTCTTGAACATCGTGGTTTACGTGTTCCCCGCACAGAGCACACATATGGTCACAGACGGAACATAAGGGTAAGAAAACTAACAGTTCAAAAGTCATACGAGATTCTCAATTGCTTATAAAATAAAAACAAAAGTTTATCGCGTGGATATGGAAAAAAACCGATAAGAAGTATGAAATTGGTACGTTGCAACTGTCTACAAGACACGATCTATTAAACAAAGGTGATTACGGATTCCGTTGCTTTATGTAACTTTTTTGTTGGGGGGATGCTGAAAATGAAGCCCAAGAATTGGGCCACAATATGAACCTTTTCAAAAGGGTATACGGTAATTGGACCACCGCAACTTTGTTTATTATTGAATCTGGTTATTTGGCCACTATATTTCATTAGATTTTAGATTTTTATAAAACAATACTTAACATATTGGAAGTTATCACAGAAGCTGATGTTAAAATAAGTATGTCTATAATTACGATAAGTTCGAATCTATTATGTTTTATGATAATTCGAAAAAAAAATAATGTTTGTATCTTCATATATCACGTTATATCGATTGGTATTTTCGACCCGAATTAAGTAGGTCATCACGCCACTGCTCGAGGCTATCGAGTGTATAATGATGCGCAACAATTATAATTGTATTGTGTCCTCATTACGGTGAGCAGCGTGTACGTTAAAACTATTACGATATTGTGTACGCGTCACACAGGGCGAAGCGGTGCGCAACCTAGAGGCCCCGGAAGTGTTTGCCGCCGACGGAAGTCTACTATCCAAAGTAGTTCTTTTCGTTGACACATTACATGATGATAAAAATATAATCGTTTTCACGACGTGTTCGAAATTTCCATAAGCCACTACCACGGTGTACATTGCTATTGTTGTTTTTTTTTCTATGGTAATACTATAAAATGTAGGTGGTAATGTGACTCGCACCATACTACAATGGCATCGCTACTCTCGTAGGAGGTAGATACATTTTCGTCGTAAACAGTTTGAATATTATGCACTTCCGAGTGGTTTTATTTATGTCTGACGGTGAAGAAGAAAATGTTGGAAAGAAAATGCAGTGACGCGATTAATTGTTCTCAAAGTCGTCGGTATCGCGCAGCGCTGCCCGCTCGCGAGCGGTCCGAGCGCCGAAGAAAACAATTGATCCGGACCCGTCGACAAATCGTATACGATAATAATATCTCGTCATTTCGGCGGGCACATCACCGGATCGGAAAAAATATACACCCGCGTCGGAGGTCTAGCGAGTCATGTGTCCAAAACGTTATGAAAGGTTGCGCACCGCTATTAAATCGGACGGACGGTCGTAACGTTTGCGCTGCATTTCTCGGTTGGTAAATAATTCACCCGGGTCATTATAGTATATATTATATATTATCTGCGCAGCACGACTGGTGACCTGCACGTACTGCGTATTCGAACTAATATTAATGTAATGGCTGATTTATACGGCAGTAGTGATATTACAATAAAAGCAAGAGTTTCCCAACCGGGCGCAGGGGTGGGGGGTGAAGGGGCGTGAACGCGATGCCATGGGGCAGGGAGTGAGCAGTCGTCACGAAGTAAAAGTTGCATTTGTTTAATTATTATTTAAATTTTTTTTGAACGGGGGGGGGAAATAAAAACGATGACCGCGGTTAGCGAGTGTTGACAAATACGTTTACGTTTCATAATCATACGCAATGGATACAGTCGTACAGTACGTATAACGCGAGTTTATATTTTTAACTGTAAACAACGTACGAGAGGAAGAAAACAGTTATCGAACGCTTAAACGATGAAGGGGGATGTGGAATAAAAAAAAAACGTTGGAAACCTCTGATACGGGCGATCGACGAAGGGACAGGTAGGCACTATACCCAGGTAGGTCTCGAAATAAAACGATTAACCGAATTACCAAGACTATTGGTTACGTGAGTAGGCAGCACCGCGACGCCGACGGGCCGGTTCCGGCGAAAACTGTTTCGTAGAAAGCGAGGGAAATAATACCGTCACTAAGTCACGTTTGAATTTCCCGTCATTTACGTGGGCAAATTTACTTAAAGTATTAGTTTCCACGTCTAAGGTGACCCATATAGGAAGATGGTTCGCCTGCACCTTTTTGCTGTACCAGTAAATGACCCGAGAGAGTTTACAGACGACTTTCGTGGGTCTCAACTCGAAGTCGACCCGGAGCAGAGTTTACAATCGCCCCTCGTCGCGAGACCGTAGCTGAACGGGAAATTTGGAAGTGTGTATGTGGTGAGGAAGAAGGGGGGAGGGTTTAGCTGACCACGGGCATTGTGATTGTGAAAAGAATACGTTAACTCGCATAATTGATGAAATTGAAAAATTATCGATCTCGCATTTACGGCCTCGCGCTGTGGGGTAAACCTATATCATATAATATGAGACGTTCAGGAGAGATTACGCATAAGGTCGGGCAAAACGTTGAAAATATGAGTCGAACGCGTGTTAATATTGTAAGTACATTAATAAATGCACTTAAATTCGTATTATTACTTATTAATTATTGTTTATAAGTATGTTTATAAACTTATCTCCAACTCGAGTTGCGCGCGAAAGAAGTTTTCCGCGGTAAAATACATAAAAACTCGTTTAGTAAACCGTTTAACTGACGAACATTTAAAAACTATGATGTTTATGCGTAAAAATAATACGTGCCGTACCTACTAGGATATATAACTAAATTAAAAGACGTCGCGAGCTATTCTTTCTTTCTAAGAAAATCCCTTTAAGTTTAATGTATTTTTTATCTCGAAACTTTAAAAACAATTTATAGACTCGCAAGCTTGTACAAAAAAAAAATGTTGTCCCATTGGCTACAAAAGAAACATAATTTTGTATAAATTCGTATACCAATTGCATATCAAGTTTAACTCGATTAATGCGGTGTTTCAAAAAATATATTACACTAGTTTAACTTCCTACGAATAATTTTTCGAAATGTTATAATAATAATTTGAAGGGCTACCTTCTTGGTCACTGTTTTTCCGTGCCTTTTTGAAGGGTTAGTACGACCCGGGTTAGCTCCTGCTCCAGCTCACATTTATACTGTTTTTCATCACGAAATAATATTGAAACCGCGATTCGCCGCGATCTTTCGCCCGTCGAGCGCAGTGGTTTTACGGCGCAAAATCCTCGGTCACGTCGTGAAATACCCGGCGAACGGTGCGAAAACGTCTAAGACCACACACGGGCGCAGTGCACACCCGTGGTACGTTATTATAATATTATTATTAGGGAACGGATTTAAATGCTCTAAAAAACAAGAAAAATGCCTTAAAAAAATACGATTTAATGCCTTAAAAAAATGCTTTAATATCAAAAAAATGCACTAAAAAAATGCCCTAAAAAACTTTAAAAATATATTTATATTCAATAAAAACACAATTTTGAATTTAAAACTTATAAAAAAAACACATAACTATGAAAAATCTGATAAAAAATATTTAAATACAATAAATACTTTAATAAATTAACTCTCAATTATCTTCTGTACAATTTAGATAAATAGCTTATCTTATCTTTACCTTAATGCGGGTAATAATCTGTTGTAACTTGTATGTATATATTTTGTGTCTACACGTGTCAACAATAATTTGGTAATTTCGTAACATAAAACATATTTAGGTATTTTTATTTTTTTTAGTATGAATGTTGAAAAGATGTTGAAAAAATGACTTAAAAACCATAAAATGCACTAAAAATGTCAAAAAATGTTCTAAAAATGTAATAAAGTCTTAAAAATGCAAAAAATGCAAAAAAATGCAAAATAAAAGTTACATTTTTTAATTCCTTGATGTATGAAATGAACTTTTTGCTTGGAAACCAATGTTTTCGGACATTCAGAAAAAAATGCAATTTGCATTCAAATCCGTTCCCTAATTATTATTATGTACTCGCGTCCGTTGACGTGAGACGCTGACCGATTTTAAACGTGCGCGTGTGCCCCGTATGATGTACTCGCATGGTATTTTGGCGATGAATATATAATATTTACATGTGTATATGCACAGAGTAAGCTCACAGATCTTAGTATTTGCTCGTGTAACAGATGTTTACATATTTACAGGGTGATTCGTTAAAGGTGTTCACCCTCTTTTTTGGCCGTAAAAATGATTAAATTTAGATTTTTTTACTTAAAATTCACGTTACCATAAGACCTATGTTTTTTAACCTTGTTGTATGTCAACTTAAGGG
Organism: Periphyllus acericola; assembly: GCA_949715065.1. Taxonomy (NCBI): domain Eukaryota; kingdom Metazoa; phylum Arthropoda; class Insecta; order Hemiptera; family Aphididae; genus Periphyllus; species Periphyllus acericola. The sequence continues at coordinate 14,994,022 of OX454270.1, read as the reverse complement.
TGCAACGCGATATTTATTTACATAAAATATAGTTCAGTTCATTTTTCTGGGATTTTTGATGTAACACAGTCAAAACTCGGACTGATTATCACGACATTTTTCAAATGGTGTACGAAAAGTGTAAAATTGGCGTCATCTCGTAGCAGTAGCAATCATCGATTACATGTTATAATAAAATATATCGTAATATTAGGTATTTAGATTATATACATGATTATTTTCCTATATTGGTTTCAATTAGAGCAATATTCAACCTGTCTTTATGTATACTATAATTACTGTACACAATGTCAAAATATAGGTAACGCGAACCCGTTCTGACCGTGCGATAATATTGCTATTCAAACAGTTTGAAGCGAGTAGAGAAGAAAAAAAAATAGATTTTCCCCGAGTCGAAACTCGTGTGAAACTCGTTGAAACGGATCGCTTCGATTATTTCAAATTACTTATAAGATGGTTATCGTGTAGGAGATACGCCGACGGAATACTGTACCGTTCAAAATGCTTAAACGTTTTTTGGGAACAAGTGAGTTCGCGAACCGCCAGACGACGAAACGTAAACTTCTCTGTCAAACGTCAGATACGCATCTCACGATTTGCTTTACATTTCCATCTCAACGAACTGCATTTCTCGCTCTTTATTTTTATATTTACCCTATGTATTTATTGCCTATTTATCTCTCTCTCCATCTCTCTCTCTCTCTCTCTCTCTCTCTCTCTCTCTCTCTCTCTCTCTCTCTCTCTCTCTCTCTCTCTCTCTCTCTCTCTCCATCTCTCTCTTTCCTTTCACGCGGCGCTGACTGTTTATTCGGAAATAATTGTTGAAAATATTGGACTGCAAAAAACGTACACAACATACCGTTAGTTTGTTAATCAGATCCCATGTGACATATGCAGTACATACGTGTATAATTAGGCACCAAACACGTACATGTTCTCGTGTAATTTAAACAATTAGATTCAATTTTAAATAAACGCTGCTGTACGCTGTACGTATCTAGTTACATGCTCATTGATCAAACTAAAACCGGACGTGATTGATTGTGCTTGCGCGTTTATCGGATAAACAAATAAAGTCCTTAACAGAACACACACGGTTCATCCGGTGTACAGTTACAATACGCAAAGCTTAAGCACACAAACAATTTAAAATAATTATAGCCTGCGCTTGACGTCTGTATTTATCGACTTTGACGCTACACTGCAGATCTGACCTAGACACCGCTGCCGTTGATTGCTTTTCTTTTTCATCAACGAAGCGATGATCAGTGCACCGCGTACATTCCCTACACATATTATACAGAATGTGTGTATGTGTGTGTGTGTTTTACATATAATACTGTACGAGCATCGAAAAACGGACCAGCCAAACGGCCGCTTAACTCGCTAATTACGAAAAATAAAACATCAACAATGTCCTGCGAAACAAGAAACGTTCAAGGATGAATGAAAAATGTAATTATTTATTTATTGCTTGATGTGGCGCGTATTGTTATAGTGTTCTCGATATTTCGATTTCGACTACCGAGGTCTTAGACGCTTCGTCATACCGTAGTTTGTCGTAAACGTTCGCTCAACAGGGCGTAAAGTAACACAAGTTTTATTATTAAATTCAGTTTTGGAAAAAAAAAAAAATAATAATAATAAAACGCTAAACTTTGAAAATTAGACCACTAAGAGATGCCAATGTCCTAGCCACGTGCATTATTACTCGGTTTAAGACTTCGGAAGTTTTTGGGGAAAAAAAAAACCATAAGAGGGAAAATTGTCCAAGCCAACTAGACGATCTCGTTATATTATTTCGGAACCCCGCACATATACATAATATTATACCCAAGTCCGATCGTTTACGCGTTCGAGTCACGTAATATGATGTACAATCAAACGCGCGCGGTACAGTGATAAAATGTTGTCTTTAGAGTTTCGAAAACGGCAACGAAACACATGGTTTCGGGTCTTTAGAAAATATATTCCTGATTCGGTTTCGTTTCGTGAAAACACAAAAATCCGCGCGTGCAAGCGCGTGCATATTTATGTATATTCGTTTTTTTTTTTTTTTCATTTTATTGTTTTATTTCATGAAAATGCAACTTTTTGCACTGTTACGTCGTGAGCCATAAATAATAAAACCCGACAGCGAAATGCTTACGCCGCATGATTTTTGCATAATGTTTTTGTACTATTTTCATCCGCTGATACTCGTCACGGGACGTGCGTCGGTGACAAGGGGCTCGGGAATAAAAAGTTTTTAATTATTATTGTAATCGAATTGTTCCTTTTTTTCCGGTTGCCGATGCGTTTATTTTCCACCCGCCGCGGCGGCGCGACATAAATACAATATTACGACAGACGTCAAACCCAAACTCGACCCGCGGTATATTACTATCTGTTAAAACGGACCGACATTATATTATTACAGCTGAAAGCGGACATTCGTCGGACAAAAACATGTAGATCATTTTATTTATAAGTGGTATACGCGCGTAAATGACATAATAAAAATGCACGTACGTGCCGATGAAATCCGTCAAATCATTGAAATTAGATCAATCTATTGACTATTCTAAGGTCAACTGTCAAATAATTCAATATTATATATAGTATGTTACTGTATGTCTGTATGTATTATCGTCACGGAATCGTATAACGCGAACAACCTGAACATTATTATTTACTAAGCATTACAAGCAATTTGGGTGATTTAAAAAGGGTTTGTGCACAATTTATATTAATTTAAATAATTTAATCACTTGGGTAATAAAATTGTTGTATCAAATTTGTATGCATAAGATTTTCATACTACTACAGGATTTATACGTAAAGTTACAAATAATATCATACATTTTACTCATAATATGTGTTGTATTCCTAAGTGATGTTCATAATCATCCAGTTCTTAACGAATAAAAGAAAAAAAGTTTCAGATTTCGTGCATTTTACTATGTACAAGCATTACAAAAATTTATTGGTGACAAAATAACGAGATTGGTGTTGTAATAAATAATTTGTGGCTATTTAAAATTATAGTATTATATATTTTATTTTTAAGAACATTTTATCAGATATATGATTACAGGTGGTCTTATAAGTTATAAATGATTAATCAATCTACATGATAAGATATATTAATTTGATGACTAGAAAAATAAATACTTGTGCATTATAATAAAATGTAATAAATCCGCGAATCTTTGTTTGTGCAATCGAAATTAAATGTCAAGTTACAAAGAATTGTGAATATAAATCAGGTGCGTATATTAATGTGCAAACAAAAAAGAACAAATATGAGTTATAATTATTGTATTATTTGTTATTTTACGTATTAAACTTGTAGAAACATAAAATCAGTTCAAAATATTAACTCGGTAATTTCATAAACATCTTTTGACGCTATATTTGAGTACCCTCCACATGATCAACTAAAAATTATTTATACTGTTGATACTTTGTAGGCCTCTCGAGGACTCAAAAGATAATAGAAAATTAAAATTCTTTAAAAATTACCCTAAATTACGTAATTTATTACGTTCAGAAAATTATTATTTATTCGGACCACTACGTGAAAACGTTGCACGAGTTCGTCTAGCGAATAAAACTTTTTTTTTTAACCATCCTTGGTTCGGGGATACCTTTGATTCTCACGAACGGTCGATAAACCCCGATAAACCCCGTTTGCTTGTAGAACCAGTGCTTAATTTGAATAAAATGTATTAATCAAAATATGTATGATCAGTACGATCGGAACTCGGCATCATATTACGAAAACGTATGACGTGATTTTTTGAGTGAAATTTGGTGCGTACGCAGGTCGAGGATAGTGGAAAAAAATCGCGTGTCGTCCAATGCTAATCGGTTATTTTTTTCCCCTAACGGATTTTAATTGAAAAAAAAAGAACGATTCAATTGCACGGTATATTTTTTCTTTTTTTTCTTTTTCGTTTTTTAAGCCGAAAAATGTATTAAAAATATTGTTGGGTTTTAATTGTTTTCCCTCTCTCTCTCTCTTCTGATCATCACGGCGGCGGGTGGTCGATCAAAAATCGTACACGTGTGCACGCGTAACCCGTGCGTACCGCGAGTCCACGACACTATAATTAGTCCGTGTACGCAACGTTTAATCCGTACTGATCGAGTGGTGGGTTTTAAAGAAGATTTTGCCTTGACGTTCAATATTTGATCGAGCGTTTCATGGGGGCGGCAGAACGTGTACTGGAGTTTGTAAAAAAAAAAAAAAGTTATAACCCCGTCACCTAACCTAACCGCAATAGTGTACCACGGAATCCAAACGTCAGCCAGCGCCAAGGGTTCCGCGAAGAGTTTGAGGACAAATAAATTGCTAAATAATATTTTGCGTATGAACTACGATTCGAACTGTACAGGGTGTCCCATCGGGATTTACATGCAACGATACTTTCTCCGGTGTTAATAGAGAAAATCGAATAACCTAACATGGGAGATATCGTCTGTATAAATCCCGGTGGGACACCCTTTAAAATATAAATGATTGGAGGTTTGGACCTCTTTGAACGTTTAATCTTATCTTATCATAAAATATTTGTTATATAATATAATGTTATAGTGATTTTAAGCTGTCGTCCTTGTTTAATATGTCTGCGTTACGATGTTTATGGGTTTCCTTAAAATGTTCGAGTACCTGCAAAGGTTGCACGAGTGAAATAAGTTTGGAAACACTGGACTCCCCAGTTAGAGGACTGTTCCTGTGATTTCACCGGCATATAAGTGTCGCCGGTCGAGAGGACAAAAGAAAAATATTCATTTTTACTTCACAAAAATGTTTGCCGTAGGTACAGCTAGAAAATTTATAAAATAAAATCCGTGACGTACATATACGCGTGAAATCACAATGTACTGTTACAGGAAGTGATTTCGTTTTTCGGAAACGTATTTTATGTAGTAGTTCAAAATGTGACCAGCTGTTCAGACTAAAAAAGTAAATAAATAAGTGAACGCGAAAAAGAGGAAAACGCTTTTACAATTATTTATCTAGGATTACGAACTGTGCAGGACACAAAACCTATAGGTACGTTGCACTATCTGGTATAGTCGGCAGAAAATCGTGGAAAATATAACCGTCGGCCGTCTAGTTCGACTTGGCTTTTATCCTTTTTTCCGAGTCGACATGTGTACGAGAAAATAACGACAATCCAGTACAACGTATGAATATTTTAAAAGCGTAAACGTCGTCGCCGCTGCCGGCGTGGAAATATTTCTCGTATTCGAATCTTCAAAGTATTTCGAGGTCGTGTTCACATAAAAAATGAATAGAGATTCGTCCGAACCCTGGAATCGTGGACGGGCTACTGCAGAGCTGAATGTTATTTTTCAATCGGAACGTCATAACGAGTAGGTGTATCACACGGTATACGATAACAATGATTTCGATAAAAGCCGCCGGCAAACATTTTAAACGATTATAAATAGAAAATAATTGTTTCTGAAGCGTTTCGAATGAGGTTATAATAACGGTTAATAAATTGCATTGGTAGGAAATACCGTAGACAATTTTTTAATTATACATCTGAAATGTGTATTTACACTGTTCGCGAATATTATTCGACGCCGTGCACATCATGTGTATGAAATATAAAAAATATAAATTATGTAATCGTTGAAACCGTCTACTCTGAATTTTTCTTTCTGAATTTCAAACACCATTCATGTAAAGACCATTGGAAAGCGATCAGTCTTGGGCAAAAAAAAAATTATCCGATCGGACTTGGGCAACGTTGGGCTTGCACTGAACAGTTTTTTCGATCGCGAAATCAAAAACACACGGCTCGCTTCGTTCAAAATCTAAGACAGCACAGTCCGTCTTCTGAAGGACCGTGCGTCTATATAGGTCATTGTTCGATACTTGACGTGTACACAATATGTTATATATGCGTACTGTAAGGTGTAATATATAAACAGGTTTTCTTATTATTTCTTAGATCCATAAAGTACGCGGTGGATAAGTAAAGACAATAAAAGTGGTTTCAGTCGATTGTTGGTGCGGGAGATCAAACGATTCTTCGACATGAACCGTTATCTCGAAAAATTTAATCCACCGGTACAAAGACTTATCGTGGGACTACTGTATCTGTAACCGTAGATCCTTTTCCAATCCTTTGGGTCGAGATGGTCGACTATATATATATATGTACTTAATATATTTAATATATATTTACCACGTTACAGCACGGTTGGTTGAAATTTTTTTTCTCATAGTATACAACGACAGGGTTGTTTACACGCTACAGTCTTATAACTTTAATGAATTGTTCTTTCTTTTGCCACAATTGTCTTACGCGAAATATCACCGTGTACCTTGGTTGTTGTTATGACACGGCAATGGGACCCAAGAATTTTTCCGTTTTCTTGGATAGTTCTAACCATACAAAAAACAGTTTATAGAATCTTTCGGGAAAGATTATCGATTCGTATCTAAAATATGGAACAATCAGCGCAAACAATACTCGACACTCATATCTGTATTGATTATTTGTTCCGTTTTCGGACAGTACATGTTTTCTTTCAGAAAACCGAACAAAAAATTTACAGAGAAGTACCATGAGAATATAACTCAGAAAAATAAATCCAACTTATAGATCCTTTGTGCAAATACATCAAAAATATATATGAAAACTTCTCAATACGGAACGAAAAATCGCATAATAGGAACAGAATTCCATCGCGTTGTATTATTTTTATCCACTTAGACGTCTGGACGACGGTAAAACGCGAGAAAATAATTACGTTCAAAGTGATGTGAATTACTTAAATCTGGCTTTACGGCCGAATAATGAACTCGAAAATGCGAACATCCACAACTTTTTCGCATTATCCAATTAGTTGAGGATGTTTTTTAAAAGGGGGAGGAGAAACTCTAGCCTTAACGCACGCAACTCGACCGTAAGATTGTTAAATACAAGAAAAACGTATTAGTATTATTATTTTTCCTATTATAATATTTATTATTATTATTATTATGACCATTATTATCGTTATAAACGAGACTATTTGTTATGTAGTACGCACAAGAGCGTTAATGAAATATTATTGTTCTATCACATCCGGCCAGGAGGGTGTGAAAAAAAAAATACTATAACCAATAGTATTTGCGAGGGCTGTAGTAAAAATAATAACCTCGTCCCCGCCCACGCGTATATCATGTAATAACGATTTGATGACATTCGGAAAAGGAAATATATTTTTTTTTTTTACTATTTTTCTTCGAACCGCTCCGTCCGAAAATATCCATGACACGTGTATGCATCGATGCCAGTCGTGATCGGATACGACCAAACTACGACCTCTATTTTTATTTGTACCTTAACGAATTATACAGGAAAAAAATAAATCCCCCGAATCATTTGATGAAAATATGACATTCCCGGTCGATACTGCTCATCGTACGGTTTATACCGCGAAATTAGCTCACCAATTATTTGTCACGCGCTGCGCAATAAGCAGTATTCCCACAACGCACGGTGCAGTGTTCGTTTTTTAAAAAAAATAATATTGTATATTATAGTTGGTCGGGTGCAAAACAATACGGAGCGTTATGAGGAATCCCGAGGTTATAAAAAACAGTACCGGGTTGACCGCAATTACCTATAAGGTGTATTATCACGCCTCCGTCGTGACATCAGTTCTAAAAGTGTTCTCGAGGAAAAAAAAAACATTTTCACTCACAATTATTTTGATTTTTTGATTAGATAATGTTGAACATTTTTATTTGTTCAGAGAGGCAGCACGGATTTGTAACACTCGTTTATAGTCCGTAAATGTCTACTAGTAACAATCGAATATCGTACCAGTATATGTTTACAACTTTAAAAGTTTAGATAGACGAGGAGTATGACATAGCATTTCCGATAGTAATCTTCGGAATATGAAAGTATAACGAACTCGTCATAACAATAACAAGTGTTCAATAGAAGTATTACGATGAAAAATAAAATGATTATAATGGTTGTTTTGTGACGATCCGGAATTACTTGAAAATATTTTTCAAAAAACACATTGATTGGCCCGGCGAGAAATGTGAGTTTAACGTTTTAAAACAATCGAACGCTGAGTCCAAAGCAAGACACGCCATTCTAAGCGTAATATAAACACGCAATACGTGCTTTTTCAAATTTCTAGAAGAAGATCATGAAAATATTTTTTCACTTTTTTTTATTAAACGGAAAAGGTCAACCTTTTGCAACGCTCACGAGTCCCAGAGTACTAACGACCGTGAAGTTCCACGAACACGTGGTACATACATTGGTTACATCCGGCGTAGGTTAAACCGATCCGGTTGATCTTTGCACTTGACCGAAGTCATTTCGAAAGCAGTAACAACAATTAATTACGGTGTTACTAAATATGATGTACTTTTTTTTATTTTATTTTGTTTTTAACTTTTATTTTATCTATTCAGCTCAACAATTACATCAAATATTATTGTTATGCACTTGTATTAATCGAATATGCAATAATTACATACCGTGCGCGCAAAGCGCGCAATACCGTTTAGAAATCCAATTTCAGTTAATAACAATAATAATAATAGTAATAACATCGTAATTGACATTCGAAAAGTGGCCCAAAGTTGTATTATGGATTAAATCATACTTTAATTTATGTCAATTGCTATTCCGTGCACGGCACGCTTCCATATCTGTAATACGAGTATATTATTTACACGATAATATTATACGCCTACATTTATATCATACCTACGTATATGATGATATTGATATTATAATCATCACCCATGCCCGGCGACGTGTAACTAAACGCATGTCGAAACGAAGATATAATATTGAATTCACTGAATTTTCTATTAGATAAACGATACATTTTTTCCGAGAATATAATGATATATAGTATATGCGGTATAATAGCATTAAGGACGAAAAGTTGATTTGTTTACTCGATCAATCCCGCACTGTACTCGGAAAGAACATTATTATTTAATTCGCCATTTTTAATATTATTTGCGTTACCACATTTCGTTTTTTCGTTTTTTTTTTCATCTTAAGCGTATCCAATTAATTGACTGTAATATAAATACATAAATAATTATAATTGTGTGTACGTAATAGTATTGAGTCAAGGAAAACTTTGCCTAGCCAGTAATGTACGCATAGGTCAAAATTTCAAAATTCACCAACAGCCGAGTTTAACAATGTTTAAGCTATTATAATATTAATTTACCGAATTGAAATCATTACGCGTTTGAAAATATTTTTATTTTTATTTTATAAGAATGTGCGTATGCATGGGATAAAAATGTTGTTGTCTGATTTCGTAGTTTGTGTATACGCATATATATAGCATATTATGTATTTATAATTATATAGGTACCTACGTTTAAATCAACTTTATAATACTCGTGAACGGAGGGGGCTGAAGAAGATCCGACGGCTATAAAATTATAAAAATAACCGCTTTAGCACCCCTAAAATGTCATCTCCAGTCACGCCACTGGTTATAGGTACCGCAAACACATTTTCCACGGTTATTTACCGCCCTCGCGAAACCGCGTCTCCCCGAGGTAAAAGCACATCGCTCGAGAGTCCCGAAGGAGTTCCAAACAAATGCAACGACATTGTCTGTGCGTATATCTCGTACCCGTTTGGTGAAAGTGTAATGGAACACGATTGTTGGTCTTGCGAGCGTAAAAAAAATACGGCTAAAACCACACGAATAGGACGTGTTTTCGGCATCAAATAAAAAAAAAATGAAAAGAGGATTTTTTACATTTCTGACAGACTAATTAACCGCTTAAACGTACGGTTAGGTGTCTTGTTGACACGCTCTCAGTGCTTAACTCGGTCCCGTGACAAATTAACTATTTATTCGTGCAGTGAAATAATTCTAATCACAATTTCGATGATTTGCATACGTTCCTGGGAATTCCCGTCGACTGACGTTTCCGGGAAATACCTAGAGACAACACGTGCAGCAGATGACGCCGCAGTGAAGGACATAATTCCCCGGACGTCATTTAAAACGCAGGACGTATACCTGTGTACGCTACAGCGTACAATATAAATTTGTATAACTGTACGCATCAACAGTTCTTAGAATAAAAACTCGACATTTGCGATCTGAACTTTCGCAGTTTATAAAACGTTGGAGTTGCTAATAGTGTCGATGCTGTAGTACAATTTGAATTCCATGGTTATAAATGCGTTTGTAGAACGAGCATAAAGTTCAAGCGTACAAAAATAAATCGATCATTTTATTTTTAAGCGTGTGATCATTACACCGCATTGTCGTACAGGTTTATGTGATATTATCGTATCATCACCGAAGGTTAAAAATGCCAAACGATTGATGTCAACGACGAAATGAATAGTACTGAGTCGAGTGTCCTGCAATGGGAAATAAACCGTTTGCATCTGAACAAACCGGTGCTCGAGTCGAAAAAGAAAAACACACGTCATCATGAAGAAAACCCAACTGTAACCGCGGTACAGTATGTAGGTATACCTATACGTACGTATATGTCCATTTCATATGCACTGCATGTTATGAAACAATACAGTGGTAACATTGATGAAGTCAATTATTATGGTTAAAAATATAATTGTGCGCGATGAGTTTACCAAGAATGAAATCAGACTATGTACACATGCAAATACTACTGTTTCGATAAATGTATTTATTTATTCACGTGATATCCAACGATAGTCAATTTTTTTTCTCGAATTTAAAGGGCCTAAACAATCAATAACACTTTACCCAATACTCGTGACGGAATATAAAATAAAAGAATATTTTGTATTTTAGTTGGTTACGCGTGCACGAAATGTTTCAAAATTAGATAATTAATTATAGACTTATTTTAAGTCCCGGGTTATAAACTTCTGTTTCAAGAATATAATATTATGTGAAAGCATTTAAAATCTTTTATCCGGTTTTTCTACATTATTCATTTCGACAAATTTAAATTACAATATCAACTATTCGAACAATACCATTTTCAGTTAGAGAGAAAACACATTTTTTTGTTTAATCAATATCACGTAGTGAAATAAGACACTTTTCGTTAAAATCAAAACCTGACAGAGAGCATATAGTTTCAATTACGTTTCCGGCGTAAGGTTGATTTCAGTTTTGCTTTTTAATTTTCAGGAAAATGTCAAAACTTATTGAAATGGTTATAATTTTAACTTCTTTAGAAAAGCTCCATAAATTCACGACTAGGTTTAATGTGAATATTAAATTTGATGCAGATTTTATCCACAAAACATATTTTTTTTTCTATTTTTTACAAATTTTATTTTGATCGAAATAAGTAAATTATTGATAGCACCTATCAGGTGTCAAACATTTTTCTTCCGGGCCTATCTCTATTACCTCGGGAGTGCTATTGAATTATGCAATTCAAACCATCCCAGATATCCATATGCATTAAATTTTCAGTTAATAGACATTAAGCATGCTTTTTTTAGAGCACTTATATTACGTTTAAATTCGTTTAGTGAGAAATAAAACGCATCGATAAAAAGAAAGAAAAAAACCAGTATAGTAATATTCATACTACATATATCAATACGGTTCAAATAACAAACATAATTTCGGAGAAGGGAAATAAAAAAGTCTAAATAAAAACACTATATATATACTACGCTACGCCAAAAATATATTATTCGTGTGGCTCTACAAATCTATATAATTGCAAAGGAGTCTTCTACAATAATCGGAATTTTGACAACTCGGCAGTTAAACGTTTAGGTATAAGAATCTAAATCATACACTTTCAGCACAAGCAACGATTCGTTATGATTATACTATGTTATAATTTCAACCCGTCACTTCGTTACAGCGCGTTCCGTTAGTAAAACATTTTGTTCCAACCGATAAGCTCAAATTGTACGAAAACATATCGATGTACAAAAGAAGATTTCATGTTGAGCTCAATTAGAAATTATTCTATTTTTTATGCCATTTGTATACACAATTTAATGTCGTTTGATGTTGATCGAGTTTCGTTTCTATTCATGTTTAGCTACG